>JBAIZL010000189.1:205000-270000 GCA_036971475.1 Prosapia bicincta | reverse complement strand
ATATATATATATATATATATATATATATATATATGTGTGTGTGTGTGTGTGTGTGTGTGTGTGTGTGTGTGTGTGTGTGTGTGTGTGTGTGTGTGTGTGTGTGTGTGTGTGCGTGTATTTGTAATTTTTTGTCGGAAAGTGTTCTAGGGAATTTCACCAAAATTGTTATATGTGGTGTCTAACCCAGTAGAAAACTAAGGGCTATGTGACTTTTATCTGAAAAATCGTTATCATTAAGTTTTCAATAACTTTTAAGGAGTTCATATTTCAAGAATTAATTTGGACTCAAACAAGAGTTAACTTGGATATACTATGAAAAACATTGACCCAGTTAAGCTATCATAATTTGCCATTGCAATCTATAAGTCATAGAGGCAAACTTTTTCTTATGTTGGTATCCACATAAAAACCTCCGTTTTAATGCTCGGGGTGCTGTAGGGCCATTCTCTAGGATTAAAAGAAGGAGTAGCTGGAAAATTCTTTTGCCAAATGAAATTCCACGTCATACGCGAAAGATAATGCTTAAAATTTCGGACTCAATCGGAGTATGATCTGATAGGTTTCTTGATATTTCCGTAAAAAATCAGCCATCTTTTTATAGTTCACTAATTTCGCCAACAAGTATAATTTTCTTTTTTTACCCTTGCAGCCATAATTCGGAACCATACAACTCCTTTATGTCGCAAAAACAGTAGAAAGGGCGACACAACACTTGACCTGGACGCAGCCTACCCGTCACTGTTGCTTATATCGTGCCTAAGGCAACACTCACCACTGATGTGGGGTAAATTGCGTTGCATACTAATAAAAGACAAAGCCTAGAAGGAGGAGATAGGGCCAAAGCATAACAGTCTGCACCGTTGTTTAGGGTTAACTGATAAGGCAGAACCAATAGAATAAAATCACCACGCTATAAGATTGTGGTGCAGTATATCACTTGAATCATACTTCGATTGATACTCTTTAAAAAGAAATCTTCATAGTTAAATAGTTTTTCAACTTTAAAAACGAACATTTTAGAAAATTAGTCTTTCAGTTAAAGAACTAAATGTGAACATTTCGTAAAATTGTTTACAACATATTCTTTTAATTATGCTGTTGTAAACTTTTAAAATAATCTTTTAAAAATAGTCACAAATTTTCTCTATTGAGTGATTCTCAATTAAGTGATTAATTGTTTGCATTTCCATGTTGAACAAAATATACTGAAAATTATATAAATACATAGCTATACCTAAATACATTTCACACACTGATCTCTCCACTGATTAATGAAAATACCATCAGTATAAATGTCATTATTATAAGAAATACAATGGGTACCAGCTCATATCAAGTACTTTTACTCTAGTATCTAGCTCTGTCGTGTTTGCACAGAGTGTTATGGCTACCTTGGAATTACATTAGTTATTCATTACATGTTTACATTCTAAACCGTAACTGTTGCGTCAAAATGTAAATTACTAACTGACTTTCATGCACATCCCTTATATATACTATTTATAAGGGGATTTAATTATTTTATTACTTTTTAACCCTGTGGAAATGACATCCCTGCTATGGAATAAACAATGGCTCAGATAACTTAGAGAGGTTTCAATTATTTTAGTAGGTTTATCCCTGTGAAGCTGAAATCCCTTCTAAGGAACAGACAATAGCTCCAAATCATGTAGAATAATTTTGTTTATTTATTACGGTTTAACCCTGTAGAGCTGACATCACTTCTAAGGAATAGATAAGGGACTACATTGCATGTAGAATATTTGTGTATATTTTATTACGGTTTAACCCTGTAGAGCTGACATCACTTCTAAGGAATAGATAAGGACTACATTGCATGTAGAATATTTGTGTATATTTTATTACGGTTTAACCCTGTAGAGCTGACATCCCTTCTAAGGAATAGATAAGGACTACATTGCATGTAGAATATTTGTGTATATTTTATTACGGTTTAACCCTGTAGAGCTGACATCCCTTCTAAGGAATAGATAAGGACTACATTGCATGTAGAATATTTGTGTATATTTTATTACGGTTTAACCCTGTAGAGCTGACATCCCTTCTAAGGAATAGATAAGGACTACATTGCATGTAGAATATTTGTGTATATTTTATTACGGTTTAACCCTGTAGAGCTGACATCCCTTCTAAGGAATAGATAAGGACTACATTGCATGTAGAATATTTGTGTATATTTTATTACGGTTTAACCCTGTAGAGCTGACATCCCTTCTAAGGAATAGATAAGGACTACATTGCATGTAGAATATTTGTGTATATTTTATTACGGTTTAACCCTGTAGAGCTGACATCCCTTCTAAGGAATAGATAAGGACTACATTGCATGTAGAATATTTGTGTATATTTTATTACGGTTTAACCCTGTAGAGCTGACATCCATTCTAAGGAATAGATAAGGACTACATTGCATGTAGAATATTTGTGTATATTTTATTACGGTTTAACCCTGTAGAGCTGACATCCCTTCTAAGGAATAGATAAGGACTACATTGCATGTAGAATATTTGTGTATATTTTATTACGGTTTAACCCTGTAGAGCTGACATCCCTTCTAAGGAATAGATAAGGACTACATTGCATGTAGAATATTTGTGTATATTTTATTACGGTTTAACCCTGTAGAGCTGACATCCCTTCTAAGGAATAGATAAGGACTACATTGCATGTAGAATATTTGTGTATATTTTATTACGGTTTAACCCTGTAGAGCTGACATCCCTTCTAAGGAATAGATAAGGACTACATTGCATGTAGAATATCTGTGTATATTTTATTACGGTTTAACCCTGTGTAGTTGACATCCCTTCTAAGGAATAGATAAGGGCTACATAGCATGTAGAATATTTGTGTATATTTTATTACGGTTTAACCCTGTAGAGCTGACATCCATTCTAAGGAATAGATAAGGACTACATAGCATGTAGAATATTTGTGTATATTTTATTACGGTTTACCCCTGTAGAGCTGACATCCCTTCTAAGGAATAGATAAGGACTACATAGCATGTAGAATATTTGTGTATATTTTATTACGGTTTAACCCTGTAGAGCTGACATCCCTTCTAAGGAATAGATAAGGACTACATAGCATGTAGAATATTTGTGTATATTTTATTACGGTTTACCCCTGTAGAGCTGACATCCCTTCTAAGGAATAGATAAGGACTACATAGCATGTAGAATATTTGTGTATATTTTATTACGGTTTACCCCTGTAGAGCTGACATCCCTTCTAAGGAATAGATAAGGACTACATAGCATGTAGAATATTTGTGTATATTTTATTACGGTTTAACCCTGTGTAGTTGACATCCCTTCTAAGGAATAGATAAGGACTACATAGCATGTAGAATATTTGTGTATATTTTATTACGGTTTAACCCTGTGTAGTTGACATCCCTTCTAAGGAATAGATAAGGACTACATTGCATGTAGAATATTTGTGTATATTTTATTACGGTTTAACCCTGTAGATCTGACATCTCTTCTAAGGAATAGATAAGGACTACATTGCATGTAGAATATTTGTGTAAATTTTATTACGGTTTAACCCTGTGTAGTTGACATCCCTTCTAAGGAATAGATAAGGACTACATAGCATGTAGAATATTTGTGTATATTTTATTACGGTTTAACCCTGTGTAGTTGACATCCCTTCTAAGGAATAGATAAGGACTACATTGCATGTAGACTATTTGTGTATATTTTATTACGGTTTACCCCTGTAGAGCTGACATCCCTTCTAAGGAATAGATAAGGACTACATAGCATGTAGAATATTTGTGTATATTTTATTACGGTTTACCCCTGTAGAGCTGACATCCCTTCTAAGGAATAGATAAGGACTACATAGCATGTAGAATATTTGTGTATATTTTATTACGGTTTAACCCTGTGTAGTTGACATCCCTTCTAAGGAATAGATAAGGACTACATAGCATGTAGAATATTTGTGTATATTTTATTACGGTTTAACCCTGTGTAGTTGACATCCCTTCTAAGGAATAGATAAGGACTACATTGCATGTAGAATATTTGTGTATATTTTATTACGGTTTACCCCTGTAGAGCTGACATCCCTTCTAAGGAATAGATAAGGACTACATAGCATGTAGAATATTTGTGTATATTTTATTACGGTTTAACCCTGTGTAGTTGACATCCCTTCTAAGGAATAGATAAGGACTACATAGCATGTAGAATATTTGTGTATATTTTATTACGGTTTAACCCTGTGTAGTTGACATCCCTTCTAAGGAATAGATAAGGACTACATTGCATGTAGAATATTTGTGTATATTTTATTACGGTTTAACCCTGTAGAGCTGACATCCCTTCTAAGGAATAGATAAGGACTACATTGCATGTAGAATATTTGTGTATATTTTATTACGGTTTAACCCTGTAGAGCTGACATCCCTTCTAAGGAATAGATAAGGACTACATTGCATGTAGAATATTTGTGTATATTTTATTACGGTTTAACCCTGTAGAGCTGACATCCCTTCTAAGGAATAGATAAGGACTACATTGCATGTAGAATATTTGGGTATATTTTATTACGGTTTAACCCTGTAGAGCTGACATCCCTTCTAAGGAATAGATAAGGACTACATTGCATGTAGAATATTTGTGTATATTTTACTACGGTTTAACCCTGTGTAGTTGACATCCCTTCTAAGGTATAGATAAGGACTACATAGCATGTAGAATATTTGTGTATATTTTACTACGGTTTAACCCTGTATAGCTGACATCCCTTCTAAGGAATAGATAAGGACTACATTGCATGTAGAATATTTGTGTATATTTTACTATGGTTTAACCCTGTGTAGTTGACATCCCTTCTAAGGAATAGATAAGGACTACATTGCATGTAGAATATTTGTGTATATTTTATTACGGTTTAACCCTGTAGAGCTGACATCCCTTCTAAGGAATAGCTAACGACTACATTGCATGTAGAATATTTGTGTATATTTTACTACGGTTTAACCCTGTGTAGTTGACATCCCTTCTAAGGAATAGATAAGGACTACATAGCATGTAGAATATTTGTGTATATTTTACTACGGTTTAACCCTGTATAGCTGACATCCCTTCTAAGGAATAGATAAGGACTACATTGCATGTAGAATATTTGTGTATATTTTACTACGGTTTAACCCTGTATAGCTGACATCCCTTCTAAAGAATAGATAAGGACTACATTGCATGTAGAATATTTGTGTATATTTTATTACGGTTTAACCCTGTGTAGTTGACATCCCTTCTAAGGAATAGATAGGGACTACATTGCATGTAGAATATTTGTGTATATTTTACTACGGTTTAACCCTCTGTAGTTGACATCCCTTCTAAGGAATAGTTAAGGACTACATTGCATGTAGAATATTTGTGTATATTTTATTACAGTTTAACCCTGTGTAGTTGACATCCCTTCTAAGGAATAGTTAAGGACTACATAGCATGTAGAATATTTGTGTATATTTTATTACGGTTTAACCCTGTGTAGTTGACATCCCTTCTAAGGAATAGATAAGGACTACATTGCATGTAGAATATTTGTGTATATTTTACTACGGTTTAACCCTCTGTAGTTGACATCCCTTCTAAGGAATAGTTAAGGACTACATTGCATGTAGAATATTTGTGTATATTTTATTACGGTTTAACCCTGTGTAGTTGACATCCCTTCTAAGGAATAGATAAGGACTACATTGCATGTAGAATATTTGTGTATATTTCACTACGGTTTAACCCTGTGTAGTTGACATCCCTTCTAAGGAATAGATAAGGACTACATTGCATGTAGAATATTTGTGTATAGTTTATTACGGTTTAACCCTGTAGAGCTGACATCCCTTCTAAAGAATAGATAAGGACTACATAGCATGTAGAATATTTGGGTATATTTTATTACGGTTTAACCCTGTAGAGCTGACATCCCTTCTAAGGAATAGATAAGGACTACATTGCATGTAGAATATTTGTGTATATTTTATTACGGTTTAACCCTGTAGAGCTGACATCCCTTCTAAGGAATAGATAAGGACTACATTGCATGTAGAATATTTGTGTATATTTTATTACGGTTTAACCCTGTAGAGCTGACATCTCTTCTAAGGAATAGATAAGGACTACATTGCATGTAGAATATTTGTGTATATTTTATTACGGTTTAACCCTGTAGAGCTGACATCCCTTCTATGGAATAGATAAAGACTACATTGCATGTAGAATATTTGTGTATATTTTACTACGGTTTAACCCTGTGTAGTTGACATCCCTTCTAAGGAATAGATAAGGACTACATAGCATGTAGAATATTTGGGTATTTTTTATTACGGTTTAACCCTGTAGAGCTGACATCCCTTCTAGGGAATAGATAAGGACTACATTGCATGTAGAATATTTGTGTATATTTTATTACGGTTTAACCCTGTATAGCTGACATCCCTTCTAAGGAATAGATAAGGACTACATTGCATGTAGAATATTTGTGTATATTTTATTACGGTTTAACCCTGTATAGCTGACATCCCTTCTAAGGAATAGATAAGGACTACATTGCATGTAGAATATTTGTGTATATTTTATTACGGTTTAACCCTGTATAGCTGACATCCCTTCTAGGGAATAGATAAGGACTACATTGCATGTAGAATATTTGTGTATATATTATTACGGTTTAACCCTGTATAACTGACATCCCTTCTAAGGAATAGATAAGGACTACATTGCATGTAGAATATTTGTGTATATTTTACTACCGTTTAACCCTGTGTAGTTGACATCCCTTCTAAAGAGTAGATAAGGACTGCATTGCATGTAGAATATTTGTGTATATTTTATTACGGTTTAACCCTGTGTAGTTGACATCCCTTCTAGGGAATAGATAAGGACTACATTGCATGTAGAATATCTGTGTATATTTTATTACGGTTTAACCCTGTAGAGCTGACATCCCTTCTAAGGAATAGATAAGGACTACATTGCATGTAGAATATTTGTGTATATTTTATTACGGTTTAACCCTGTAGAGCTGACATCCCTTCTAAGGAATAGATAAGGACTACATTGCATGTAGAATATTTGTGTATATTTTATTACGGTTTAACCCTGTAGAGCTGACATCCCTTCTAAGGAATAGATAAGGACTACATTGCTTGTAGAATATTTGTGTATATTTTATTACGGTTTACCCCAGTAGAGCTGACATCCCTTCTAAGGAATAGATAAGGACTACATTGCATGTAGAATATTTGTGTATATTTTATTACGGTTTAACCCTTTGGAGTTGACATCCCTTCTAGGGAATAGATAAGGACTACTTTGCATGTAGAATATTTGTGTATATTTTATTACGGTTTAACCCTGTATAGCTGACATCCCTTCTAGGGAATAGATAAGGACTACTTTGCATGTAGAATATTTGTGTATATTTTATTACGGTTTAACCCTGTATAGCTGACATCCCTTCTAGGGAATAGATAAGGACTACTTTGCATGTAGAATATTTGTGTATATTTTATTACGGTTTAACCCTGTATAGCTGACATCCCTTCTAGGGAATAGATAAGGACTACTTTGCATGTAGAATATTTGTGTATATTTGATTACAGTTCACCCTTTGGAGTTGACATCCCTTCTAGGGAATAGATAAGGACTAATTTGCATGTAGAATGTTTTGTGTATATTTTATTACGGTTTAACCCTGTATAGCTGACATCCCTTCTAGGGAATAGATAAGGACTACTTTGCATGTAGAATATTTGTGTATATTTTATTACGGTTTAACCCTGTATAGCTGACATCCCTTCTAGGGAATAGATAAGGACTACTTTGCATGTAGAATATTTGTGTATATTTTATTACGGTTTAACCCTGTATAGCTGACATCCCTTCTAGGGAATAGATAAGGACTACTTTGCATGTAGAATATTTGTGTATATTTTATTACGGTTTAACCCTGTATAGCTGACATCCCTTCTAGGGAATAGATAAGGACTACTTTGCATGTAGAATATTTGTGTATATTTTATTACGGTTTAACCCTTTGGAGTTGACATCCCTTCTAGGGAATAGATAAGGACTACTTTGCATGTAGAATATTTGTGTATATTTTATTACGGTTTAACCCTGTATAGCTGACATCCCTTCTAGGGAATAGATAAGGACTACTTTGCATGTAGAATATTTGTGTATATTTTATTACGGTTTAACCCTGTATAGCTGACATCCCTTCTAGGGAATAGATAAGGACTACTTTGCATGTAGAATATTTGTGTATATTTTATTACGGTTTAACCCTGTATAGCTGACATCCCTTCTAGGGAATAGATAAGGACTACTTTGCATGTAGAATATTTGTGTATATTTTATTACGGTTTAACCCTGTATAGCTGACATCCCTTCTAGGGAATAGATAAGGACTACTTTGCATGTAGAATATTTGTGTATATTTTATTACGGTTTAACCCTTTGGAGTTGACATCCCTTCTAGGGAATAGATAAGGACTACTTTGCATGTAGAATATTTGTGTATATTTTATTACGGTTTAACCCTGTATAGCTGACATCCCTTCTAGGGAATAGATAAGGACTACTTTGCATGTAGAATATTTGTGTATATTTGATTACAGTTTAACCCTTTGGAGTTGACATCCCTTCTAGGGAATAGATAAGGACTACTTTGCATGTAGAATATTTGTGTATATTTTATTACGGTTTAACCCTGTATAGCTGACATCCCTTCTAGGGAATAGATAAGGACTACTTTGCATGTAGAATATTTGTGTATATTTTATTACGGTTTAACCCTGTATAGCTGACATCCCTTCTAGGGAATAGATAAGGACTACTTTGCATGTAGAATATTTGTGTATATTTTATTACGGTTTAACCCTGTGTAGTTGACATCCCTTCTAAGGTATAGATAAGGACTACATAGCATGTAGAATATTTGTGTATATTTTACTACGGTTTAACCCTGTATAGCTGACATCCCTTCTAAGGAATAGATAAGGACTACATTGCATGTAGAATATTTGTGTATATTTTACTATGGTTTAACCCTGTGTAGTTGACATCCCTTCTAAGGAATAGATAAGGACTACATTGCATGTAGAATATTTGTGTATATTTTATTACGGTTTAACCCTGTAGAGCTGACATCCCTTCTAAGGAATAGATAACGACTACATTGCATGTAGAATATTTGTGTATATTTTACTACGGTTTAACCCTGTGTAGTTGACATCCCTTCTAAGGAATAGATAAGGACTACATAGCATGTAGAATATTTGTGTATATTTTACTACGGTTTAACCCTGTATAGCTGACATCCCTTCTAAGGAATAGATAAGGACTACATTGCATGTAGAATATTTGTGTATATTTTACTACGGTTTAACCCTGTATAGCTGACATCCCTTCTAAAGAATAGATAAGGACTACATTGCATGTAGAATATTTGTGTATATTTTATTACGGTTTAACCCTGTGTAGTTGACATCCCTTCTAAGGAATAGATAGGGACTACATTGCATGTAGAATATTTGTGTATATTTTACTACGGTTTAACCCTCTGTAGTTGACATCCCTTCTAAGGAATAGTTAAGGACTACATTGCATGTAGAATATTTGTGTATATTTTATTACAGTTTAACCCTGTGTAGTTGACATCCCTTCTAAGGAATAGTTAAGGACTACATAGCATGTAGAATATTTGTGTATATTTTATTACGGTTTAACCCTGTGTAGTTGACATCCCTTCTAAGGAATAGATAAGGACTACATTGCATGTAGAATATTTGTGTATATTTTACTACGGTTTAACCCTCTGTAGTTGACATCCCTTCTAAGGAATAGTTAAGGACTACATTGCATGTAGAATATTTGTGTATATTTTATTACGGTTTAACCCTGTGTAGTTGACATCCCTTCTAAGGAATAGATAAGGACTACATTGCATGTAGAATATTTGTGTATATTTCACTACGGTTTAACCCTGTGTAGTTGACATCCCTTCTAAGGAATAGATAAGGACTACATTGCATGTAGAATATTTGTGTATAGTTTATTACGGTTTAACCCTGTAGAGCTGACATCCCTTCTAAAGAATAGATAAGGACTACATAGCATGTAGAATATTTGGGTATATTTTATTACGGTTTAACCCTGTAGAGCTGACATCCCTTCTAAGGAATAGATAAGGACTACATTGCATGTAGAATATTTGTGTATATTTTATTACGGTTTAACCCTGTAGAGCTGACATCCCTTCTAAGGAATAGATAAGGACTACATTGCATGTAGAATATTTGTGTATATTTTATTACGGTTTAACCCTGTAGAGCTGACATCTCTTCTAAGGAATAGATAAGGACTACATTGCATGTAGAATATTTGTGTATATTTTATTACGGTTTAACCCTGTAGAGCTGACATCCCTTCTATGGAATAGATAAAGACTACATTGCATGTAGAATATTTGTGTATATTTTACTACGGTTTAACCCTGTGTAGTTGACATCCCTTCTAAGGAATAGATAAGGACTACATAGCATGTAGAATATTTGGGTATTTTTTATTACGGTTTAACCCTGTAGAGCTGACATCCCTTCTAGGGAATAGATAAGGACTACATTGCATGTAGAATATTTGTGTATATTTTATTACGGTTTAACCCTGTATAGCTGACATCCCTTCTAAGGAATAGATAAGGACTACATTGCATGTAGAATATTTGTGTATATTTTATTACGGTTTAACCCTGTATAGCTGACATCCCTTCTAAGGAATAGATAAGGACTACATTGCATGTAGAATATTTGTGTATATTTTATTACGGTTTAACCCTGTATAGCTGACATCCCTTCTAGGGAATAGATAAGGACTACATTGCATGTAGAATATTTGTGTATATTTTATTACGGTTTAACCCTGTATAACTGACATCCCTTCTAAGGAATAGATAAGGACTACATTGCATGTAGAATATTTGTGTATATTTTACTACCGTTTAACCCTGTGTAGTTGACATCCCTTCTAAAGAGTAGATAAGGACTGCATTGCATGTAGAATATTTGTGTATATTTTATTACGGTTTAACCCTGTGTAGTTGACATCCCTTCTAGGGAATAGATAAGGACTACATTGCATGTAGAATATCTGTGTATATTTTATTACGGTTTAACCCTGTAGAGCTGACATCCCTTCTAAGGAATAGATAAGGACTACATTGCATGTAGAATATTTGTGTATATTTTATTACGGTTTAACCCTGTAGAGATGACATCCCTTCTAAGGAATAGATAAGGACTACATTGCATGTAGAATATTTGTGTATATTTTATTACGGTTTAACCCTGTAGAGCTGACATCCCTTCTAAGGAATAGATAAGGACTACATTGCTTGTAGAATATTTGTGTATATTTTATTACGGTTTACCCCAGTAGAGCTGACATCCCTTCTAAGGAATAGATAAGGACTACATTGCATGTAGAATATTTGTGTATATTTTATTACGGTTTAACCCTTTGGAGTTGACATCCCTTCTAGGGAATAGATAAGGACTACTTTGCATGTAGAATATTTGTGTATATTTTATTACGGTTTAACCCTGTATAGCTGACATCCCTTCTAGGGAATAGATAAGGACTACTTTGCATGTAGAATATTTGTGTATATTTTATTACGGTTTAACCCTGTATAGCTGACATCCCTTCTAGGGAATAGATAAGGACTACTTTGCATGTAGAATATTTGTGTATATTTTATTACGGTTTAACCCTGTATAGCTGACATCCCTTCTAGGGAATAGATAAGGACTACTTTGCATGTAGAATATTTGTGTATATTTGATTACAGTTCACCCTTTGGAGTTGACATCCCTTCTAGGGAATAGATAAGGACTAATTTGCATGTAGAATATTTTGTGTATATTTTATTACGGTTTAACCCTGTATAGCTGACATCCCTTCTAGGGAATAGATAAGGACTACTTTGCATGTAGAATATTTGTGTATATTTTATTACGGTTTAACCCTGTATAGCTGACATCCCTTCTAGGGAATAGATAAGGACTACTTTGCATGTAGAATATTTGTGTATATTTTATTACGGTTTAACCCTGTATAGCTGACATCCCTTCTAGGGAATAGATAAGGACTACTTTGCATGTAGAATATTTGTGTATATTTTATTACGGTTTAACCCTGTATAGCTGACATCCCTTCTAGGGAATAGATAAGGACTACTTTGCATGTAGAATATTTGTGTATATTTTATTACGGTTTAACCCTTTGGAGTTGACATCCCTTCTAGGGAATAGATAAGGACTACTTTGCATGTAGAATATTTGTGTATATTTTATTACGGTTTAACCCTGTATAGCTGACATCCCTTCTAGGGAATAGATAAGGACTACTTTGCATGTAGAATATTTGTGTATATTTTATTACGGTTTAACCCTGTATAGCTGACATCCCTTCTAGGGAATAGATAAGGACTACTTTGCATGTAGAATATTTGTGTATATTTTATTACGGTTTAACCCTGTATAGCTGACATCCCTTCTAGGGAATAGATAAGGACTACTTTGCATGTAGAATATTTGTGTATATTTTATTACGGTTTAACCCTGTATAGCTGACATCCCTTCTAGGGAATAGATAAGGACTACTTTGCATGTAGAATATTTGTGTATATTTTATTACGGTTTAACCCTTTGGAGTTGACATCCCTTCTAGGGAATAGATAAGGACTACTTTGCATGTAGAATATTTGTGTATATTTTATTACGGTTTAACCCTGTATAGCTGACATCCCTTCTAGGGAATAGATAAGGACTACTTTGCATGTAGAATATTTGTGTATATTTGATTACAGTTTAACCCTTTGGAGTTGACATCCCTTCTAGGGAATAGATAAGGACTACTTTGCATGTAGAATATTTGTGTATATTTTATTACGGTTTAACCCTGTATAGCTGACATCCCTTCTAGGGAATAGATAAGGACTACTTTGCATGTAGAATATTTGTGTATATTTGATTACAGTTTAACCCTTTGGAGTTGACATCCCTTCTACGGAATAGATAAGGACTACTTTGCATGTAGAATATTTGTGTATATTTTATTACGGTTTAACCCTGTATAGCTGACATCCCTTCTAGGGAATAGATAAGGACTACTTTGCATGTAGAATATTTGTGTATATTTTATTACGGTTTAACCCTGTATAGCTGACATCCCTTCTAGGGAATAGATAAGGACTACTTTGCATGTAGAATATTTGTGTATATTTTATTACGGTTTAACCCTGTATAGCTGACATCCCTTCTAGGGAATAGATAAGGACTACTTTGCATGTAGAATATTTGTGTATATTTTATTACAGTTTAACCCTTTGGAGTTGACATCCCTTCTAGGGAATAGATAAGGACTACTTTGCATGTAGAATATTTGTGTATATTTTATTACGGTTTAACCCTGTATAGCTGACATCCCTTCTAGGGAATAGATAAGGACTACTTTGCATGTAGAATATTTGGGTAAATTTTATTACGGTTTAACCCTGTGGAGTTGACATCCCTTCTAAGGAATACACAATGGCTCCAGATTATGTAGGATATTTTTAATTATTTTATTACGGTGTTGATTTGTTTCTATTCATCCACCCATATTCAATACATTTTTTACACTTGATGTTATTAAAGTTATTTCAATTGTTAGTTCCTAAATTAAAACTAATGAATCAATTTTAGTTTTATATTAGAGAAAATTCTAGACAAAAGGGACAAGGTAAGTAATATAGTTATTTCGTCCTCTTAGACATAAAATGTGATAACATATGATTTCATAAAACAGCTGATTTTATGTTGTATGTTTTGTGATAGAACCGGTGTTTAGACGTATAGGTTATGTTACTTGATTTATATTATTTCTAATTATTAGAAAAAAAGTAACTAAAGTAAAAGTTCTCTTTGTTAATCTAAGTAGGGACTGATTTTAAAATGTTTTTGTTTATATTACTTGTTGTATAACTTTATTGCAACGGGGGAGCTGGAACCCGGACGGAATAGGCTCGTTAACGGAGTTCTTACACACTAATGTTGTTATGAACGTTTTGCCAAGGCTTTGCCATTAGGTAGCTTTTCCCTGTTCCATCCTCAGACACCCTGTATATTATCCAAATATCAACCAATGAAATAAAATTAATCAGTATATATATATATATATATATATATATATATATATATATATATATATATATATATGTATATATATATAATACTATTGCTTTCAAAATTGTTTAAATGTTTTACGGTTTCTCAATAGGGACAATATTTTAAACACGTTTTTTAAGAATATATTATTCAATCCTAATTCTTATAAATATATATTTTAACTAGAATATATTTAGTGTTTACCCATTCATACATCTTTTAGTATCGTTGTAATACTAGGTATTATTTAGTATGAATATCACTTTATGATGTATATAATATTGTCTACGTCATCAAACGGTTTTAAAGTAAAAGCCTTTTTTTAAAAGTAAAGGATTGCTTACAACAAACAACAGGTACAAACGGTTGTTATACATATATAGAGTGTACAGTAAAGGCACAAGGTTAGGATAAGGGTTTGTAGTGAATATTGCATCAACGGAGGGGAAGTAGAATATTACCTTACAAAGGAAAGTGTAGCTCCTACTCTCAAATTATAACAAGAAATTCAATATGGTCTCATGAATTTATAACCTAGAGTATCGTAAATTATTTACAAATATCTCAACAAATCAATTGTAAAGCCAATCTACTGAGGGTAAACTATAAACCAATCACATTCGTGTTTCTTTCAACCAATAACTGAGAAGTAAGAATGACACTTCTTGTCTAACTTATTGTGAACACCTAAGCTCCTTTTCAATAAACGCCACATTTTTTAAAGATAAACATGTGGAAACAAAATAATTATTTACAGTAATGAAAATTATTCTTAAACGATGGTCTAAAAAGTTTTACTAAATATACACACAACCTCTAACTACAAATATATTTATCTTGTATTATGTACATTTCGGTTACAAAGTAACCATCCTCAGAGACATAACATTACATACCAGCTAGCTCAATCATTCAGTCAGTCAAAGAGAGTGGCCCATGGAGGTTATGCAGCGTCTGCCACGTGTAAGGATATGGGATCAGGGCGTTTGAATGGGCTAGATATCAGGAGGGCTTACGACTGACTCCTCTTTCTTTTTTTAATATTTTTTTATGATTAGCAATTTGTAATTAGTAATTTCACATGCAACACATGCGTGTAATACGGTTCTTGTGTGACACAAGTGTGTAAGAATGTGTAATGATACGGCCTAGTGTTAGAATGGGATAACAATGTGGTGAAGGATTAGCTCAAGTCTAAACTTGACTTTTCTAACAGAATTTACGTAATATACTGAATTTACTGCTGTGCTCAACATAACTAAAAGCAGATGGCGATGGAGTTATGTGGGTGTAATGAATGCGATTAGTACATGTGGGTTGTAGTGTGGTGAGGGTGGAAAGTGTAAAAGTGAGATGGCGATGGAGTGTGGTGGGTGTGTGGTGAGGGTGGAAAGTGTAAAAGTGAGATGGAAATGGAGTGTGGTAGGTGTGTGGTGAGGGTGGAAAGTGTAAAAGTGAGATGGAAATGGAGTGTGGTAGGTGTGTGGTGAGGGTGGAAAGTGTAAAAGTGAGATGGAAATGGAGTGTGGTGAGTGTGTGGTGAGGGTGGAAAGTGTAAAAGTGAGATGGAAATGGAGTGTGGTGAGTGTGTGGTGAGGGTGGAAAGTGTAAAAGTGAGATGGAAATGGAGTGTGGTAGGTGTGTGGTGAGGGTGGAAAGTGTAAAAGTGAGATGGAAATGGAGTGTGGTGAGTGTGTGGTGAGGGTGGAAAGTGTAAAAGTGAGATGGAAATGGAGTGTGGTAGGTGTGTGGTGAGGGTGGAAAGTGTAAAAGTGAGATGGAAATGGAGTGTGGTGAGTGTGTGGTGAGGGTGGAAAGTGTAAAAGTGAGATGGAAATGGAGTGTGGTAGGTGTGTGGTGAGGGTGGAAAGTGTAAAAGTAAGATGGAAAGCTACATTTAACAAGACTAACTAAGGACTGAGCTTACAAAGATGAGATATAATTACTTATACTTGGACTAAAAATAAGATTAACTGGGAATTTACGTGAGTATGTATAAGGCTTAAGATGTGATGAGTGGGGTGGGTGAGATACCGTTTGGAGTGAGGAAACGGTAGGAGGGATACGAGCTATCCCTAAACAGTCCCTTAATTTATAACCAAAATACTCGCCAAAAAAACACCAAGAAGTAACATCGTCTTAACTTATACATAACAATAAAACAAATCCGTGTGTATTAAATTTGTAATAAAGGAAAAATAGTAAACAAAACAAATTTATATATAAAAATCAAAATACTACTTTAGAATAAATAAATAATATGTATGCTTTTAAATAAATTAAATATAAATATATATGTATATATATATATATACTCAAATAAAAAATTATATAACTCTTTCACATAAATATATAAAGAGTTACGTCTGTTTAAGTATATTTTAATGTTTTCCTTTTAAAAGACGTGACTCCGGGGAGCTATTTATCACACTCAGAATTCCTTCCGCATTTAGTTACAATGTTCCTGTAATTCCACAGGGATATATTGTATTCAGAACGCAACATACATTAACAAGCTCCCCGTTATCGAAAGCAGACTTTAACTGAGACGATTTGAGGGAAAGGATGTGTATAATGTAAGCGGTAGCTTCCTTGTAAAGTTCATCCTCAGACCTTGATCCATGTATTTTCTATATCCTCAATACCTTCCACAAGGGCTCGAATGTTCCTTCTTCTATCCTAACTAATAAAAGTCATTAGGTGACAATATTAATAAGGAACTGAACTACATAATTTAATACAAACTACTCAATTCAAGTCGCAATTAAATTGTGCACGAAAGGGCGCCAAGTGTTATTCCTAACCTTATAAGTACAAGAAATATTTTACTTTAGAATATTTTTCTAAGAGAAATAACCAGATATATATATATATATATTGTAATCCTTAGATGAATTATTTTTTCTTGTTGAATATGTGTGGTGAAATAAAATAACTTTCATAAACAAGAATATACGAGTATTACTTCATTTTATTGTTAATTGAAGCTTTTCGCTAATTTACATTATTAAAATTTTCAAAATATATAAATCACTATCCAGTTATGTGACTAGAGTAAGACTCTATCTAAGAATCTATCTAAGTAAGACCAGTCTTACTCTAGTCACATAACTGGACAGTGATTTATAAATTTTGAAAATGCTAATAATGTAAATTAGCGAAAAGCTTCAATCAACATTAAAATGAAGTAATACTCGTATATTCTTGTTTATGAAAGTTATTTTATTTCACCATATATATATATATATATATATATATATATATATATATATATATATATATATACATATATATATATATATATATATATATATATATATATATATATATATACATATATATATATATATATATATATATATATATATATATATATATATATATATTAAAACAACATAGGTTATTCAAATGCAAGAATATTATTTATTTATATTCAAATTTGTATTTGAGTAACCTATGTTGTTTTAAATTATTAAACAAGAAAACATATTTTATATTTATATATATATATATATATATATATATATCTTCATTATATGTACTTAAACAAGAATCTTACTTGGTATTTATGCAAGTTTACTTTCAAAGATTGATAGTATCTCCATTATCGAGCGTCACTGACCGGGGGTTGTAGTAGACTGCGAGCTATATGGAATTTCCGTTGTCACAAGGTGTGGTGTACCGTTATTGTTCTATTTTCGGATTCACAGCGCTGTGCGAGTCTTTTAAGTTTGTCTTGTGGTTAATTTTGTCTATTAGGTTGAATAATTTATTGTTTTTTGATTTTATTTGTATTTGTTCGTTTATGATATTATTTTTATGTTTATAAATTTGTAATTGTTCCCAGATTGTCATTTTGAGGCCCTTTTATACTTTCTTTATTAGGTGTACATTTTCTAATGTGGGAAATGTGTGTTTGTTTTTGATGGCGTGTGTAGCTAAGTTTCAGTTGTAAGTTTGAGATTTGATGTATGCATTGAAGTGTTCTTGATATCTGTCTTTTAATTTCTTTTTTGTTTGGTCTATGTATATTTTATTACAGTGTGGGCATTCGATTTTGTATATTCCGTTATTAAGTGTGGGACATATTTTTTTCCGGTTGGTTCATTTTATTGATTATGTTTCCTGTGTTTTTGTAAGCTATGTTAATATTCTTATTTTTTATTGTTTTAGTTATTCCTTTTATGTTGTACCCTGTGTATGGGAATGTGGCCCATTTTGTTGTTGTTTGTAGTTCGATTATAGGTTGTTTTAATTTATTTAATATTTTGAATTCTAATTTATCTATAGTTTTTTGTATTGTATCCATTTTTTGAGCTATTTGATAAATTATTTGTTTTTCTTTGGCTTTTTCTTCATGTTTTAAAGGTAGTTTTAGCATTCTGTATAATAGTGAGTTGTAAGCAACTATTTTATGTTTTGGGGGATGGTTAGAGTACTTTGGTATTGTATTAATAGTTTGTGTGGGTTTCATATAAATTGAGTATTCAATGTTATTTGTATTTCTGGTTATTGTTAGGTCTAGAAAGTTTATTGTACTCTTTATTTCTTCCTCCATGGTGAATTTTATGTTAGGGTGTAAGTTGTTGATTTCATTAAGGATGATATTATTATTTATTGCTTTATTTTGTGAGATGTGTAATCCATCGTCAACATATCTTATCCAATGTCCGTTGGGGTCGTGTGTTTTTATGTTTTGTGTGATTAATTCGTCAAGGTTTTGGAGGTACATTTCTGATATTATACTTGAGAGGGGTGATCCCATTGCTAAGCCATCTGTTTGTTTATATATCTTATAATTATATATGAAATAGTTTTGGTTTAGTATGGTCTTTAGGCATTTTTTAATTTGGTTTGTGTATTTGGGGTTGGTTTTAAAATCAGTTAATTTGTTTATTATTATTTGGATGTTTTGGTTTATTGGTATATTAGAGAACATGTTTGTGATATCAAATTATATAAGTTTGGTGTTTTTGGTTACGTTTATTGTTTTTAGTCTTTCGGTTAATTCAATTGAGTTTTTATGGTGTATTTATTTTCCACTTTAAGTTCGTGTTTAAGATTATTAGAAATTATTTGTGATATTTTATAGGTAGGTGCATTTTTGAAATTTATTAGGGGTCTTATGGGATTGTTGACTTTATGTACTTTGATGAGGGCGTTCATTTTAGAGGGCTTTGGATTGTCTATTCTGTATTGGTAAGGGTTTTTTCTGAATAAATTGTTATTGGTTTTTGCTAATTGTATAATTTCGTTTTGGTATTTTGTAGTTGGGTCTTTGTTTAATTCTATGCAACTGTTGGATTTTATGATTTCTTCTGTTTTTTTATATATATATATATTCTGTTTTTGATATGACATTAGAAACAAAGCATCACTCGAAATCATCAAAATCATCAACAAAAAAAATCAAAAAAGGAAATCACATAAAAAAATAAAATACAATTAAACCAAATAAACAAATTATTCTATTAATAACCATTAATATCCATTAAATAAACAAATGAAAAAAACTATTCGAAAATGAAATAATTGCAACAAAAGCGGACAAAAGCAACGAGACAGTAATCATATCAACGAAATTATCAACGTTGATTAAAGCAAGCAAGGTCGTCCTCCCAGGAGATAAATCCTTGGTTTAACATGCAACCTGCATACCAGCGTTGTTTAAAGCAAGCAAGGTCGTCCCCGCAGGAGATAATTCCGGGGAAACTAGGCAACCTGCACACCAGCTTTGTTTGCAGCTCCGCAAGTTTGGGATTGGTTTGTTTACCAATATTCAATACTAGAACTTTGCGCTCAACCCTACATTAAGTGACAGATAGTTCACCGATTACTATTCAAGCATTCATGTTTCAATATAAAAACAATACTTACGCTGTAATTATCTTTTATTTTAGCGCTGTGTCTTGGGTTGCTAAAATGCGTTAAGGATCTGATTGATCGTTTTGTCACGAAGTCTTTTATAAATATTTAAAGTTGTCTTGAATTAGGATATTTTATAATTTTAAACCTTAAGTATTCATTACAGTAAATTGGTTTTACAACAATTATAGACGAAAAAGGGGCTTGAAGTTATATATTTTTTATATTTATTGTCCAACGTTTCGGTTCACCTATAAAATACTTCTTAGGAACAAAACGACATTAAAGAATACTATAAAAACCAAACGTAATTAACATAATTATATGTTATACACACAATAACTCAACAAGAAAACTTCGGTTTGACTTACCTCAGGGCTAGACCCTCATGGCAACTATGCCTCAAACAGGGACGGCAGACTTCCCCACCAGTCTTTGAGTTACACATAACCATCATTTATGTTGGTATTATCAGACAACCGTTTCGTTTTACAGTCAATAAACTCCTAACGCAGCGCCGCCACCTATGAAAACAAAATTGTAAAGAAACCATTATTTATAGGTGTCTTTGGAAAGAAATAATCAAAACGTTTTTAATTTCACAAAAGCACGTGCAAAACGCTTCTAAAGGGAGATTCATTTACTTGATTAAACGTGAACGATTAACTGTAGCCAAGCCACCTTCAAATAAACCAATATATGTGAGCGTTAAAGTCACGGTTTTTTCACTTTCATTTTTACTTACAGCCACTAAAATAATTAAATTAATAATGGAAATGCATTAATTACTTGAAATCAATTAACAAAGTAATATTGTTCCAGAGCTTGAAGATAGCTTAAAATACATTGGAAAACCAGTAAAATATAAAACATTGTTAAGTCAATTCCTGCTTAGGGCAAGAAAGATAAAATTGTTGTAGTTACTTTTTATTACATAACTACAAATAATATAGGCAAATTTATTTATAAACATGAGACAGAATCCCAATACTAATTGTGGCAAAGTCGAGATCGAAATAAATTATTAAAATTAATTATTTAAATTTATTTATTGGATTAATATTTGGAAAAAACTGTATTAAAGTTCACTTCAACTTTAAAAAATATATTTGAAGTTGAGTGGATGAATAAAAAGTATTTTAATAACGATTGCAAATGTGAACAAGATATTTATAAGGAGAGCGTAAACTAACAGAAGGAATTTAATAAATAAATAAATATTTAGACGCATTTTGTATATTAATTATTGGAACAACCTGGGTTCAATTCATAATAAAAGTGCAAAGTCCCTTCTATTTATACCCATCATTTATCAGTGATCTAATCGTAAAAAATGTTTTAAAATACTTAAAGCACACATTTTCATTACGTATTAAAACTTAAAAATATATTATCTACTTTGAGAATTTACCTACTTGTAAAGTTTTAATCAAAACTACCATTTACTTAAGTTTAATCCCATTTCCAGATAGATAAAGTAAGGATGGTGGAAATTCAACACTCAAATGTTTATTTAAAACTGTTTACATAACTAGCAAAACGCTCAAAGCTTAATTAATAATGCTGCAGATCTTGTATGAAATTATTTCTTTATGTTTGCCTCTAAATATAAGTGCCTCAGTATACTTTATCTTTGTTCCGCTGAGACACGACCAAGCTCTAACGCCAATGTTTGATACCAAAGGCTTAGAAAGTAATCATGCCATATTAGCAATAAAAAATTTTCAATCGTGAAAAATGTAAATAACAAATTCACATATGACAATAATACAGAACTATGGTATAGTTAGGGAACGACACTATAAGACGGAAAATGAGTTAAGAAGTTAGTTCCAGAAATTATAAATATACTCATCTTCATTTCTTTTAGGAATATTTCTTTATGTTTGAGTACAGTTTACTGCCATTTCTAACGTTACAATATTCTCCTATGTTGACGCGTTTCGTAGTGACTCTATTTTCAAAACTTCAATCGTACTGTTCGCCCAAACTTTGAGTTCATCCTTTCAACCTGTGTCCCTCTTGAAAACAACGTCAGGGTAGCTGTATAAAAAAAAGAGCAATCACTATTTTCATATAGATACGGTGGGCAAGGTGGCGTGTCACATATTTATGTATTTTTTGTCAAGTTTAATCATAATTTTAACGTTTATGTTACATCATCCATTACTATCTTTATTCTTATCAAATGTTAAACAAGAGTATAACCAGATCTCTTCGGATTTTTGCAAACAATTAGGCTATGCTAAAGCCATGGAATTAACACGCAGGATCGCCTCTCCTACTCCTAGAATACGTTTGTGGGCGATATTCACTTTACCCACATCTGCCAGGAGCCATACGATCTGACTCTTGCCATTACCGCAACTATCTACACCACAGAGTTCTCTGTTGGGTTACCTCTATCCTCCATCTTGCATTCAGTTATTATATGCAGAAGGCCTTACTTTTTAGTTTCGTTTAACGCGGTCGCAGTTCCTCTGCTATTAATAATGCTACCGCTTTTATTCGTCATCTCGGTTATTGCGTCACCTTTTGTTAGCCTGACAGTCCTCGGGGTTAGTTTTGGAAAACCTCTTGATTGCAATACGCGTTCTCATTACGGGGTATCAAGTTAGAGTAGGTTACAAAATAGCAATACTTCAAACCCTGTAGGATATAGGTTGTAATATGTTTGGGTTGGACAGGACCAGCTTACTCTGGCCCTTCAATGTAGGTGACCCCCACTACACAATTACCCCACTAATACCCAAGGTTCGGCTCTTGATACTCATGTCCAATGGTTAGTACTCCCAGAAGCGGTAAAAGCAAACTGAAATTTCTTTACGCTACCAGAAATCCTCTTAGCTTGTTAGTCCTACTTAACCCATTAGACCACGCAGGGATTTGAATTATATTGGTTATATTTATGTAAAGCAAATAGATTGGATAAAACTATTGATTTTACATCACAAAATGTTTACATTTATTATACACTAAGTTCAAAAGGAAATTTTAACTTTTAAATTGAAGGAAATTGAAGCAAGACTGCATAAAATATAGATTAAAAAAGCTTTTGTTCTCACTATAGACGCTTTACTTTTAGTGCCATGGGATTATTGAGTAATATCACCACTGTCAGTAGACATTATACACCCCCTGCTGGCTTCTGTATGGCAACATTGTTGTGAAAACGTGTTTAATTAAACAGGAGGTTGGGCAACAGAGTGATTTTGTCACCTATCGATATTTCTTACACTAATGACGTCACAAGCTACTCACTAAGCAACGCCTAACCAAATCTTTAAAGTATAATTAAAATTACTAAATATATAAAAATATGCGACACTTACTCCACGCGTACAACTAAATAATATTATATTATATAAACAAACAATAATTTTTTCCTATTAGAAAATATGTTTTACAAATTTTCAGAACAAGGTCGTAACTGATGCTCCCTTTGTGTACAAACCAAGTCCCGTTCTAAACACACCCAGGAGATGCTTGGCTTTGTTCAGGCAGGATATATTGGACTTATCGTGACACCGCCGCAATAGGGCGTGGAGCTGTCACGCAGTTTGTACAACTTTTGTAGCAGGTTTAAGTGATTTAATATTCTCGACCTTTTTATCTTTCTTATTGCTCTGTCTTTCCTCCATTATTGTTTTATGAAAACATTTTCCCAGCGAATATTCGTGTGTTACACTTCCGAACAGAATAAGCTACAAAACCCCATTTAATAGACTTGGTTTTAGTGCAAACTATACAGGAGTGTGTTTAGTAGAGACGAGGTTCCTCTGTCGCTGAAACTAACAGACACGGCTTCGCTACAGATTTATTCGTGGGTAACTATATGTACTACATTAGCCCTAAAATGTACAAATTATTTGGAAATGAGGGCGTTAATCGAGTGCACAATATTTGTTTGTAATTAACTGACGCCTTTTATTTCGGTCATATTAATTCACTTTCAAAATTCAATAAAAATAAGAGCCTAAGAGAAATAAACAACTCTTAGGCTAACTGATTTATATTTTAAAATTTCATAATAACTCTTTAACCGACCGTTTGTATGCAATGGAAAGTAATTAATTAATTGTGTAACAACAGTTCCATATGGCTTTATTTCTGGAACAAATGATCGAAATTCTTTATTGGTTACATCATAGAGTTAATAATAACAACTGTATTTAGATAGATATGTTTCAATGTGTAGAGCCAAATGATGATAGAAACGTTAACCCTACTTTTGGGTAAATGTTAAGCAGACCCACATATGTTTGATTTTAATTTAATTTTAAAAAATTACACTTAAATCTAATTTGGTTAATTGTAATTTATAAGATATTATCATATGTTGGGAGTTATTAGGCTTTGTGGATATAATAATATGCAAACAGAGTGTATAGACTAAGGCTTAGGCTAAATGGATAGTAGTTAACCCAGTCTCAATGTAGCTTCCATAACTTATAATTAGTATTGTGTTATTGTTAGGCTGAAACAAGAAATGATTAGAATATAAATAAATATAAGTATTTGGGGGTGTTCAATTTTAAACAAGGTTTTGTTCGTAAGTTCTATGTTTTCTAGTTGCAAATAAAAAGAAATTAATTTATTATAAGATTGTTTACTAAATGTAGAAGACTATTGAAATTTTATATGGAAGATAAAATTATTAAAAAGAAAATAATTAGAATTACAAGGGACTTACTCTATAAAATAAGACTAATAAGGAATTATTATAAAATATTTTTTTATGTTATCTTCCAATTAGCTTTGAGTTTTCATTTACATAAAATAATTATCATTTTTTGTCCAATTATTATCTTCAAGTGAGAAGTAGCTCTCAAAGAATGCATAACCTCGATAAAAGCCTAAAAGGGTTGTAGGTGGCTAATTGGTTATTGTTATAAACTCATTAGTTGGTTCTCATGAGAGGTTTATTCCTTGAGCTACAGGTTTTGGACCACAGTTCGAATTCAAGTGGTTCGAGTAAATCATTACTTTACTGGAGACGTGGAGTGGTTTAATATCTCAAGGTAAGAGAAGTGTTAGAGATGAATTGGTAGGAAGTACAAAAGTAGGTAAGGAGTTGAGGTAAGTGGTAAGATCCGTAGGAACACACACACACACACACACACACACACACACACACACACACACACACACACACACACTCACACACACACACACACACACACACACACACACACACACATATATACACACACTCACACACACACACACACACACACACACACACACACACATACCACACACACACACACACACACACACACACACACACACACACACACACACACACACACACACACACACACTCACACAAACACACACACACTCACACACACACACACACACACACACACACACACACACACACACACACACACACACACACACACACACACATACACACACAAACACACACACACAACCGTTTTCCAAGGTAGTTCTTTTAGAGTTGCATCGAAATACTTATATTCTAAATTCGACATCCACCGTGTTGGGGAAACTATGCTAAAGACAAGAAATCAGAAGATTTTCCGAAAACACACAGTTTTGAAGTTACATCAACCATTCCAGATTATAGGTAGTTCATACGAGTTCAAATATATAGCGATATCAATCAATCATTTCAGTTCACTGAAACTGTTTAGGAGGCTCAAAAATGTATAGAAAAGACACAAATTTTCAAATCAATTTGTAAGACTTATGTTTTACTATTATTATACATTTGTATAAGGTGTGATCATTTATAAATACGTATTGGAACACTCAACAGTCTATATTTATTAATAGTTGGTTGTTTTTTAAAAATGCAAATAGAACACCATTTTTATAAATTAAAGAGTAATTTAAGAATTATTGTTTTGAAACAAAATTTTTAGAGATAGGTATTACAGTGTTTAAATATATTCGAATAAATTTTAAACGTATTTCTTATTCACGTTTTAATAAAACTGTATGAAGTTTAATGATGGCCTTTGAATAAATATTGCTCTAAAAATATCTTGAAAAGGTTAATATCAATGAAACGTCAAGAAATCAGTTCCCAATAAAACTGCATAAGAATAAAACCCCAGCATTGTTTCTTACAGCTGTCCAACTAAAATGTCAGCAGCGTAAAGTCTCGGCGGACGCTTTGCTGCAGGGGAATTGGATTTATTGTGAAGCTTATTAGAGCTTAACTAAAGGAAAACTTGGAAATCACTGCAATAGAAACTTAAAACAATCCATTCACCTTCAAACAATTGTTTCTACATATTTTTAACCCCAATTTCCAATTTAAGAGTGCCTGACAGCAAGTTAGGTAATTATTAAAACACAAACGATGTATCTAAAATTACAGACTAACTCAAAATTTTTTAAAATTTGTTCAAAAGGCTACCTTTAGTTTTTAAAACTTTGTCTAAAAAAACAGTTTCTAAGCCGCATCTGATCGTTTGGGACAGTAATATAGGCATAGTGCTGGTCAGTTGTACAATATTTATAAGACAGAGGCCAATAAGTTGATAATTTTAAAATTGTATTTATAAAATACAATCGTAGGAAAATAAATAGTCGATAACCTTATGAACGGCCTAATTTTTCAAATTAATTTATATTGATTATATTGCATATTTAAATTATCCGCGATTTTTCTAATATGTTTACTTCCATATTTCTGTTTAAAAGCTTGTTGTTTGAGGGAAATCTTGGCGGGAAAGTCTTGTCTCGGTTGTTAGCGTTGAAACATTCAAAACGAAGACTATCTTCAAGGTCATGACTCCCTTGCTGCTCACCGCCACTGTATTCCTGTGCTGCCGATTCTGGAGTGTCTGCTTTGTGGTGGTGAAATCATGGAACCGAACCCCTTAAGGATTACATGCCCCTGGACCGGGCCCAGGACTACTGCATTCTCATTGTCAAAAAATGACATTCTCATTGCTCTTGGTGCGCATCACCCAGCAACGAACCACCAACGAGCTGTTTTCTTTATAGACTCCCAAGCCGCCATAATTGCAATAGCCGACAACTCTTCAACAGACTGTTCGAACATATTCCACTGCCGAGAAGCAATCTCACATCTTTTGCAAAATGAATGGTCAATTAGCCTTCAGTGGATCCCAAGTCACGTTGGCATCACAGGTAACGAAAGAGCAGACGACCTTGCAAAAAATGGAACGCAGATGCAACAACCATATGCAGAAACCAGCCTCACCTCTGCCAAACACCTTATTGATGCAATCCTTAAACGCTCAATTAAAAAAGATCATGAGGAAGCCAGCAGGGGGAAACAGTGGGCATCACTTAGCAGTCGCGGTCCTTTGGTGCCCACAAGCGATAGAGCAACTGCCGTGGCTGACTTTCGACTTCTGACAGGACACGACTATCTCCAGGCCCACCTCTATCGTTTTGGCCTAGCGGAGTCCGATACGTGTCCGCTCTGTCTCAATGGTGTCATGAATGGGGACCACATTTCAACCTGTCCTGAACTGGACGACCAGCTGTCCAGAACCGGTCGTTACTGGGAGGCTCGACGCCGAATGGTTCAACAGCCAAGGGCGGGCATTGGATAAATTAAAGTAAGTCATTGTCAAAAAAAGCCCTTCCCTACTGGTTAGCACGTCGCCGAATGGCTCACCCGTCAAAAGCGTGGGGGGAAGAACTACTGGTGCCGTCTCCTATCATGAACTGCTCAATGCTGAAGACTAAGAGGGAACACTTATGTCACGTGATAGGAGAAAAAAGAAGAAGCAGGCAAATAATAACGAGGGAAAACTGGAAGATATCTCGGAGGTATTGTTTAATAAAAGGCAACAGCGAAAATAACATTTGGGATGAAATCAGAAAGATAAAACGGCAAAGGTACAAAGCACTGTGCATTCTACTCTGGGATGGAACAGTAAAATGGGATGCCTTAGTAGAATTCTCAAAGAAACATAAAATGTATATCAATTCTGGAACGTTAACATTGACGGATAAAATCTTGGTCACAGATTACATGTTAGAAGTTGCAAGAGATGCAGAATTAACAGACTTGGAAACAAAAAAGAAAGATGAATGTGAATCAGCTGGAATGAATATGGAAAGCATGAGGTGGAAATGCAGTTGCGGATCACGTGTTGTGCTTATGTAAACGTTATATATATATAACAGGAATGTAGACCTTTCTTGAGATTAAGAGGGTATATTTTACGCTGTACTTATAAACCCTCCGCCCTAGGGTTATAATTGTATATATTCAGAAAATAATTAAGATTATAACAAAGTTATATAAATACGTTTACAATTTCTTTCACTGATTACTATTTGGACTGTGTTGCTTCTCGCGCAGATTGCATACGTTTAAGTTTAAACAGTCCTAACTTTGATGTTTCATCTGTTCTTCTTTATGTAATATCTAGATATTTTACTAAATATTATATTATATATTGCAGGGGAATATATTAGTTTGAGCCGTTTGTGCAAGAAAAATGTGTTCGAGATTTACCGCTGCTTGTAAGAGCCTTTTTTCAAACCCTACATATATCAGAGGATCAACAATTGTATGTAAATCCAAACTACGGCGGTTTTGTTTCAACACGTGAGTGATGCTTTGGGTTATTTTTAAAATGGGGTCACCATTTGCATTCCTAGAAAATTTTCATTGCTATGTGAGCACAATCGAGGCAAGTCTGTACTTTTAATGATTGTTTGCAAATGTTACAGCACCCCTCTGTTCCACTTTGATCCTTTTATAAATATTGTATTTTTAAATAATTTATAAATATTTGTATTCATTGAATCAGTTCAGAACATATTAAAACATTGAATTATTAGATCAGTGAAAAATAATTTTTTTCAACTGAATTTGCTGAATTTTGTGATTATTTGAAAAATAATTTAATAATTGTTGACTTAATCAATGAATGTTTACAATTTTTTCGTACAATATTTAAATACGTAATATTCTGGGGAATTAGTTTAAGAATAAAGTAGATTCAGCCTATATTTTACTGTTTCAGCTCTAAGCAAACTCTAATATTAACAAAATATATTCATGTAAAGGTATGTATCTTTAATTTATCTAATGGAAGATAGGTTCTCCCTTGAGAAGAGAACATTTATCTAACAAATGGCTGTTCATGTTTATTTACTTATCTAAATATCGTTCATATATGTTTTAATAATATTCTTATAAAATACTTAAAAATAAATCATTTTTATACATTAATATGGTTTTGAAGCTCGCGTGTGTTGCATTGTATAACTATTTACTCACCTGATGAGTTTTGAACGATGCTAATTTATAATGTTTGTATATATAAATATAACTAGTTAAAGGATGGTCAAAGGTTTTCACTATATATTGAATATGAGATTTATTTTTGCAAAATATTTTGTTATATCATTGTTTTTCCTGAAGATGCTAATACTTATCTTACTACCGAAAAGTTTTGAATAATATGTAATTTAAAACTAGTGTTGTACTTGAAATAATTTTATTCATTATATGTATATTATAACATAAAAGTATGAGACTGTAAAACAAATTTAGTTAGTATACAAAAAAGAATAATAGTCTGTAGAAATACTAAGCAAAGAGCGACAAGAATAGTTTACTAAAGTACCGACAAAGTACTTAGGCACTGTTCTATTTCAAGTGTAGTCTTAAAGGTGCTGTGGCAACCTATTGACAAAACAAGGGTCCAAGTATTTTAAGATTAGAGTTTCCAAGTGACCGAAGTAATGTCTGGGATATAAAAACTGTACCGTTAGAAAGGCTATTTGTAAAAGGTGTGAGGGGGAGAGAATATACAGGTTCATAAAAACTAAATTGATACGGAATAAGAAAGTCTAGGAGGAAGTTCAGAAGAGGGCAGACGAATTGGGGAGTTTTTATTTAAAGCATAAATAAGGGTAAAAACTAAAAATAAGGGTTGAATATTAGGTGTTACTTTGTATAAATAACTCGTGAGCTTTACGATAATTAATAGTAGGCCCTAATTATTTAATAAAATGTAGCTGAAATAAAATTTTTCTTGGTTGACTTTAAAAGAAAATTTACTTTTTTAATTTCTTTCTAGGCCCTATTACTTGTTTTAATAAACTATATCTGGCAAAAATATTCTTCTTACAATAAACCAGTTCTATCAAGGATAAAGAGGAACTTTGTTATAATTGGCTATAAATGTATCACCAGAAACTAATATATACCTAAATAGAATTGAAGTATATTTGTAAGAAATAAATGTATCACCAAAAACTAATATATACCTAAATAGAATTGAAGTATATTTGTAAGAAATAAATGTATCACCAGAAACTAATATATACCTAAATAGAATTGAAGGATATTTGTAAGAAATAAATGTATCACCAGAAACTAATATATACCTAAATAGAATTGAAGGATATTTGTAAGAAATAAATGTATCACCAGAAACTAATATATACCTAAATAGAATTGAAGGATATTTGTAAGAAATAAATGTATCACCAGAAACTAATATATACCTAAATAGAATTGAAGGATATTTGTAAGAAATAAATGTATCACCAGAAACTAATATATACCTAAATAGAATTGAAGGATATTTGTAAGAAATAAATGTATCACCAGAAACTAATATATACCTAAATAGAATTGAAGTATATTTGTAAGAAATAAATGTATTAGATGGAAGATGAATCGATCTTTTCACAGCCGTTTCTATTAATGACAAGGCTTTCCCAAGTTAAACTCCAGTAAGCTTCTCCTGAGATTTTATTCTTGAGGGATTTTCGTTTGACAGTTGCAACAACAATGCTGTGGTTTCATTCTTGTAACCTTTTATTGCGAATAATCCTTCTGACGTTTCATCGACTTTGATCATACAAACATAAGCTGAAAGAATTATTTCTTTGGTGGAATATCTACCTGGACCATTAAAATATTTACAACAGTAGAAAACCGTACAAAAATAAATTACCAATAAATTGTAAGTTTTTAAATTGCCTTACATAACTACGCCTACAGACATTTATTTATAAAACACAGAATATACAGCATATTGGTATTATTACATTATGCTGGGTTAAAAAGGTGTGTTTAGGAGAAACGCTTTTTCGTATCAATCGATACTTTAATTTTTTTTTAATGAATATTTTGAATTTTAAAAATTTAGTATCATAATAAAGTGATCAAAATGCATTTATAGGCATTTACATTAGGTGTAGAACGTGGTGTGATGATTTGGAAGTCTGACTAAGCTGTTTTACTGCTTAGCACCAAATTTGCAACAATTTAAATGTAACGCAAATATATTATTTTAATTTTAAATAAGTCTACAACATTATATTTCCTTATATAATAGAAACGTAAAAAACGTTTGACCTGCCAGCCATCGCTTACGTATCTCCTTGATGTCCTTGGCGTTACACAAACGACTTTACCCGTTACGACGAGTTTTACCTACCAGCCATCGCTTACGTAACTCCTTGGCGTCCTTGGCGTTACACAAACGACTTTACCCGTTACGAAGAGTTTTACCTACCAGCCATCGCTTACGTAACTCCTTGGCGTTACACAAACGACTTTACCCGTTACGAAGAGTTTTACCTACCAGCCATCGCTTACGTAACTCCTTGGCATCCTTGGCGTTACACAACGACTTTACCCGTTACGTAGAGTTATACCTACCAGCCATCGCTTACGTAGCTCCATGGCATCCTTGGCGTTACGCAACGACTTTACCCGTTACGAAGATTTATACCTACCAGCCATCGCTTACGTAACTCCTTGGCGTCCTTGGCGTTACAAAAACGACTTTAGACGTTACGAAGAGTTTGGAAATTCAGAGAGTATCGACAGAGTAATGCAAACAAAGAGTGTTTATTTTTATTTAAACTGTTTAGAAACAAGACTCAAACTCCGTCCGCGGGGATGGATAAAGTTTTTCGTTCAAACTAAATATCTCGAAGGTATTATTAGGTAAACCTAACGAATCTCGCGATGTTTTAAACTTCGAAAGGGAACTTTCATACGAACACCCTGAATAATGTAGCCTACAGTTAATCATTATAAAAGTAGGTTATATTTTAAAACGGAAGTTCAGAGTTTCACCGCTAGGTTTATACCACAGTAGGGTATGACTAATAATACAAAATTATGAAGCGTAAGGAGTATGTGGAGCTTGAAATAGGTTGGCTGGGAAATACTTCATAACTTTGTAGCGGTAAATTTTCCACTAAGTTATGCCACCCACGAATTATGAAGCGTAAGGAGTATGTGGAGCTTGAAATAGGTTGTCTGGGAAATACTTCATAACTTTGTAGCGGTAAATTTTCCACTAAGTTATGCCACCCACGAATTATGAAGCGTAAGGAGTATGTGGAGCTTGAAATAGGTTGGCTGGGAAATACTTCATAACTTTGTAGCGGTAAATTTTCCACTAAGTTATGCCACCCACGAATTATGAAGCGTAAGGAGTATGTGGAGCTTGAAATAGGTTGTCTGGGAAATACTTCATAACTTTGTAACGGTAAATTTTCCACAAAGTTATGCCACCCACGAATTATGAAGCGTAAGGAGTATGTGGAGCTTGAAATAGGTTGTCTGGGAAATACTTCATAACTTTGTAGCGGTAAATTTTCCACTAAGTTATGCCACCCACGAATTATGAAGCGTAAGGAGTATGTGGAGCTTGAAATAGGTTGTCTGGGAAATACTTCATAACTTTGTAACGGTAAATTTTCCACAAAGTTATGCCACCCACGAATTATGAAGCGTAAGGAGTATGTGGAGCTTGAAATAGGTTGACTGGGAAATACTTCATAACTTTGTAGCGGTAAATTTTCCACTAAGTTATGCCATCCACGAATTATGAAGCGTAAGGAGTATGTGGAGCTTGAAATAGGTTGTCTGGGAAATACTTCATAACTTTGTAGCTGTAAATTTTCCACTAAGTTATGCCATCCACGAATTATGAAGCGTAAGGAGTATGTGGAGCTTGAAATAGGTTGGCTGGGAAATACTTCATAACGTTGTAGCGGTAAATTTTCCACTAAGTTATGCCATCCACGAATTATATTAATTGTACGATAAAAATATGAACAAAAAACCCAATACCACAAATTAATTATTTTTATAAGCTGCCTGTTTTTAAACTCTTTTGTACGATTCAATGGCCTTGTCATCATCATCAGAGTGTCATATTATAAAATACAATCTATAATACAAAAGTTTAGAAACTAATCTGACTTATTAAGGGTGCTACATGTATTTCTACTATTGTAAATATTAGGTTAATAACAGAACTTAACACATCTATTGGGCTTTATATTGTAGTAGCCTATATATGTTAGGCTGTTTACATTAAATGTGGTAACCGTGGCCGAATATTAAAATACATCCAAACAGCCACTGGATATCTAATATCCAATGTTAACTATCGAACCATGAACCAGTTATGTTTTAAAAATGGCGCAAATAAATTTAATATTGCACGTATAGAACAGAGACCGTTATTTCTCTGTTTATAATCTTGAATTGCAAGTTTAATTACGGATATTTTCTCGATAAATTTGTTTAGCTTTAATTTCTGGACATTTTTAACATTAGTAATAGTACTATGTATACCTCATGAGATCTGATTTACATCAAGGAAACCGTTTATTTCATAGGATAAATATAAAGGAAAATGTTTATTGAACTTTTCCAATTCATTTTCCATTACGACTGAAATAACTGTAATTAGGGAGTTATCTTCTATGTCTGTCACTATTCTCTCTTTCTAATAATAGTAAATCTTTAATGTCAATGCATGCGCCAGGCCTTGAGCTATGCCCAGGGCCTGTAACACTGCCTAACTCAATAGAACTAGTATCGGAATGTAGCTAGCTGGAATCTAATTAGCTGTTGAGTGTGTTTAGATTTTCCAGAACTTAGTCACTCGTGTACAGCTTCGATATATTTTGTGTTTATGCTTACAACTGTCAATCAGTAACACCTGTGCCTAATGAGACAGTGTTGCAGCGGTAAAGTAGATTTTATTAAGATAAAGAAATAAAATTCTCTAGTGAGGGAAACCTACAATATGGTGCCATATACATGTTAGCTTACCCTAAGTGGACATAGTCATTATAGGGTTGATAAAAGTTTCTGGTGAGGGATCTAGGGCAAACCTACAATATGGTCCCATATGCATGTTAGCTTACCCTAAGTGGACATAGTCATTATAGGGTTGATAAAAGTTTCTGGTGAGGGATTTAGGGCAAACCTACAATATGGTCCCATATGCATGTTAGCTTACCCTAAGTGGACATAGTCATTATAGGGTTGATAAAAGTTTCTGGTGAGGGATGTAGGGCAAACCTACAATATGGTCCCATATGCATGTTAGCTTACCCTAAGTGGACATAGTCATTATAGGGTTGATAAAAGTTTCTGGTGAGGGATGTAGGGCAAACCTACAATATGGTGCCATATGCATATTAGCTTACCCTAAGTGGACATAGTCATTATAGGGTTGATAAAAGTTTCTGGTGAGGGATGTAGGGCAAACCTACAATATGGTGCCATATACATGTTAGCTTACCCTAAGTGGACATAGTCATTATAGGGTTGATAAAAGTTTCTGGTGAGGGATGTAGGGCAAACCTACAATATGGTGCCATATACATGTTAGCTTACCCTAAGTGGACATAGTCATTATAGGGTTGATAAAAGTTTCTGGTGAGGGATGTAGGGCAAACCTACAATATGGTCCCATATGCATGTTAGCTTACCCTAAGTGGACATAGTCATTATAGGGTTGATAAACGTTTCTGGTGAGGGATGTAGGGCAAACCTACAATATGGTGCCATATACATGTTAGCTTACCCTAAGTGGACATAGTCATTATAGGGTTGATAAAAGTTTCTGGTGAGGGATGTAGGGCAAACCTACAATATGGTGCCATATGCATGTTAGCTTACCCTAAGTGGACATAGTCATTATAGGGTTGATAAAAGTTTCTGGTGAGGGATGTAGGGCAAACCTAAAATATGGTGCCATATACATGTTAGCTTACCCTAAGTGGACATAGTCATTATAGGGTTGATAAAAGTTTCTGGTGAGGGATGTAGGGCAAACCTACAATATGGTGCCATATGCATGTTAGCTTACCCTAAGTGGACATAGTCATTATAGGGTTGATAAAAGTTTCTGGTGAGGGATGTAGGGCAAACCTACAATATGGTCCCATATGCATGTTAGCTTACCCTAAGTGGACATAGTCATTATAGGGTTGATAAAAGTTTCTGGTGAGGGATGTAGGGCAAACCTACAATATGTTGCCATATGCATGTTAGCTTACCCTAAGTGGACCTAGTCATTATAGGGTTGATAAAAGTTTCTGGTGAGGGATGTAGGGCAAACCTACAATATGTTGCCATATGCATGTTAGCTTACCCTAAGTGGACATAGTCATTATAGGGTTGATAAAAGTTTCTGGTGAGGGATGTAGGGCAAACCTACAATATGGTCCCATATGCATGTTAGCTTACCCTAAGTGGACCTAGTCATTATAGGGTTGATAAAAGTTTCTGGTGATGGATGTAGGGCAAACCTACAATATGTTGCCATATGCATGTTAGCTTACCCTAAGTGGACATAGTCATTATAGGGTTGATAAAAGTTTCTGGTGAGGGATGTAGGGCAAACCTACAATATGGTCCCATATGCATGTTAGCTTACCCTAAGTGGACATAGTCATTATAGGGTTGATAAAAGTTTCTGGTGAGGGATGTAGGGCAAACCTACAATATGTTGCCATATGCATGTTAGCTTACCCTAAGTGGACCTAGTCATTATAGGGTTGATAAAAGTTTCTGGTGAGGGATGTAGGGCAAACCTACAATATGGTCCCATATGCATGTTAGCTTACCCTAAGTGGACATAGTCATTATAGGGTTGATAAAAGTTTCTGGTGAGGGATATAGGACAGACCTACAATATGTTGCCATATGCATGTTAGCTTACCCTAAGTGGACCTAGTCATTATAGGGTTGATAAAAGTTTCTGGTGAGGGATGTAGGGCAAACCTACAATATGTTGCCATATGCATGTTAGCTTACCCTAAGTGGACCTAGTCATTATAGGGTTGATAAAAGTTTCTGGTGAGGGATGTAGGGCAAACCTACAATATGGTCCCATATGCATGTTAGCTTACCCTAAGTGGACATAGTCATTATAGGGTTGATAAAAGTTTCTGGTGAGGGATATAGGACAGACCTACAATATGGTCCCATATGCATGTTAGCTTACCCTAAGTGGACCTAGTCATTATAGGGTTGATAAAAGTTTCTGGTGAGGGATGTAGGGCAAACCTACAATATGGTCCCATATGCATGTTAGCTTACCCTAAGTGGACATAGTCATTATAGGGTTGATAAAAGTTTCTGGTGAGGGATGTAGGGCAAACCTACAATATGGTCCCATATGCATGTTAGCTTACCCTAAGTGGACATAGTCATTATAGGGTTGATAAAAGTTTCTGGTGAGGGATATAGGACAGACCTACAATATGTTGCCATATGCATGTTAGCTTACCCTAAGTGGACCTAGTCATTATAGGGTTGATAAAAGTTTCTGGTGAGGGATGTAGGGCAAACCTACAATATGGTCCCATATGCATGTTAGCTTACCCTAAGTGGACATAGTCATTATAGGGTTGATAAAAGTTTCTGGTGAGGGATATAGGACAGACCTACAATATGGTCCCATATGCATGTTAGCTTACCCTAAGTGGACATAGTCTATATAGGGTTGATAAAAGTTTCTGGTGAGGGATATAGGACAGACCTACAATATGTTGCCATATGCATGTTAGCTTACCCTAAGTGGACCTAGTCATTATAGGGTTGATAAAAGTTTCTGGTGAGGGATGTAGGGCAAACCTACAATATGTTGCCATATGCATGTTAGCTTACCCTAAGTGGACATAGTCTATATAGGGTTGATATGGATAAGAAACAGGACGGAGAGGAGACGGAAGTAAGTATAACTAAAGAAGGAGATATTGATTCCCTTGGGCCTGGAGTTTAGGGAGAGATTAGACAGAAGAGATAGCTAAAGTATTTCGTAGTGGCATATACCCACCACTAACCTTTCCGGTAGTTTGTCTTTATTCAAGTATAAATTAGAAATGCTGTAAACAATTTAATTCTGTAACGTACAACACATATATGAAAATACATTGTAGAGGCGTGTCTCTTGGGAAGATGGAGCTGTTCTTGTGCCCTTGTATAGGGCATTACACAATAGTACATAACAATACACTCATTGTGTGGATTTGTATCAAGAGAAAGAATATACAAAGTACATATATAAACACTGGGTCCAATATATTATTATAGTAATTCCTCAAACCTATCATATTTTCTGCAAATAACTCAATATACGCTTACATCTCACATTTATTCAAAGACTCAGACAAAATACTGTATAAATTTTGTGTTGTTTTACACCCACAAATACAAAAGAAAATTCAGAAAAGAAACGAGAAAAGCCACGAAGGCAATAAGCAGACCTGTGTTCGGGACGATAATGCAGAAAGCCGTCTCTCCTCTGCAATAAGGATAGCTTTGCGCCGGTTTATTTGAGCTTTGCTTCTCCGCTTTTCTAAAATAAAAGCAGATTGTCATGACGTCAAACAACACACACTACTCGAAGCAGAACACTGCCTTATGAATGTAATTATATTTGCAGTTCACCTCAGAAGCGAGATTCAATCAGTGAATGCGAGATGACTTTACTAGCCAAGTTTTACAATGTAAACGTGCATATTAATGAAACTATAAAAATAATTATATACTTGAAGTTATAAGTTTAGTAAATAATTTGCAAAATAGCATTTTGCGTTCTCTTAACTCTACTAATCGATAAATCGACCCGCATTTAGAAGCCCTTCATCGCTACAAGGGCGGTTGATGAAGTTTCCTTTAAGCTAGTTCCTGCATGGCATTACTAAGTAGTACTAAAACACTTTTTCCTACTTCTTCTTCTTTCCATATCATGGTCACAGATGACGCTTGGATTCTGTTAAACCAACTTCTCACATTGGTTATTTTTCATCCCTTTTCACAGAGATTTCTTATATTGCCCCAGAAGCCTCAGAACGTGACTCGTGTTCTCCGGTCCACATGTTTCACTAGGATATTCATATACTTCGACCATCTCACTGTTCGGAAATCCTACTTGCTTTCAATTCTTGCAATGAAAGCTGTTCTAGCATTATTTTATACAAAAGTCTCAGAATAGGGTAGGTGATATTTGAGTAAACTTGAGCCTAATTTTCTGGACAAAATAAATAAATGAATAATTGACACTAACTCGTTATTTGTAAGAAAAAACAATCGAATTTTAAAAATTTTCGGTCATGTATAAACTCATCAACCTTGAAAATCCTCACTTACAAGGTTTCAATTTCCAGCTACCGGAATAACCTCTAGGAATCGAACAACTAGGTCAGAGCAGATGATCGATTATCGACTGTAACTCACAGCGAACAGGGTTCACTTTTAAAACTGAGATAGAACTTCAATTAAAGTTTTAATTTATTAAAATTATTTATAATTTTTTAAAAAATTTTCAACATAAATTTTATTGGTGTTTATTAGTTAATAGTAGAAATTTTGTTATTTTTAAATAAATTATGAGTGATAAATAATACTCAAAATCATCCAATTACAAAAATCTTCAATAACTATATTTCTAAAATGCTTTTAGTTAGATTTATTTTAGTATTATTTATTATTATTTAACTACACGTTTTCTTGCAAATCAATAGTAAACCTTAAGTATAATAATCTCATTTCCTATTCACTTTGTAAAACACCTAATTATTAATGATTGCAAGTAACTATGTTACATGATATATTTGTTGCTTAATAAACCTAAAATCGGCTTTGCTTAAAACAAATTTTAGTTATGTTTTTTTTTAAGATGTTTCATTGATAGAGCTAGCAGGAAATTCTCACAAATTTTCTGAATGCACGTGATACGTTTCTGTGGGAACTAGCGTTAGCTCTCGCTTGTAACACGTTTTTAGAGAGAGAAGCAAGATTGGCTAGCAATCGTAAAAATTTTTATAAAACTTTCAAATAATGTACTTTTCCAAATTTATTAAAAACGGGATATTTTCTTAGTGGCTTTGTTACGTTTATTTTGTTGTTTCAAAATTTAAAAGTGAACTAATGTAATTATTATTATTTGTTTTAACAAAGCCATATTAGTGTACTTGATTACCAAAGGTATGTTTAATATTTGTTTAAATATTTTTGGTTTCAATAAAATCAGTAAATATAAAATACAAGAATGCATTAAACCTACCTCTATCTGAAAACCTATTTTCAAATGATGTAAACTTTAATATTTTAATTGTGAAATAAAAAAGAGTAACAAGCAAATCATAATTTATTATGTAATATGTTAAATATAAAGCTGTTTTGAAAATTAAATTTCTTTTATAAACATAAATGAGAATTAATTCTAGTCTTTGATAGAGTCTGCCTGAGCTAATAGTTAGATACAACTGTTCAGACAAACAATTGACTCAGTGAGTCTCTGTAAGTACAAGTGGATAAAGGTAATTAAAGTTTTTTAACTAAGTCAATTCAATCCAAGACCCATTTACAAAATCCAGGGGTTACAACATAATGTTTGTAAATTTTTATTTTCACTTTAACCTGATGCCAGAATTAAATTCTTATGTTGTACTAAACAATTTAAAATGCTACTTGCGTCTAATAAATTTCTTTTATTACATTTCTAAGCGATACTGGAGGTAGAGTGTGGTTTATTTCCACAGCTCTGACAACGTTCCGCCAACAAATTTGTATTTTTGAGTGCTTTATCATTTTACTATCGTTCGGCATAACAACAATCTCTTCTTATTAGTAGAAACAGAGATTATTTTGCAGACTTTAGAGAGTTGGGGTTAAGAACCAACCAGCCACACCTTATTTTTAAATAAAATCATGATGTCTCAACACTGCACAACTCGATGCTATATTATTTTATTTTATTTGTGTAAATTCTTGGAATAATGTTTAGATAGTTGTTATATTGTCTATTAAAGATAAATCCGATAAATTATGAATTAACACTTTCATTCCAACATCTTAAATACAATATTGAAAAATAACTAGAACTGAGTTTTATGAACTTTGGTGCAAGGAGTTAAAATAAATATACAGTCGCTTCTGAATTTCATTTCTGCACGCCCCCGAGGTCGACACGCCATTACAGAAATTGAATCTGGTAACATATACAGCAGCACTCCGACATTACATTATATTTGTCGAGTTGTGGGAATTTATTTATTTGCTACATCGTGTTTAGCAATATGCATATTACTGGAGGTAAGGCGGAGTTAAACCCATAATGAATGCAAGGTACGGTTAATAAATTAAAAATAAACCATGAAAACAGGCTCTCGAAACAAATGCTTTGCTAATATGAAATAGATAATTTTAAATCAATATATTTTCTTTAATTTTTATATATTATATAAACGAGTTTGTATACTTATTATATATTAGAATATACATAGATACTATATATTACTTATTATATACTAAATATATACACACACACAAACACACACTCACACACACACACACAAACACACACTCACACACACACACACACACACACACACACACACACACACTCTCTCTCTCTCTCACACACACACACACACTTATATATATATATATATATATATATATATATATATTGCAAAATCCAAATCGGTAAAAATATTAAGCGGAAAGATTCGTGTGCATGAAACCCCAGATTTAGCGAGCACCAAACCACAAGTCCTGGAGAATTCAGCATTCACCATCCTTCACTCCTACTTTCACGTTTGAAAACAGTCACATCTTGTGTGGTGCTTGTGTGGTGTGTTTCAGTAGGTTCAGCATGTGGGTGTGGTGTGGTCATTGATGATTGACTGAACAGGACTTGTTTCACTCTGCTCCACAAAACCCAACTTTAGTTACCCATCCACTAGTATGACCCTAAACCACACTCCCTAAATTTGGATCTTGTTTTATATCATTATTAATTCTCACTTGGAGGAACACAAAAAGTGGCGGATTGAATTAGCTTCCAGCAGCGTTAATTGACAACAGAAGGAAGAGAATTTCTTTCTCTTTCCCCAGGTTTGCCTACTTTGCCTCTTTCCATTATTTGCCTACTTGTTTTTTCCATAATAGGCCTACATTGTAATTTATTTTAGTAAGCCTACATATTTCTACCACCATAATTTCTCACAGTTATACATCTGGCACTAATAGTGTTAATAATGATGTTTTCGTGTGTACTAATACAAACAATATGCGAATATGTGGTTGTTTAAGAGGATTTGCAAATCTAAATTATTCGTGGTAAAAGTTTATTGCGGGAAGATATGAAGCATGAGACTAGCTTCATTGAATAATGTTTGCAAAGGAAAAGTATCACGAGATCGCTATTACCAACGTAACGCTAACCCAGGAATGTAAATGGCAGTGGGACGATAAAACTCTCCGCGGCAGTGAAGCGCCCTTAATGAGCTGAAACAAGGTGTCTCTCTCTTTCTCTCTCTCGCGAGCGCGAAAGAGAGCAAGAGAGAGAGAGAGAGAGAGAGAGTGTGTGTGTGTGTGTGTGTGTGTGTTGCAACGTCCCCCCCAGCTCACCTCTACGTCCCTACCTCCGTACCACCGCAGCTCCACGCGGTCGTCTGCTTGCGTTGTTTAAATCCTTTCTTGCAGAATACTAAAACTTTAATTGTTTACAAGAAAACATATTTATAAACAACCACAAAACTGCCTGTCACCCTGCTGGTAAAACCGTGCTAAACTCCCAGAGTTAAGTGTATGTTTCCTGCTCGTAGGGCCAAACCCACAACAAGCCTATTCCCGCTGACTACTATTTAAAGTACATATAAACCCTCCTAAATAAGTTTATCAACTGTGTATGGTCTAAGTATAGTCACACATGTCAAATTAATAGTCAGCTGGAAAGAAACACATTTAGAATAATACACATAAAAAACACAGAGTCTTACCACCTGATGATGATCTGCAGACACAGCAAGGGAACGTGCAAAATATGATTGTGTTTAAAAATACCTATTTTAAAAGGCTCCTGTGTCCTCTTAAACACAATCTGCCAGTAGATAAATCTCTGGACTTTTATTACAAAAAACCAACTAATCTTTAGACTAGCTCATGAAATTAGTAGAGAGAAACTCTTTAAAACATTAGGCTTTATCTATTGCCATTTAATGAAATTTAATTAAATTTGTTTACTGATTTGATAACCATTTTTATATTAGTTGGAAAAAGCTAAACAGTTTTTATTGGTTATTTGACACAGGATGGAATGCAAATAATCTTGATTTTTATGACATATTTAACTCTATTTATTGAAATAAAAAAGAAAATTTATCCTTCAAAGTATTACACAATTATATTAGCAAAACAATTCACTGAGTTACTTCTTGTTTCTTATGCTTTAAAAAATTATACTTTGCATATAGATTTATTACATTTACATTAACATAAAATCATTTTCAAAATTACACATAATAATATTTTATCTCCTATATGGAATTGGTAAATTCATAACTTATGACCTTTAATTTTTAAATTTATAATATTCGAAAATTTCTCATTTTCTTTAAATAAACGGCTTATGGCCAAAAATCTTTTGTAATTTTAATATTCATTATTTTAAATATTCTGAGCACATAAATTCATTTACTTAGCATACAATTTATTTAAATTTTATAAAGAGTGAAGTCATTGTTTTAAGCTTGCAAATTTGTTTGAATTTAATAAAATTAACTAACTAAATTTGACGTGACTGATTTCGAATAAAGAAAATGACTTGCCAAAGATGTTCTTGCCGGTCCTTGGGGTCCCTCGTCTGGATTCCCTGGTCCTTGGACACCGGAAGTCGCCATCCCTGGTTCGTCGGTGGTGGTTTCCCTCTATTCGAGCGTCCTGGAGGCTGAGTCTGGAGCCTTCATCCTTGGTGGTCCTGGATGTCGAAAGCGCTGAGGTTATTGTCCATCTGGCCTGCTGACGGTCTCTACTCGCGGTCCAGCATAGCGTCCCGCGGCACCTCGTGTTAGAAAATTTTTACAGACTGTCTCTAAAGGCTTAGAGACCAAGTATATATAGCGGTGAATTTTACCTACCGCACCCCGCCTGCAAAGCTTGCTATCACTCGATTTATTCCTTGTACAGGCAAGTCGGGCAACGAATCTGTTTTAGCTTGCATAGTTTGATAATTAATTTTAGAACACTGAAAAAATGTCTATTTTATTTAAACGGCTGTAACTTTTTTGTTTCTTAAGTTTTTTGAATTCTGTTTTCTTTAATGTTCATTCTAGGTTATTGTGGTTCTTTTGAAATGTCGATGAAAGTTCTACGTGGTTTGGTTCGAAAAATAGCTTTTTTAGGCACTTAGAATTTTTTCGCTTCACTCTCGATGTTCAAATTTAGTTAGTTATTACAACTTCATTTTATAACATTCTTTAATGTGGCTTAACTATTCTATTTACTGTTTTATTTAATTTTTCCCTCTTTAATAATTGTATAATTCCCTACTTGATTATTTTAAAAACAGCTTTATTTCTAAAAAACAGGAAATTACTTATTTCCCACTTGCGACGGTCTTTCACCCCGTTGCAATTTCCCCGTTTGAGAGGTTAAAAATGTTTTACTTTGTTAAAATGTTTTTTACCAATTCCTTATCTTATTATTACTTAAACTATCTTATTCTATTACAAAATTTTCTTATTATTATTCTCTTGTTTCTTGAGAAGTTTTCACCCTGAAACACTTCAAACACAAGTCAATTAGCAATTTATTAGTCACTTTTGTTTACACTAACTTTTATTTTGTCAAATTACACATCATTCACCACACTAATGGCTGTCATTTCCTTTATATATTTACCACGTCAATTTCATTTTATACTAGTTATGGCTTTAAAAACAATGACTTGCAATTAAAAACCTAACTAATCTTACAGTACTATTTTTTAAACATATTCCATTCATATCTTAAGTATTACGTATTATTGTGTCAGCTGTGGAAGTACAGTTTATCAAGTTTAATTTGTTTATTTTCCGATAAACCTTCCGTAGCGGCCAACTATTGCGTGGATTCCACATTCCAAACTACCTGACAAGGTCAATGAGCTGGCTTGTAAATATTCTAATACAACAATTCTACTTATCATATTAAACGGAACGAAACTTGCCTTTTAAATTCTCTATCTTTAGATTGTACAGTTAATAAGACTGGCTTGTGTCCAGATTATCGAAGTCCACTTGATAAATCTTGATTGCTTCTGATTTTAATGCAAAGTTTCTATTGTTGCGACCTTGATCGTTAGTACACAAGTTTTCTTGTTCTATATTGTACAGTGATAGTCTGATCTAACGACCCACTATTTCATGCACACAAATTTCTTGTTTGATTTTGCAAAGGTCTGTCCGCGTATTTGTTGTACAAGTTATTAAGATTCGCCTGCTATCTGCCTGATTGTTGCTTGATTTACCCGCTTGTTTGATTTACGCAGTGAATGTAGCTCGCCAATGTTTGCTCAATATACACAAAAACTTCCTGAATAATACTTTTGTAATGTTGATTTAGTTATTAAATAGTTTGTTTTAGATTTAAACATTCGTCCCTTTACAAATAAGTAGCTAATCTTAAAGTCTAGATTTAGCCTTATTCAATTACTGCTTATTCTTGTTTTTACATTAAATCAGTTTATTAATCATTATGACAATTTAATTCCTGCCTGACTTAGTTTATCGCTCGCGTACTGGTTCTATTATTGAACAATATTCTCATTAGGCATTTCTGTACTTTTAGGATTACGATAAGTGTAAGGGTCACATTGTAGAATCCCTTTACTTGTCATAAAACGTCTCAATGTTTTTAACATCATATACAATTTTTACAGAATACATTACACGATATTTTATAATTGTTGACACAGTTGATTTGATTAATTGTAACAAATCAGGTTATTGTTCCTGAGTTTGTTTCATATCCCTTAACATTTCTCTTTAAATTATCTTTGGAACTTCCGTAGAACATCCTATTGACTTTGTCCTGTTTTAAATAGATTTAGGCCTTTTTTGCCCTCTACTATTTTGGTACGTCCGGCTTATTTTGTTGCAAGGAATGTTTTTCTAAACTCGTTCCCCGCCCGTCCACCGGATACTTCATTGTGTCCTTGTTTACAAACACAAGTGATTGCCCTTAACCTTGAGCTTTTGTTTACATTTGTTCGACTTGGTGGGTCTTTCATTCAAACATCTGGATACTTTGTTATAAATTATTTCAACCTAGACAATTCTGGTTTATTTAAAAGTACAGCGGTTATTTATTTGTACTGCCTTTCTTGATAGTATTTAGTTTTAAAATATTTTTTAATCATTCATCAAACCTTTCATTAAACACGTCTGAATAACTGTTTAGCAATTCAGGTAACTTCAACATTTCTTGTTTATTTAATATGCAATGATTATTTGTATTTTCCAACTTAATCGTATTTATTTTAAGATATGTTTTACGCGTTCTGGTTTTCTTTCGGCGTTTTGTGTTACGCCATTGTGCGTAATTCCTGTATTTTATTTTTGTTTTTGATTTATTTTTACTTGGTTTAATTTGATAATTTTTATACTGGTGAGATTTACTTTTAAATTTATTTTTAGCAAACAATTTGGACTTCGTTTTCAAGCAAGATTGATTAGAATTAAAGTGCTTTGGAACTCTTGTTAAGTCTAACGGATTTGTTTCCCGACAATTAGGTCTTTCCCTAACTTGTTGGAATTTTATTTGTTTCGGCTTGTAGCCATTTTTATTTAATTCGTTGAATCCTCCCTCGTCATTATTTAATTTGTTTGTTGTAGGCTTGGTTAACCCATTTTTTGCTTTGTTTAATCCCGTTAGCTTACTTGATTCCGTTCTTTCACAGTTTATTTATTCACTCTTCCTCGAATTTTCGCACAATTTGTTATTTAAATTTTTGGTAATCTCGTTCTTAACCTTATTCGTTGACAATTGTTTTAATTTTATTTTCTGTTCCCCGCTTGTATCGGTGGAACATTTTACATTTTTAGTCATATTTTTGTTTCGTGTTTGTTTATTTGTTAGTTTGTCATCGCCTAACTCGCACAAGGACCCATCTTCCTGATCCTTTCCCGTGAACAGCCCCTTCTGCACGCTATTCACTATCGGGCACTCCAATGTCGGCTCTACAGGTGTTGATTTGCCGTCGTTAATTTGCCCGTCTATATAAGACGAATCTATTATATTTATTTCCTGTTCCCCGCTTGTAACGTCGGAACATATTACATTTTGGTTAGTATTTTTGTTTGTTATTTTATTAATTTTATTACATCCTATCTCTTGTTTTATATTATTTTTATTATTATTCGATACAAGAAACTCCTGGTGCAGCAGATATCCATCAATTTCATACGTCATGAACGATCTCTCCATGTTTATCCGGGCTTTTAACGCACACAAAGTATTTGCTCCCAAGATGAGGTCAACCCGTAGATTGTCCACAATCAAGAAAACAAATTCCTTTGTGTGTCCGTTTAATGTTAGAGGTAGCATCGTTTGTAACTTGACTCGTTTACAGGTTGACCCTAATGCTGTGACTATCGCTACATTAGCTATAGGTAGCTCATAGAATAAATTCCCGTTTTGTTTTAGGGCTATGTATTTTTCTGTTTTAATCACAGACATTTGGGCACCTGTATCAACTTGTGCAATTAACTTATGGTCTTTAATTTCGCACTCTATCACTGGACACTGGTCTATATTCTCTAGTGTTATAATCGAGTCAATTCTTTCCTCTAACAAATCGTCCCTAATAGACATGGAAAAACCGCCTAGCCTGATCTTATTATGATGGTAAACCGGCTTTTCCTTCGGTCTCTCGCTCTGAATTATTTTTGACTTCTTTGTGCTTCGGATCTCTAACCTGGTTAACTTATCTCCCTGATTGTTGCCAGAGATCCTTATATTTAGTTTTTTGGCTTGTGGTCGCTTGGTCCGGGGATAGGCGATTTAGGATGAGGGTTTTTAGGATACTTGGTCTCTTGGTATTTTGCGGTATCACCATGGGACCTTGGGTTAGGGTTAGGTTGTTGGTTTGGAGCAACCTGCCTCTGTTGACTTCTTTGAGCGTTCCCATTACCATTTCCGTTATCAGTAACGCTGTCTAGCTGTTGTAGGAAAACTATCGCTTGTTTGATGTTACTTGTGGGGTTCCCCACACTAGCTAGCTGAACGTTACTCCCAAAGTGTTTCATTAACATGAAAATGAGATGGTTCTCTGGGATTATCGGGTCTAAGTTTTTCGCCCTGTTTACCATCATAATAAAATACTCTGCCATAGAGTATGGTCCATTATTATGGTAGCGCCCTTGATTTATCTGTCTGCGTACCCTATCCTGCTGGCGATAACTCCAGAAATGCTCCGTGAATTCCTGCCTGAATTCAGAATAAGTTTCTGTATTGTTTTTTATGGCTTTCCACCATGCATCCGCTGCCCCTTTCAAATATCGCTCTACAATTCTTAATTTTGCAGTCTCGTCCATAGTATTGTCTATTTCAGAAAATAGATCTTCTATTTCCCCTAGGAATGTCATTGGATCTTCCTTGTCATTCCCCCAGAACTCAATCCTACGGTACGTAGCCTCCCCGTTCCTGTCTATTACCCTTGGTAAGCAAACTTGTGTTACTATTCCCGCTCCAGCGGTTTGCTTTACCTTTGCAACTTGTTGCTTTACCGATTTAATGTCCTCTTGGATATCCTGTACTTTCTCGTTTAATTTAGCCGTTTTTGTTTCCGTTTTAGTTTTTAATCTCTCTATTTCCGTTTCATGTTCGCTTAACTTTTCATATATATGACTTGTCTTAGCCTCATTTTCTTTTTGGTAGTCATCGAATTTCCCCTGGAAAGCCTCCCATAACCGTCGTCTTTCCATTTTCTCTTCCTCCCTCCATTGTTTTTCTCTGTCCTCTCTCTCCTTCTCCTTTTGTTTTTCTTTGTCTTCTCTCTCCTTCTCTCTCTGTTTTGCTTCCTCCCTCTCTTCCTCTCTCAATCGTTTCTCTTCCGCCTTCTCTTTCTCTCTCAATTGTTTCTCTTCCTCTCTCCATTGTTTTTCTTTGTCTTCTCTCTCCTTCGCCCTTTGTTCTGCTTCCTCCCTCAATCGTTTCTCTTTTTCTTCTCTCTCCTTCGCCCTTTGTTCTGCTTCCTCTCTCCATCGTTTTTCTACCTCCTTCTCTTTCTCTCTCAATTGTTTCTCCTCCTCTCTCAATCGTTTCTCTTCCGCCTTCTCTTTCTCTCTCAATTGTTTCTCTTCCTCTCTCAATCGTTTCGCTTCCGCCTTCTCTTTCTCTCGCTCTTCTTTGTCTTTTTCCTCCTTTGCCTTGAAATAGGCCATCAATTTATCTATCTCGGGTTTTGACATTTTGATTTACTATTTAATATTCAATTATTTATTTATGTACTTATTCCTTTCTTTTCGATTTGGTTTAGGCCAGATGGTTCCTACCCGCTCTTTCGACTAAATCCTATTCAAATTGATTTATTTATTTATTTTATTTTTACGCTCTTGGATTTGTTCAATCTATATTATTAAAAATTTAATTACATTATTTAAAACATTTTGACTTCATTTATTTAAACTATCTCGATTCATTTCTATTATTTAATTATTCAATTTTGATATAGGGAACCTGTTCAAAGTCCCTACCGTCTGGGCGCCAATTCTGCAACGTCCCCCCCCCAACTCACCTCTACGTCCCTACCTCCGTACCACCGCAGCTCCACGCGGTCGTCTGCTTGCGTTGTTTAAATCCTTTCTTGCAGAATACTAAAACTTTAATTGTTTACAAGAAAACATATTTATAAACAACCACAAAACTGCCTGTCACCCTGCTGGTAAAACCGTGCTAAACTCCCAGAGTTAAGTGTATGTTTCCTGCTCGTAGGGCCAAACCCACAACAAGCCTATTCCCGCTGACTACTATTTAAAGTACATATAAACCCTCCTAAATAAGTTTATCAACTGTGTATGGTCTAAGTATAGTCACACATGTCAAATTAATAGTCAGCTGGAAAGAAACACATTTAGAATAATACACATAAAAAACACAGAGTCTTACCACCTGATGATGATCTGCAGACACAGCAAGGGAACGTGCAAAATATGATTGTGTTTAAAAATACCTATTTTAAAAGGCTCCTGTGTCCTCTTAAACACAATCTGCCAGTAGATAAATCTCTGGACTTTTATTACAAAAAACCAACTAATCTTTAGACTAGCTCATGAAATTAGTAGAGAGAAACTCTTTAAAACATTAGGCTTTATCTATTGCCATTTAATGAAATTTAATTAAATTTGTTTACTGATTTGATAACCATTTTTATATTAGTTGGAAAAAGCTAAACAGTTTTTATTGGTTATTTGACACAGGATGGAATGCAAATAATCTTGATTTTTATGACATATTTAACTCTATTTATTGAAATAAAAAAGAAAATTTATCCTTCAAAGTATTACACAATTATATTAGCAAAACAATTCACTGAGTTACTTCTTGTTTCTTATGCTTTAAAAAATTATACTTTGCATATAGATTTATTACATTTACATTAACATAAAATCATTTTCAAAATTACACATAATAATATTTTATCTCCTATATGGAATTGGTAAATTCATAACTTATGACCTTTAATTTTTAAATTTATAATATTCGAAAATTTCTCATTTTCTTTAAATAAACGGCTTATGGCCAAAAATCTTTTGTAATTTTAATATTCATTATTTTAAATATTCTGAGCACATAAATTCATTTACTTAGCATACAATTTATTTAAATTTTATAAAGAGTGAAGTCATTGTTTTAAGCTTGCAAATTTGTTTGAATTTAATAAAATTAACTAACTAAATTTGACGTGACTGATTTCGAATAAAGAAAATGACTTGCCAAAGATGTTCTTGCCGGTCCTTGGGGTCCCTCGTCTGGATTCCCTGGTCCTTGGACACCGGAAGTCGCCATCCCTGGTTCGTCGGTGGTGGTTTCCCTCTATTCGAGCGTCCTGGAGGCTGAGTCTGGAGCCTTCATCCTTGGTGGTCCTGGATGTCGAAAGCGCTGAGGTTATTGTCCATCTGGCCTGCTGACGGTCCCTACTCGCGGTCCAGCATAGCGTCCCGCGGCACCTCGTGTTAGAAAATTTTTACAGACTGTCTCTAAAGGCTTAGAGACCAAGTATATATAGCGGTGAATTTTACCTACCGCACCCCGCCTGCAAATCTTGCTATCACTCGATTTATTCCTTGTACAGGCAAGTCGGGCAACGAATCTGTTTTAGCTTGCATAGTTTGATAATTAATTTTAGAACACTGAAAAAATGTCTATTTTATTTAAACGGCTGTAACTTTTTTGTTTCTTAAGTTTTTTGAATTCTGTTTTCTTTAATGTTCATTCTAGGTTATTGTGGTTCTTTTGAAATGTCGATGAAAGTTCTACGTGGTTTGGTTCGAAAAATAGCTTTTTTAGGCACTTAGAATTTTTTCGCTTCACTCTCGATGTTCAAATTTAGTTAGTTATTACAACTTCATTTTATAACATTCTTTAATGTGGCTTAACTATTCTATTTACTGTTTTATTTAATTTTTCCCTCTTTAATAATTGTATAATTCCCTACTTGATTATTTTAAAAACAGCTTTATTTCTAAAAAACAGGAAATTACTTATTTCCCACTTGCGACGGTCTTTCACCCCGTTGCAGTGTGTGTGTGCGCGCGCGTGCGCAGAGTTTGTGTGTATGTGTGTGTGGGAGTCTGTGTTTGTATATATATATATATATATATATATATATATATATATATATATATATATATATATATATATATATATTAAAACAACATAGGTTATTCAAATACAAGAATATTTAATAATTTATATTCAAAGTTTTTCGTTGGTAAACAGTACCAACATCATCAGGAATGAAAATTACAATAATCAGATTATTGTAATTTTCATTCCTGATGATGTTGGTATTGTTTACCAACGAAAAGCTTTGAATATAAATTAATAAATATTCTTGTATTTGAATAACCTATGTTGTTTTAAATTATTAAACAAGAAAACGTATTATATATATATATTTATTTATTTATTTATTTGTTTATATATATATAAATATATATATATATATATATATATATATATATATATATATATATATATATATATTAATATGCCCATTTTGTAAGTAGAATTTTTAATAAAAACGTTGATACATAGAAAGCACTTTCTCGGATTCATTATTGACCAAAGCTTTCGCTAATGCCAGATCGATGTCTAAGATTATACTTTTAGAGAATTGGAACCTCGATTTATGAATTATTAAATATGTCGTGGTTTGACACGAAGATCGTCGCCAGCTGGACAGTTTTGTAAGCCTTATAGCACTCTAGTGCAATATTCGAAAGATTGTAAAGTATGTCACTACTTCAGGTTCCGCCGACCAGGTAGAAGTGTTGTACAAGACTAAAGCTCCATTGTGTTACAACGGGTTGTGTAATGGAGCCCGTCCAGGAAACATCTAATGTCGGTTTCCTTTGCTTGTATTACTTCTGCAAGTTTTTTGGGGTGTTTAGTGTAAAGTACAAGAAGCCATCGAAAGACACCCGCCGGAGGATGGGTAAGTGTTGGTAACGGCCTTGTATGAAACTGATTTTGTTGTGAAATCTTACCAGAGTGTGTGTTACAAGTAGCTATTATATTGTTGCATCCTATATTACCACAACCTACGTTTGCTTTGATAATAACGAGTAAGTACTTTATCTGTCATACCTTGCTTCGTCAGAACTTTGAACTCACTTCTGAATCCCAAACAATAAAGGAGGGAGTCTAAAACGCGTTCACGGATGCAATTTGGCGAAGCTAACTACAGCAGGTTAGCATTATATTTATTATAATCATTACCAGTTGTAATTCTTAGAAACCACATACATTGTAGTAAACAAATAGTATGCAATAAAATAAGATATAATTCAAAAAAATAAAATCTTTTGCTGGTTTTCAATTTCTATTTCTTACTTTGTTCGGTATAATTTTATACTGGTTAACAGTCATATTAATTGACACACATGATCACAGAGCCACCTTCTGCCCAACCCACTCTCTCGCTCTCTTTCTAACTCCCTCAATAAATCACACACACACGCGCGTGCGCACGCACATACACACACAGACACAGACACACACACACACACACACACACACACACACACACACACACACACACACACACACACACATCTGTGTATCCAACAGAATTTATATTTTAGTAAAGTTCAGAACAAATTTTAATTTCATTACAATTTATCAAAATTAATCTAGTTTCACGATTTCTAATTTAAGAAGCAAAGTTCCCGTATTAGCGACCCGAGAGCAAATATAAAATTTTAATACTGAATTTATTGACTTGTTATGTTATTTTATTAGAATTCTAAAGCCTCAAAGTCCACCTTTTATAATTGTAATGTTAGTTAAGATATCAATCCTGTCACTGCAAAATATTAATATAAATTTAGTATAATGTGTAAAGAAATAAATGCAAGTGGTGTTTAAAATTTATAAGATTGTAAATTCTTTATAAACCTGAAGGTGTGACATTAGACAGGTAAGGTAAATAAATAACATTAAAAATAATTATAACAAAAATTAAGTTATAATATATATATTCATAAACCATATATATAAATCCTTCAAATAAATTACTTCCAAATTACAGTATAATCAATTCTATGTACGAGAAATGTGTTTTAATGAAACCTTTCCATTTAGTAGTCCGACGTTATCACCACTCTTCCTGCCATTGTTACTAATTTTTTGTTACACTTTAAAGTAATATGCTACAACATATTCCAACTACAATATATTCTTTGACATTCCATCACCTGTTATAAGTTCTTATATAATATCATCCTCAGATGAAACCACTGAAACCAATCATCATAGGGTCAACTCTAGTTGTTTCCTAACACAGATCGCATTATTCACATAAAACATTCTATAAATACTTTGGTTGAATTATTACAGTCCTGGTTTATAAATACCTCAGTAAATTCTATTTACCCAATTACTAATTTAAACGGAAGTATTTAGAATATGCAGACGGTTTCTGATAATTATTTAGTACGAGGTTGGTTACTAATACCATTACACTGTAATATTACATGAATCTATTGATTGAATAAACATATAATTCATTCTTGTTATAGAATGTCTGTAGTAATAAATAATTGTACATATACTATATATTTTAATATATTTATATATTTAAATATATATATATACAGTATATATATATATATATATATATATATATATATATATATATATATATATATATATACAGTATATATATATATATATATATATATATATATATATATATATATATATATATATATATATATATATGATAAATAGTTATTATCTGGAGTACATCCGTTCAGATGTCACGCTCTTCAACTGTTATTGGGTTCACCTCGAAATGCTATTTGGCGAAACGTTGGAACTGCGAATTTATGAACTGCAGAAAGAACGGATGTACTCCAAATAATAACTATTTATCATATTTTTCCATCCGTGAAGGATTTCCTACGTATCAGCATATATATATATATATATATATATATATATATATATATATATATATATATATATATATATATGGATAGATAGATAGATACAAAAATACATACACACAAATAACTATATATATATAATTATTAAAAAGTTAATTTCGACAATATGCAGAACTCTCCTTCTCGATAATTATAAAATGCATAAAAAGTAACATTTACTCATTATAGTATCTTAATAACTGGCGGAATTGTGTTACTTGAGCACAAACTATTAGCAACTATATGAAACTAAAACCTTATGACGCTATCAAAATGATTGATCTCGCTGCTAATTTTCTTCTCAGAATTATTCAAAATATGTTTTATGTTAAAGCAAATGTTCATGTGAGTGGAACAATTACAAGTCATGACTCTAAATACTGTTGCATTACATTAGACAGCATTAACATGACTCGCAAATTAATGTTTCCTGAGGTTTGGTGGTAGATAAAGAGATTGTTCTCCCCGTTCAAGCAAATGTTCATGTGAGTGGAACAATTACAAGTCATGACTCTAAATACTGTTGCATCACATTAGACAGCATTATCATGACTCGCGAATTAATGTTTCCTGAGGTTTGGTGGTAGATAAAGAGATTGTTCTCCCCGTTCAAGCAAATGTTCATGTAAGTGGAACAATTACCCGTCATGACTCTAAATACTGTTGCATCACATTAGACAGCATTATCATGACTCGCGAATTAATGTTTCCTGAGGTTTGGTGGTAGATGAAGAGATTGTTCTCCCCGTACAAGCAAATATTCATGTGAGTGGAACAATTACAAGTCATGACTCTAAATACTGTTGCATGACATTAGACAGCATTAACATTACTCGCAAATTAATGTTTCCTGATGTTTGGTGGTAGATGAAGAGATTGTTCTCCTTGTTCAAGCAAATGTTCATGTGAGTGGAACAATTACAAGTCATGACTCTAAATACTGTTGCATTACATTAGACAGCATTAACATGACTCGCGAATTAATGTTTCCTGAGGTTTGGTGGTAGATAAAGAGATTGTTCTCCCCGTTCAAGCAAATGTTCATGTAAGTGGAACAATTACCCGTCATGACTCTAAATACTGTTGCATCACATTAGACAGCATTATCATGACTCGCGAATTAATGTTTCCTGAGGTTTGGTGGTAGATGAAGAGATTGTTCTCCCCGTACAAGCAAATATTCATGTGAGTGGAACAATTACAAGTCATGACTCTAAATACTGTTGCATGACATTAGACAGCATTAACATTACTCGCAAATTAATGTTTCCTGATGTTTGGTGGTAGATGAAGAGATTGTTCTCCTTGTTCAAGCAAATGTTCATGTGAGTGGAACAATTACAAGTCATGACTCTAAATACTGTTGCATCACATTAGACAGCATTATCATGACTCGCGAATTAATGTTTCCTGAGGTTTGGTGGTAGATAAAGAGATTGTTCTCCCCGTTCAAGCAAATGTTCATGTAAGTGGAGCAATTACCCGTCATGACTCTAAATACTGTTGCATCACATTAGACAGCATTATCATGACTCGCGAATTAATGTTTCCTGAGGTTTGGTGGTAGATGAAGAGATTGTTCTCCCCGTACAAGCAAATATTCATGTGAGTGGAACAATTACAAGTCATGACTCTAAATACTGTTGCATGACATTAGACAGCATTAACATTACTCGCAAATTAATGTTTCCTGAGGTTTGGTGGTAGATAAAGAGATTGTTCTCCCTGTTCAAGCAAATATTCATGTGAGTGGAACAATTACAAGTCATGACTCTAAATACTGTTGCATCACATTAGACAGCATTAACATGACTCGCAAATTAATGTTTCCTGAGGTTTGGTGGTAGATAAAGAGATTGTTCTCCCCGTAAAAGCAAATACTCATATGAGTGGAACAATTACAAGTCATGACTCGAAATACTGTTGCATTACATTAGACAGTATTAACATGGCTCGCGAAATACTGTTTCCTGAGGTTTGGTGCTAGATGAAGAGATTGTTCTCCCCGTAAAAGCAAATACTCATATGAGTGGAACAATTACAAGTCATGACTCTAAATACTGTTGCATTACATTAGACAGCATTAACATGACTCGCGAAATAATGTTTCCTGAGGTTTGGTGGTAGATGAAGAGATTGTTCTCCCCGTACAAGCAAATATTCATGTGAGTGGAGCAATTACAAGTCATGACTCTAAATACTGTTGCATTACATTAGACAGCATTAACATTACTCGCAAATTAATGTTTCCTGAGGTTTGGTGGTAGATGAAGAGATTGTTCTCCCTGTTCAAGCAAATGTTCATGTGAGTGGAACAATTACAAGTCATGACTCTAAATACTGTTGCATCACATTAGACAGCATTAACATGACTCGCAAGTCATTGTTTGCTGAGGTTTGGTGGTAGATATAGGGATTGTTTTCCCTAATGAAGCAAATGTTCATGAAAGTGGAACAATTAACCGTCATGAATGCAAATACTGTTGTATCACATTAAACAGCATTAACATGACTCGCAAATTAATCTTTGCTGAGGTTTGGTGATAGATGTTTTTTTTTTCAGTTTATGCATATGTTTGTCACTTTGAGATGCATGTAGTATTAATAGTTTTTTCCATTTTGTCCCTGATATCAAACTAGAAAACCTTCTTCAATTTATTACAGGCTACTTTTAAATGTATAAATTAATAACTAGTTCGGAAAAGGCAAAAATATTAGACCTATACGTCTTTTTTTTATTTTTAAACCTGAGCAAGATATGTTTCCCATAATTATTAATATTAGTGAAATTTTGTATTCTTATTCTACTTTCAATTCTTATTTTGAATTTTTTGTATAAAATATATCATTCAAAGTAGTATCTTGATCTTCCGATTGCTACACAAATATATTGTTATTTATTAGTATCTAAGTGTATTTATTTAATAAAATAATAACTTTTTAAAATAAAGTTGCTTGTTGTAATCATCTTGAATTCACTGATTAAACTATAATTAAATGATACTTAACTAAGTGAATACATAGGGCGTACTTGCTCTGGCGTTTCGAAACAATCGTCCTTTTTACGAAGCAAAGCCTCTACTGGCGGTGACCCGCTAGGTACAAAGGGTGTCGGCATGAGGTTTATGAGTGTAGAAGAAGTGAGTTAATTTGGTTGTTGGCTTCAAAATGTGTGTGGGCATTTAATATGTTACACAGCATATAAAGAAAACATAATACGCATTTTGATGCAACACTCTGTTCCATTACATAGCACGCAACCAAATTAACCCACCCCATCTACACTCATAAATCTCATCCCGACAACCTTTGTACCTAGCAGTTAAACCCTTACGTATTCACTTAGTGGAGTATCATTTAATTATAATTTTTAAAATAATTATGAACAGATTTATTTCTGCATTTGTAGTTTTTCACTTTTATTCACTTATGTTGTATCTGTCTGTTTCAGATGATTTGGTGTCATATTCTTCTGTTGGATGTATAATGGGTATAATGATTCTGTCTTTGTGTGTTTTTGGCGTGTACGCTGCCCGTCATTACCTGAAATGGCAGACATACGACCAACGTTTATTAGCTACTCTAGTATTGTTCCACTATGTCAGCAACTCATGCTCAGTTTTAACGTGCCACCTTTATGACAGAAACATGTTTCTAGATATGTCCTCACAGTTTTACAAATTGTACCACGAGCTAGCGGCGCAGAAAAAGATTTCATTGAAATGTTTTACAGCGTTCACAGTTTTCCATTTATCACTGTCTATAAAAAGTATTTATGAAGCCACGCAATATAATATACCAGAAGCAATACATGACATGTGTTATACATTAGTATTTACGACTTCATTTGCGAAAGAATTATTGATATCCGTGATGTGTTACGTCTCAGAAAGGTCCTACGACCAGATTAACAAGCAAATAGAGATCCTGAGTAAATCTCAACCAAACTCAATTTCTTCTAATAAGCTCAATGGAGTTATGATGAAAGCGAATGAAGTGCAACTATTTACTGAAAAAATTGAAAGTAACTTTTCACTTGATTTCGTAACCGTTTCCTTCGATTTCATTTTTCGTTCAGTTATATGCGGATATTTTATTATAAAATGGCTGAGGCGACCATCTTTAGAAAGGGCCTTTATAGTCTCAATCCATGCGTCCAATGTGTTGATCAGGCTCGTGTTTGTCTCCTATCGCTGCCAGCAAGTGATTGAACAGGTGATGCTGTACTTTACTCAGCTGTAAATATTTTACAATTCATACAAATTTTATTTCAATTTTTTATATCATAAAAAATGTAATGTTATCTTTAACGTTTAAGAACAATTGTTATTTTAATTATGGAGTAAAATCTTTTATTCAAATTGAATTAATAAGGCAATTTACTTTTCAAAAAAATGTATTATTAAAATTCTATTTTGAATTTTTGGAAATAACTTATGAAATAATCACGAATATCGGCTACCAATAGATGACGTATTTCCTAAGACTCCCTTGAATGAAAAAGTCCCTCTCATCAGTAAGTTAGATTTTACATTATAGAATACAAACCTTTGAGTTGTGACTCACAAACTTAGCTCAAATTGTATCACTTAAAAATAACGGTCAAATTTAAATAAATTTTGTTAGATAAAAGACTCGGTTGTACGTGAGTCACGACACCTTGATTTATTAAAAATTCCGATACGTTTCCACGACTAAATTGTCGCCCTCATTCAGGCCAATTAAAAATTCGGCCAGGCCAGTTAAAAATTCCGATATGTTTCAACGACTAAATTGTCGCCCTCATTCAGGCCAATTAAAAATTCGGCCAGGCCAGTTAAAAATTCCGATACGTTTCAACGACTAAATTGCCGCCCTCATTCAGGCCAATTAAAAATTCGGCCAGGCCAGTTAAAAATTCCGATACGTTTCAACGACTAAATTGTCGCCCTCATTCAGGCCAATTAAAAATTCAGCCAGGCCAGTGGAAAATTCCGACACGTTTCAACGACTAAATTGTCGCCCTCATTCATGCCAATTAAAAATTCGGCCAGGCCAGTTAAACATTCGGCTACGTTTCGACGACTAAATTGTCGCCCTCATTCAGGCCAATTAAAAATTCGGCCAGGCCAGTTAAAAATTCCGATACGTTTCAAGGACTAAATTGCCGCCCTCATTCAGGCCAATTAAAAATTCGGCCAGGCCAGTTGAAAATTCCGATACGTTTCAACGACTAAATTGTCGCCCTCATTCATGCCAATTAAAAATTCGGGCAGGCCAGTTAAAAATTCGGCTACGTTTCGACGACTAAATTGTCGCCCTCATTCAGGCCAATTAAAAATTCGGCCAGGCCAGTTAAAAATTCGGCTACGTTTCAACGACTAAATTGTCGCCCTCATTCAGGCCAATTAAAAATTCGGCCAGGCCACTTAAAAATTCGGCTACGTTTCGACGACTAAATTGTTGCCCTCATTCATGCCAATTAAAAATTCGGCCAGGCCAGTTAAAAATTCCGATACGTTTCAACGACTAAATTGTCGCCCTCATTCATGCCAATTAAAAATTCGGCCAGGCCAGTTAATAATTCGGCTACGTTTCGACGACTAAATTGTCGCCCTCATTCAGGCCAATTAAAAATTCGGCCAGGCCACTTAAAAATTCGGCTACGTTTCGACGACTAAATTGTCGCCCTCATTCAGGCCAATTAAAAATTCGGCCATGCCAGTTAAAAATTCGGCTACGTTTCGACGACTAAATTGTCGCCCTCATTCATGCCAATTAAAAATTTGGCCAGGTCAGTTAAAAATTCGGCTACGTTTCGACGACTAAATTGTCGCCCTCATTCATGCCTATTAAAAATTCGGCCAGGCCAGTTAAAAATTCGGCTACGTTTCGACGACTAAATTGTCGCCCTCATTCATGCCAATTAAAAATTCGGCCAGGCCAGTTAAAAATTCCGATACGTTTCAACGACTAAATTGTCGCCCTCATTCATGCCAATTAAAAATTCGGCCAGGCCAGTTAAAAATTCGGCTACGTTTCGACGACTAAATTGTCGCCCTCATTCAGGCCAATTAAAAATTCGGCCAGGCCAGTTAAAAATTCGGCTACGTTTCGACGACTAAATTGTCGCCCTCATTCATGCCAATTAAACATTCGGCCAGGCCAGTTAAAAATTCCGATACGTTTCAACGACTAAATTGTCGCAGTCATGCAGGCCAATTACAAATTCGGCTACGTTCCGACTAATAAATTATCGTTCTCATTCAGGCCAATTTCAAATTTTGCTACGTTTCGACGACTAAGTTGTCGGCCTCATTCAGGCCAATTAAAAATTCGGCTAAGTTTCGATGACTAAATTGTCGCCCTCATTCAGGCTAATTAAAAATTCGGCTACGTTTCGATGACTAAATTGTCGTCCTCATTCAGGTCAATCAAGGTTTTTTGATTCAGGTATCAACTGAGTTTTTTATGTAACAAAATATTTTGTGAGTTTACACCTCATCATTAAATAACTTTTTTTAAACATTTGTGTAATATATTTAGAGATTATTTCCTTGAAATGTATTCAATAATGATGATAATAATAGACTACATAAAACGTTTATGTATCTATACTATTTATATTTTAATATATTTAATACATTTTAGACATACACACACACACACACACACACCTAACAACATATATATTGATTTGAAACATATTGTTCTCTCCAATGTAAGAAATGAATTAAATACATAATTTTTTACCCATTTTGGTTACTTATCATTATATATTCTACTTTCAGAAAGAAAAATTTTCTCGCCAGTTACATTCATTGTTTATAGTTTGGCACAATAGATTACAAAGGCATGGAAAAGAACAATTGGTAAGTACAATTAACAAATATATTGTGTAAGTCTCATTTTACACAATACATCTGTTATTTAAAAATAATGTAATATACCTATATGGACTATTTATTCTGTGTATAGAACTATATTAGTATGAAATACTAGGTGTGGAGAACTAGGTAGTTGTATGGAACTTCTTCAACTCGGTTTTGTAAAGTTAATTCTTGAGGATAATATATTTTATGTAAATAAACCAATATACCTTTATAAAAAAATTAAATTATAAAAAATATTACAATTATAAATATAACATTTTTAAACCATTTTATACCTTATGTCTGTGACACCAAACAAGATATAACGGGTGGGTGTAAATGTAGCGCTCTGACGGTCATATTGGAAACTTGATAATCTACTGTTTCAACTACTTGGATCGGCGAGGTACAATATATATGGTTCAAGACATAAAGTTACCCGGGAGGTGTCGCGCGGTGAAGGGTCGTGCAGGCTAGATTAAACTATGCCCATTAAGGTCTGACGTCCTAAAAAAAACTTTTAAATTTATTTTACGAAGTCAGTACTTGCAAATATAAAGTGAACAAAACGGCTATTTTTTTAATTTATTGTATAGAACTGTATCGGAACAGAATTAATAACATGAAACTAGAATTGTTGGTAGTAAACACGAGGCATTTTACAGTGTAAATGTAAAATAATTACTTCAAATCAAAATAAACTGAAATATTTAAAGGGCAAATTTTAATCGTAGTTTTGTGCATAAGGATATTGTTTCCTAAACAAAACCCTAATTTTCTTAAAATTTTAGTATTTTACTAAACAGCTATAAGAACAAGTACTAAAACGTTATAAGTGAAATCGTACATAGGTAAACACAGAAATTGTTTATCTTAGTTACTTTTTATTAAATAATTACAATAAATAGAAATAAAGTAAAATCGCTTATGCGTTAAAACAGCTAATCTACCATTTACGCTATATGCCTAATTTAAAATCAGCTGTTCTATGAAATCATATGTTATTACTTATTTTAAGCAACATGGAATGAGATAACTAAATTTCATACTTTGCCTCTTTGGTTTTATCTCCCGTAAATTTAAAAATAATTCTGTAATAAATTTAATTATTGAATAAAATTTTTCTAAAATTACATGTGTCTCCCCTACAACTTTAAAAAGATATATTTGCGTGTTAGTAGATAGATAAAAAGTATTTTAAATTTTATTGAAAATTTGAACAAGGTATATAATACACACACACACACACATATATATATATATATATATATATATATATATATATATATATATATATATATATATAGTCTATATATATGTGTGTGTGTGTGTGTGTGTAATATTGGTGTGTGTGTGTGTGTGTGTGTGTGTGTGTGCTGCGACGGGTAGAATTCTGATTAGCAAATACCGTCGCAATGATATTAAAATTTCTTAAAGTAAAAACGTGAAAGCAAAGCCATTAGAAGGGATAAGGGGGTTTGTATATTTTAAAAAAACAAGTAAATTACATGGAAATGAGAGAAAACCTCAAAATACTCCTACAATCACCATCGACATTCGAGAAGACGCAGCTTGTCAAGAGGGAAAAGAGTTGCCCTGTACCAAAATTCGCGAAAACGACGGATAGAAGAGTTAAACCCAAATTAAAGAAACAGACACTATTTTGATCATTTTTGAGTGAGCTTGCTTTGTGTGCCAAAGCTGAAGCCCAGCGGAGAAAAAAGTCGCATGATGTCGTGACGTAGATTTTAGAAGCCACCCCATTGGTTGACAAAACATGGTACGGTACGTCTCGTGGGAATGAGAAAGCCCAGCGGGGGTTAAAGAAACAGCGTTATTCAGGACTTCAAAGAGGGAGGACGTCGGTTCGGTCGCTCCAGGTCACAAGCCTTTGTTTCAATTTGTGATCTGTAAATGACGACGATGGAAATAACGTGCTAAGCGCGAGACTGGTCGTCGCTAAAATGTAGTCGCGTGTGGTTTGGAACCCTTTTGGAGGAGGTATCTTCTCCAAAAGTGGTCTTCAAAGTTTAACATCTATGTGGCGGCGTTCTTTATTTAATTACTGAAAAATTATTAGATTCAGTAAGGTAATTTATAAAGAACAGTGCTTCAAAATTTATATAAAACAGTGAACAGTGAAGAAATCTAAATTTAATTAAATGTCAATTTTTAAATCAATCTTTTATATATGAACAGTGAAAAATAAATAATTAAATAAATAATTGAACAATAAGAACTTAAGAACTGAAAGGTGGAGAGCAAAATTTTTTAACTTTTAAAATCGGGATATAAAATTGTACTACGTCAACGCAGAAGGAGCTTACTGGAAGGGTAGACAAAGGAATTCGCAGCAGAGACGCCACGGTCAAGATCGGGGACACTCGCAAACCAAGATGGCCAAACCCAGAAACAAACGATCTCGAGGGAGAAGAAAGACAAATCTGCCAGGATTTTGGAGTGACCCGGCGATTAGGGTCAGGTTAATTTCTCTCGTTTCCATTTAATTAAATTAAAAATTCTATATTGAACAATTTTGGGGGAAAGTTAACACTTTAAATAATTCAATTTCAAATGAAATTTCTTTTTAAAAAGTTAAAGATGTAAATAATTTCAAACAATGGCTTTATTTAATTCAGAAACTACAGAAGGTAGTGGTTGGGGGGGGGGGGGGGAAATTCCCACCACAAAATGGAAGAGTCCTCCAAACAAGTTTATAAATATAAAATAGAATTAAATTGTTAGTAAATTGGAAATTTTTTTTAAATAGAGAAAGTTGTAAATTGTTTTGGAAAGAAATTAATTAAGTAAATGTTAGAAATTAAAGGCTTTTTAAAATATAAAAAATTAGCGATAAATGAATATAATGTAAACAGGTGTTAAAAAATTTTTTTATAAGTTTTGTGCAAAAGAAGTCAAATAAAACAAAAGACTCAACAGAAAAGGTTTCTTTTTTTAGTATTTTAGACCAACGTTAAATGTTTAAAATTATTAAACGATAATCAAGTAAAATTATTAAATGAGAAAGAGTTAAAATTAATGAATGAGAATTAATTAAAAATTAATTATTAATAAGCAATTAAAATTAATTAATGAGAAAGGGTTAAAATTAATTATTGGGAATAAATTAAAATTAATTAATGAAAAATTAATTCACATTTATAAATCAGATTTAATTAAAATAAAAAGGAGTTTAAGGGTTTACAAAATTATTTGGAATTGAAATAAAAGGGTTGTGAAATAAAAAAAGGGGACAAAACTAAAATGTGAAACAATTTCTTTGATTTAAAGTAGACAATAAAAATAAAAAGTAAATATTCCGCAAAGATTATGTGGGTCTAGTAAATCAATTTTTAGGCTATGAATTTCAAGTTAAGATGTAATATGTTTGTTTAATAAGTTATAGAAGTATAAAAAATTGTTGGTTAATATAAATTATGTTTTTCAAAATATTAATTGTGTTAAATGGGATAAAATTTTGTATTGATCTAACTTATGTTTTTCAAAAAGTTAAATGTTTTTTTTAAATGGGATAAAATTGTGTATTGACATAACTTATGTTATCCAAAGGATCAGTTTTTAAAATTAAAAGGGTTAAAGTTATTCGTTGATAAAGTCAAGTTTTAAAAGTTCCATTGTCTAATTTTATGTACTAGAGTTTAAAATCAAACGTTCAAGATTTGCAAAATCACATAAAAGGATTGTTTATTTCAAAGAGTTTGAAAAAGGTATTGTCAAAGATAAAGAGTTTTATTTTTAAAAAAAATGAAACAAATTTGATTTTGAATATTGAAGGGTTAAATGAACATAATTAAATTACACTTTTCAGTTAATATAACTAAAAATTGTTTTTCTTATAACTTTTGGTGTTAATATAAATTCAGTAAGAAGTTTACTCAAATTTTGTATAGAAGGGGTAAAAGACAGGGTTAACTGAGTAAAGAGTTACCACTGACATTGAAATGTGTATATTTTAGAATATAAAGGAAGAGATAAGGTAATACGAAACAGAAATGAATTGTTAATATTTTAAAGAGCTAGTTAAAATAAGAAAATTGCAAAATGTGCTGTAATTTCAAAATTAAGGGTAAAATAAAAATGTAATTTTTACTAACTTGCCAACAAAATAATAGTGTTTTTATTTAAAACAGATTTCTTACACACTCCTAAAACCAAAGGGTCATTTCGCCAAAAAGATGCCTTCAAAGAACTCATTCCGGGAAATACGTACCCAAAGGGTTAAATTTCAGCAAGTTAGGTTTTTTATAATAAAGTCCAGTGACTTGTTCTCT
>JBAIZL010000189.1:107500-200000 GCA_036971475.1 Prosapia bicincta | reverse complement strand
GGATGTAACTATAGTGGGAGCACCGAGAAGGTCTCCTCTTTCTTTTGTAAGGAAAATAGCTTCGGTTGAATACTTTAAAAAATTATTGCGGAAACTCTTACGGACCGAATACCTTTTTTTTGACGACAAAGCCCGCACCGTATGCATCCCTTGCACGTGTATATAGACTGACCCAGTGAGTACACAATGAGACCAGCACTCAGGGCAAAGCCCGCACCATATGCATCCCTTGCACGTGTATATAGCCTGACTCAATGTGTACACAATGAGACCAACACTCACGACAAAGCCCGCACCGTATGCATCCCTTGCACGTGTATATAGCCTGACTCAATGTGTACACAATGAGACCAGCACTCACGACAAAGCCCGCACCGTATGCATCCCTTGCACGTGTATATAGCCTGACTCAATGTGTACACAATGAGACCAACACTCACGACAAAGCCCGCACCGTATGCATCCCTTGCACGTGTATATAGCCTGACCCAGTGTGTACACAATGTGACCAACACTCACGACAAAGCCCGCACCGTATGCATCCCTTGCACGTGTATATAGACTGACCCAGTGAGTACACAATGAAACCAGCACTCACGACAAAGCCCGCACCGTATGCATCCCTTGCACGTGTATATAGCCTGACCCAGTGTGTACACAATGTGACCAACACTCACGACAAAGCCCGCACCGTATGCATCCCTTGCACGTGTATATAGCCTGACCCAGTGTGTACACAATGTGACCAACACTCACGACAAAGCCCGCACCGTATGCATCCCTTGCACGTGTATATAGCCTGACCCAGTGTGTACACAATGTGACCAACACTCACGACAAAGCCCGCACCGTATGCATCCCTTGCACGTGTATATAGACTGACCCAGTGAGTACACAATGAGACCAACACTCACGACAAATCCCGCACCGTATGCATCCCTTGCACGTGTATATAGCCTGACCCAGTGTGTACACAATGTGACCAACACTCACGACGAAGCCCGCACCGTATGCATCCCTTGCACGTGTATATAGCCTGACCCAGTGTGTACACAATGTGACCAACACTCACGACAAAGCCCGCACCGTATGCATCCCTTGCACGTGTATATAGCCTGACCCAGTGTGTACACAATGTGACCAACACTCACGACGAAGCCCGCACCGTATGCATCCCTTGCACGTGTATATAGCCTGACCCAGTGTGTACACAATGTGACCAACACTCACGACAAAGCCCGCACCGTATGCATCCCTTGCACGTGTATATAGCCTGACCCAGTGTGTACAGAATGTGACCAACACTCACGACAAAGCCCGCACCGTATGCATCCCTTGCACGTGTATATAGCCTGACCCAGTGTGTACACAATGTGACCAACACTCACGACGAAGCCCGCACCGTATGCATCCCTTGCACGTGTATATAGCCTGACCCAGTGTGTACACAACGTGACCAACACTCACGACAAAACCCGCACCGTATGCATCCCTTGCACGTGTTTATAGCCTGACCCAGTGTGTACACAATGTGACCAACACTCACGACAAAGCCCGCACCGTATGCATCCCTTGCACGTGTATATAGCCTGACCCAGTGTGTACACAATGTGACCAACACTCACGACAAAGCCCGCACCGTATGCATCCCTTGCACGTGTATATAGCCTGACCCAGTGTGTACACAATGTGACCAACACTCACGACAAAGCCCACACCGTATGCATCCCTTGCACGTGTATATAGCCTGACCCAGTGTGTACACAATGTGACCAACACTCACGACAAAGCCTGCACCGTATGCATCCCTTGCACGTGTATATAGCCTGACCCAGTGTGTACACAATGTGACCAACACTCACGACAAAGCCCGCACCGTATGCATCCCTTGCACGTGTATATAGCCTGACCCAGTGTGTACACAATGTGACCAACACTCACGACAAAGCCCGCACCGTATGCATCCCTTGCACGTGTATATAGCCTGACCCAGTGTGTACACAATGTGACCAACACTCACGACAAAGCCCGCACCGTATGCATCCCATGCACGTGTATATAGCCTGACTCAATGTGTACACAATGAGACCTACACTCACGACACAACCCGCACCGTATGCATCCCTTGCACGTGTATATAGCCTGACCCAGTGTGTACACAATGTGACCAACACTCACGACAAAGCCCGCACCGTATGCATCCCTTGCACGTGTATATAGCCTGACCCAGTGTTTACACAATGTGACCAACACTCACGACAAAGCCCGCACCGTATGCATCCCTTGCACGTGTATATAGCCTGACTCAATGTGTACACAATGAGACCTACACTCACGACACAACCCGCACCGTATGCATCCCTTGCACGTGTATATAGCCTGACTCAATGTGTACACAATGAGACCAACACTCACGACAAAGCCCGCACCGTATGCATCCCTTGCACGTGTATATAGCCTGACCCAGTGTGTACACAATGAGACCAACACTCACGACAAAGCCCGCACCGTATGCATCCCTTGCACGTGTATATAGCCTGACCCAGTGTGTACACAATGTGACCAACACTCACGACGAAGCCCGCACCTTATGCATCCCTTGCACGTGTATATAGCCTGGCCCAGTGTGTACACAATGTGACCAACACTCACGACAAAGCCCGCACCGTATGCATCCCTTGCGCATGTATATAGCCTGACCCAGTGTGTACACAATGTGACCAACACTCACGACGAAGCCCGCACCGTATGCATCCCTTGCACGTGTATATAGCCTGACCCAGTATGTACACAATGTGACCATCACTCACGACGAAGCCCGCACCGTATGCATCCCTTGCACGTGTATATAGCCTGACCCAGTGTGTACACAATGTGACCAACACTCACGACGAAGCCCGCACCATATGCATCCCTTGCACGTGTATATAGCCTGCCCCAGTATGTACACAATGTGACCAACACTCACGACAAAGCCCGCACCGTATGCATCCCTTGCACGTGTATATAGCCTGACCCAGTGTGTACACAATGTGACCAACACTCATGACAAAGCCCGCACCGTATGCATCCCTTGCACGTGTATATAGCCTGGCCCAGTGTGTACACAATGAGACCAACACTCACGACAAAGCCCGCACCGTATGCAACCCTTGCGCATGTATATAGCCTGACCCAGTGTGTACACAATGTGATCAACACTCACGACAAAGCCCGCACCGTATGCATCCCTTGCACGTGTATATAGCCTGACCCAGTGTGTACACAATGAGACCACGACAATGTTTATATTTGAAAGTTATATAAACTTGTTTCTCTTTTTAATTTATGTGTATATGATGTTTTTATATTTGTAATGTATTTAGTAATTTAAAATTATATCATAAATAATTTGGTTGAGCGTTGCCTAATTAGTGGTTTTAATCTTGACGTCATCAGTGTAAGAAATATCGATTAGACATAAAACCACTCTGTCGCCCAATATTCTGTTTAATCAAAACAATGTAACCATCAAGTAATGTAACAATGTAAGTAGAATTAAAAAGCTAGTGGGTAAAGTAGTTTTACCAAGCTACTGGGTAAAGTAGGATGACCAAGCTAGTGAGTAAAGTAGGATTACCAGGCTAGTGGGTAAAGTAGGATTACTAGGCTAGTAGGTAAGGTAGGATTACCTGGCTTGAGGGTAATTAGGATTACCAGGCTAGTGGGTAAAGTTAGATTATCAGGCTAGTAGGTAAAGTAGGATGAACAAGCTAGTGAGTAAAGTAGGGTTATCAAGCTAGTCTGTAAAGTAGGATTACCAAGCTAGTGGGTAAAGTAGGAATACCAGGCTTGTGGGTAAAGTAGGATGAACAAGCTAGTGAATAAAGTAGCATTATCAACCTAGTTTGTAAAGTAGGATTGCCAAGCTAGTGGGTAAAGTAGGATTACCAGGCTTGAGGGTAAAGAAGGATTAACAAAGTAGTGGGTAAAGTCATATTACAAGGCTAGTGGGTAAAGTAGGAGTACCAAACTAGTAGGTAAAGAAGGATTACCAAATTAGTGGGTAAAGTCAGATTACAAGGTTAGTGGGTAAAGTAGGAGTACCAAGCTAGTGGGTAAATTAGGATTACCAGGCTTGTGGGTAAAGTAAGTTACCAAGCTAGCAGGTAAGGTAGGACTACCAGGCTAGTGGGTAAAGTAGGATGAACAAACTAGTGAGTAAAGTAGGATTACCAGGCTAGTATGTAAAGTAGGATTACCAGGCTTGAGGGTAAAGTTGGATTATCAGGCTAGTAGATAAGGTAGGATGAACAAGCTAGTGAGTAAAGTACGATTATCAAGCTAGTCTGTAAAGTAGGACTACCAAGGTAGTGGGTAAAGTAGGATTGCCAGTCTTGTGGGTAAAGTACGTTTACCAAGCTAGCAGGTAAAGTAGGACTACCAGGCTAGTGGGTACAGTAGGATGAACAAGCTAGTGAGTAAAGTATTATTATCAAGCTAGTCTGTAAAGAAGGAGTACCAAGCTAGTAGGTAAAGTAGGATCACCATGCTTGTGGGCAAAGTAGGTTTACCAGGCTAGTGGGTAAAGTATAATTACCAGGATTGATAGTAAAGAAGGATAACCTGGCTAGTAGATAAAGTAGGATTACCAGGCTTGAGAGTAATGTTGGATTACCAGGCTAGTGGATAAAGTAGGATTACCAGACTAGTAGGTAAAGTAGGATGAACAAGCTAGTGAGTAAAGTAGGATTATCAACCTAGTCTGTAAAGTAGGACTACCAAGGTAGTGGGTAAAGTAGGATTGCCAGGCTTGTGGGTAAAGTAGGTTTACCAAGCTAGCAGGTAAAGTAGGACTACCAGGCTAGTGGGTAAAGTAGGATGAACAAGCTAGTGAGTAAAGTATTATTATCAAGCTAGTCTGTAAAGAAGGAGTACCAAGCTAGTAGGTAAAGTAGGTTCACCAGGCTAGTGGGTAAAGTATTATTATCAAGCTAGTCTGTAAAGAAGGAGTACCAAGCTAGTAGGTAAAGTAGGTTCACCAGGCTAGTGGGTAAAGTATAATTACCAGGATTGATAGTAAAGAAGGATAACCTGGCTAGTGGGTAAAGTAGGATTACCAGGCTAGTAGATAAAGTAGGATTACCAGGCTTGAGAGTAATGTTGGATTACCAGGCTAGTGGGTAAAGTAGGATTACCAAGCTAGTGGGTAAAGTAGAATTACCAAGCTAGTGGTTAAAGTAGGATTACCAAGCTAGTGGGTAAAGTAGGACTACCAGGCTAGTGGGTAAAGTAGGATTACCAGGCTAGTGGGTAAAGTAGGATTACCAAGCCAATGGGTAAAGTAGGACTACCAGGCTAGTGGGTAAAGTAGAATTACCAAGCTAGTTGGTAAAGTAGGGTTACCAGGCTAGTGGGTAAAGTAGGATTACCAAGCTAGTGGGTAAAGTAGAATTACCAGGCTAGTGGGTAAAGTAGGATTATCAAGCTAGTGGGTAAAGTAGGACTACCAGGCTAGTGGGTAAAGTAGGACTACCAGGCTAGTGGGTAAAGTAGGATTACCAAGCCAGTGGGTAAAGTAGGACTACCAGGCTAGTGGGTAAAGTAGAATTACCAAGCTAGTTGGTAAAGTAGGGTTACCAGGCTAGTGGGTAAAGTAGGATTACCAAGCTAGTGGGTAAAGTAGAATTACCAGGCTAGTGGGTAAAGTAGGATTACCAAGCTAGTGGGTAAAGTAGGACTACCAGGCTAGTGGGTAAAGTAGGATTACCAGGCTAGTTGGTAAAGTAGGATTACCAGGCAAGTGGGTAAAGTAGGATTAAGAATTTTAGGGTTCTGTTTTTTATATCCGGTGGCGCAAAAGAGTTTATATGTCCTCTTGCTGCTCTAACCTGGGGAAGTGAGTACCAGGTCTCAAACCTGGAGAAATTAAGGACGACTTGTGTAGTGGGTGTCACCTGGAAGGGGCCGAGTAAGCTACGATTTAAAAGCAAACATATTTTAACCATTATCCTAAATAGTTTACAATATTAATACTGTGCCACCTTTTCTGACTTATAAAATGTAATAGAAAAAAGAAATAAAATCAAGAGTTCCAAACAATTAGTCCCGGGGACTATCATAATGCCGAGTGATGAAGTACTCAGCGAAATGATATGATGAATTAAAATTGGATCAATAAATGTTTGACGCCATTATTGTCTTGTGCTATTCATTAAACTCATTTCTTGTTTATCTCATAATATTGTTCATAATATAGTTTATATACTAAGTATTTTTAAAAAAATTAACAAATCTAATAATTCAAACTTGAAATAATAATAGATTGCTGTTCTGCAATTAGCGTACTTGAAACATATTCGTCAGAACGACTGGATAAACTTTCCCGTCACGACTAATGGCGTTTGTTCGAACAATCCCAGAAACAGTACATGATTGATATTTCCAACTTGAATATTCTGGTTCATTATTTTCAGATAAAATCATTCAGTGGGATCACTAAGGGTATTATTTGATGTGAAGAGCTGCAATCAGGAGCCCAGCCTTTTGTTCTACGTGGACAGTTGAAGCGTTTGTCGAACAAAGTTACCAACAACTCCCTTTCTTACAATACCTTTAGCTCCCCTTAAAGAAATTTATATTTCTACCCCTTAATCCCTAGAAAATATGTTTCCTTTTTCCCTACATTTTCAAATTTGTTTAAATCAAAGTAAATCCCATAGTTCTATAAACAATATCTCAATGTTAAAAGCCATGGAAAGTACTTCTACTAACGTTAGTGTTCCGGTTAGAATGGTCGATCAAGTGACTTAACCGGATCGGTGATTTTAGTAACAGTACCCGGTTGGGATCTGTGACTTTTACCGGTGACTAGGGATACTGAGGCTTCTCTGTGTGTGCCAATAACAGGCAATCATACCACACTGATCAAATAATTACACATCTCGTTTTTTTTACTTTTGGAAGGCTCATTTTATTTAAAAATAAACTCCTACGAAAAGGAGAAAAAACTATCCAGTGCGAAATAGCGTCTACTGTACACAACACTGTCACTGTCTTGAAACCTCACCCAAATCAACCACCCACACATGACGTAAATGTGTAGAGCCTGTAATAGCGACAAATCAACCAAAGGCAGCCGCGGTAAAATATCAGTAACATTTCAGACGCTAAGGCAACATTTTGCCTAATCACAAAAGGCAACCCCTTATCTCCCCCTCAGTTAACAACATGATATTCGGCGGGGTAAGAGCAAAGCCAGTGACAGCGACAAATCAACCAATTACAGTCATTTAATCCAGTGACTTTGCCCAATCACAACAGAGGACACTTCCGATTGACCCATTGTCACTGGAACTGGCATATTGTCACTTGCACCACACAATATTAGTGACAAGTCACCGTGACAGAAAATATCGACCATCCTTAGTTTTGGTGACATGAGCGATGATTTCCTATTTCTACTATCAGGGTATAATAATTCCCTTACATTCTACGTAGCCATTGTTATCCCTTTTTCTACAAGCTGGTGAAGTATTTGAACAGTAGTTACCTCGGTCAGTAGGTCAAGGAACGACCCTGCACAGCCGATAATGTGTTCTTAAAATGAGACATTTGCATAGTTAATTCTAGCAGGTTCCTGGAGATATTATTGCCATATAAAGTAAAAACTTTCTACCAAACAGTTATTTTTTATATTGGCCATTATCATTCTCTCTCTAATCCCATACCAAGACTGTGGCGATTGCTTTCTTAGTATTTTAATTAATATTTCCTTTTGTACACATTATTCAAGTTTATGCGAATAGTTATTTAGTTTTTGTGAAATAAAAGTTAGTGTGGAAATTATAGGCTAGTATATGGTAATAAGACGTTTAATAAAGACTTCTCAACACACTAGAACAATATGAAATTTACAGACACACAAAAACACAAAGTAAAAACATATTAAACGAACAAACACAATACAAATCACACACACTCTTTGATATTATCGAAAACCTACCTTTAAAACCGTCACCGCTTGACCCAACATCTCCAAACAGAAGACACTGATGAAGATCGGCACATAGCGATCGAAAATGTTCTGTCTCAGTAAGTTTTTAAAAGTTTACAAAATTTAAAGTTCGGATAGTCATAAACTATTGTTTAAGTGATTAATAAGATTTACCGAACGTAATGGACTAGGAAACTCAAGAGTTTAATAAAGGTTAGCTCTAATTTTGTTTACAGAGGTTATTGACGTATTATAGGCCAGTATAAGGCCGGTATATTATAGGCCAGTATATGGTAATAAGACGTTTAGTAATGTCTCGATCTAGTTTCGTATATTAAATTATTATATTTTGATTTACTTGTAAATCAATATGATATTAAATACCACTTAACGTATAATTTAATATGAACCTACGTGTGTATAAGTTATCAAGAATTGTCCTTGCAAACACAACCGATTGACCTGGGAAGCGACTATTTTGGAAATGGTGAGTTTTATTGTTGAGAATGGTGCGTTTAATATATTGCATACGATGCCCTTTTTATTAAAAATTCCTATCCCAAATAAAAATAAAATTTATTAATTAGTTAAATAATATTGTTAAAAAATCATATTTCAAAAACCTTTCTCAAGTGCCATCAACAAGTTTAATAAAATGAATTGAACTTCAGTGGATGTATAAAAGTATTTAATTAAAGATTGAAATTTTGAACGAGGGAAAGTGAAAACAAATAAAAGGCATTGAAAAGAAATCCGCCACTCCTATATTGTGGATATTCCTCTTTTTAGATCAGCTGATAAAGTTAAACTATGGCCTCGCTAGGGTAACTTGTTAATGTATGTTGCGTTCTGAATACAATATATCCCTGTGGAATTACAGGAACATTGTAACTAAATGCGGAAGGAATTCTGAGTGTGATAAATAGCTCCCCGGAGTCACGTCTTTTAAAAGGAAGACATTAAAATATACTTAAACAGGCGTAACTCTTTATATATTTAGCTGGAAGAGTTATAATTAGATATTATTGTACCAAATAGATTTAACACATTTATTTGCCCTTTTTTTAAACTTAAAACCTGTCTTATATTACTGAGTTGGAGGTAGTAGCAAAGCAATGGACGTCAGAATTATAATACATACAATAAGGCAATTCAAAGCATGTACGAATGTAAAGAATTTTGTTTTTTAGAAATGTTGGTAAAACGTGTTGCCCCAATTAATAAGTACATACATTAATATTAGGCCTATCTTTATAGAAATATTACATTCCGAATAAATATATTCACAGTTTGACACGAATAAAATCATAATAAATATATAATAAGCTCACAATCATTACTATCCTAATAAAACAAAACATTTTAATCATAAAATACATGTCATCATCGGCATGAGTGTTTTAGTATTATGATAACTGTTAATTAATTTTGTTTATTTACGCACCGAGGAAAACATAGCAGGTAAAATCAATATATTGTGTTTCCGAGAATTGTTTCAATAAATAATACCACGTGTCTATATTAAAAGTTATAATGTTATATTCGAGATTTTCATGACAAACCAGATTTAACTGTGTTAAGTACAGAATGTTAACCTCACTTTCCATAAACCACGTTTGTTGACATCTGTCATTATTTTCGATATAACCTAGGAACAGCTGGTGTTCCTTACCACAGTTCAATTTCCACCGCCTACTATACATTCGTTGCCGGCCAGAATCTAGACTTCTTTTACTGCAAAGAAATAGTTTTGCGATCCGGTTACCAGACGCATTGAGCCTATTCATCTATGTTCTAGACTAGATCTACGAGTTTCAATCTAGTTACTCGTTGTTGTGCATTTCCGTCTTTGTCGCAGACACACTTCTTCCAATATGGCTGTTTACTAGTGCGGCTCTCCAGTTTCTAGGCAAGTGCTTTTAGCTGGTTACATCGGGTTCTAACCGCGTTATAATATTACACCGCTTATTGATTATGTTCAGTTAATGTCTTAAATGCGTTCTAACTATAAATTACCGCCGTCAAACTTTAATAAGTCAATTTAACCGCGTTATAAGTTCGAATGCCATTGTATTAGGTAAACCGCGGGGGATTTCATTATACCGCAGACAGTTAACTATTTAACCTCGTGAGTGAAATATTAAGTGGTAATTAAAGATTTTCTATTGTGACGATTGAAGTGGTTTTACTTTACATTAATTTTAAATGAGTTCTAGTTTATGCCACTTGTCGCAATCTACGGTTCATCACTTCAGGACTTAACCCAGGCCTGGGACTACTACCGCATCACCGCTTCACCTACACTGTTTAGTTTGGAATGGTAAGTGGCGTAGACTTAACTTCACTCATAAGCTTGAACTATTTCTTTTAATTAACGTTTAGTGTTTAACTTAAATTCAGTGTCGTTTTTATCATTAAAACAGCCCTTGCACTGCTACAACAAAGCAAGGTGGCTCCTCCGGACTTTATTGCGTAACCTCGTATAATTTGAACTACCATCTTGATTTCTAGTGATTCACACATTTTCTTTCTTTAGTTTTGTTACCAAAACTATACAAACTGTAAGAATCAAAACGATGCTAGGGAAAACAAAAAGGGATATATTCAACGGGATATAATGAACCGGAAATATAAACAAAAAATAACATTTTAAGGGTACAAACTAGTCAGGAGGTATAAAATAACTCCCCACCTTGTGGCCGCCAGCCCCTGATAGCCACGCAGCTACAAGTGAAGGGTTCTATATTGACTGTCCATGTACAAGCTACTAAGCTCCACGAAAGTACTGTAAACGTCATGTCAATGGGTCGCGATCGATCATGGTGTTCGATTGTACTTATTCTAAAGTCCACGAGCGTTACCTTACAAATACCTTGTAAGTCGGGAACTGGAAACAGTGGAACCTGCCTCCTTGAAAATGAAATGGAGCATTACAAATAACAGTAATTCCTGAGGGACTCCGTAAGGCTTCAAAGGTTATATGCCTTCATCGCGTAAAAACAACTGCGAACAGGTTGCTTATACGTTTAAACAATATTAAATGAAACAAATATCGTGTGATAAATATCTATAATAAACAAATCACTTACATAAAATGGACAGAGTTAGCAGAGATGCATGACAAGGCTAGCTTTTTTGATCTATTTTACGCTTCGGTCGCCTATTGTTTACCTAGATTTGACCCACTGAACACACTTTCCCAGAATGAACCGAAAGAGTTCGTCGCCACCGGAGACCGATCCCTAGTTCAGTAGTCAGGGATCTCGCCAATAAAATAACAAGAGGTTATAACACATATTGGTCTCATCATAACTCCAAGCAGTAATGCTAATTGTTTTATTTGTAAGTTTGGCAAACAAATGTTTTCCACTCTGCAATGTCCTTCAGCAACAAGATTATTAAGCTCTGTGAACCATAACACTGCGTATCCAAAAATTAAAAGTCATTATTAGTTTAGTAACGTCATGTTTGATTAGCGTTTGTTTTTGTTCAGAATGAAAAACAAACACCTAATTAATTAGGCCGCTATATAACATCAGTTCAATTGTATTGCATGGCGACATTCTAAATTACTTCGATCACAGGGCATACAATGAATTAGAGAATATGTAAATAACCTATACCAAAGGCAGAGTCTACTGCATAGTTTCCATCTATGTGGAGCAATGCTTTCTAGAGTGCGTCCTAGAGTACTTCAATCTTTGTGGAGCAATGCCTCCTAGAGTACTTTCATCTGTACGGACCAATGCCTCCTAGAGCAATGCTTTCTTTACTATCTCCTGGAGTACTTCCATCTGTGCGGAGCAATGCCTTCTATAGTGTCTCCAGGAGTACTTCCATCTGTGCGGCTCAATGCCTCCTATAGTGTCTCCTAGAACTTCCATCTGTGCTGAGAAATGCCTTCTATAGCGTCTCCTGGAGTGCTTCCATCTGTGCGTAGCAATACCTTCTATAGAGTCTCCTGAAGTACTTTTATCTGTGCGGAGCAATGCCTTCTATATAGTCTCTAGGAGTACTTCCATTTGTACGGAGCAATGCCTTCTGTAGAGTCTCCTGGAGTACTCCCATCTGTACGGAGTAATGCCTTCTACAGTGTCTCCTGGAGTACTTCCATCTGCGCGGAGCAATGCCTCCTAGAATACTTCCATCTGAGAGGAGAAATGTCCTCTAGAGTTCTTCCATCTGCCTCCTACGAAGCACTACCTCCTACAGTAAACTATTGTAAAATATCTGTAAGAAATATAATGTAGCATATTTCATACAAAATCTCCAATACCGAGGTAGTTGGTAATGTTTTAATTCCTTCTATTACTTCACACTCTTTTTACTTATATATAGTAGGCCTATATATAAATCTTGTTCTAATTTTTAATTGTTATTAGAATACTTTTTTATTCATTCGCTCAACTTCAAATACATTTTTTTACAACTATACGATACAATTGATTTTAACCGTTTCTTCAAATATTTATTCATTAATGAAATGTTAAAAACGTGAGGGTCTATGTCGGACTCGACTGAATAACTTCATGTTTGAAATCGAGCACTTTGGCACTTAGCCAACTTTCCCATAGCTAGATATCCATATCTCAAAGTAAATATGATGTTTATGTTTTTTTTTTTGGCTCCCAACTGGTTGTCGTCGAAAACTCCATTGTACGACCTTAAATAGTTGTCATGGTTACCATAAAATACCGTCAATTATCCTCTAGGATTAAAAATGAATTTAAATGATAAAATAATCAAACAAACTAGTTTAAAGGTAACGAACCTTGTTTTTCAAACTGACTATGCGAAAGGAAAGCGAAAAGAAATTATAACACAACCCAAGCGACGAAGACCCAAACGAGAGAGAGAGAGAGAGAGAGAGAGAGAGAGAGAGAGAGAGAGAGAGAGAGAGAGAGAGAGAGAGAGAGAGGACAATATATTAAAAGTGTAAACCTCATAAATAAACTCGTTTATTCAAACGCCGTTTCGACAACTAATTAGTCGACATCAGTGACATTGAAGAGGATGTGGTCGCTGATTCCTAACATAGCATAGACCCATAATAAAATAAAGTAAATGACATTACCTGCAACAATACATTTCAAACGAACATTCAATTATTCCGCTACGACATATTTAGCTGAGAAAATTAAAATATCCTAGAAAACGTTAATGTTTACATAAAGCCTCAACTAAAATACGATTTAATTATGGATTTTATCTGTTTAAATATTTTAATACAATCCATAAATGCATTTATTTGATTTGAAGCTTTTATAAAGTATTTCTTCAAATTCTCAAACAAAATTTGTCATTGTCTCCGTTGTTTTCCTAAATTTAGGATATTTCTTACTTGCTTTTAAATCTCTATGTTTGTTATTAAAAATGATATGCCCAATTTTAACCTTGAATTCTACCATGATCTTGACAGTAAATATTTTCAGAGGAAGATGGCGTCAAGATATGGGTACTATTATATTGATTTGTTAACGCAATAAATTCCAAATTTAATTATATTGGTTGATATTTTCAACCCTTTCATTACCAAGAGTATAAATATTCAGTAAAACTTTATTTTTTTTGTGAAAATCTTATTCAAAAATCTTTAAGGCATTGAACCAATATAAAATTCCTAAGAACAAATATTTTTTCGCCGTAGATTTATCAGAAATAGTTGACGAGACTTTAAAGTCTCCTTCGTCTGTAAACATCAACAATGAATTTATAAAACCCAAACTAATTTTTTTTGTAAAATTTGTGTAAGCTACAAAGGTAAGAAAATTGATACAACTTTTTCTATTATTAAAAAAAAAACTTCAATATTCATCCACTTGAACGTACATAACTATGGAATAATCAAATGAGAAACCTTACAACATAATGAGGTATAAGACGATTAAATGAATATACAATAATACAATTACATAATAATATAAAGAGTAACAAAATTTGTTCTAAAATTCGTGAAATTTTTAAACAATTTTTTGTTTTTATCGCTACATGAGTATACCTTGCACATATTGCACACAGAATGGGGTCTTGGCTCGATATTATTTTTTCCACACCTTCACGTCTACCTCTTTTTTCAAAACAAATTCTACAAAATGTTCGCCCTTATTCCCTAAACGAATATCACAGGAGTTGAACAATTATTTGTTTCTCTCTTTTAGGCTGAGGTGTGAAAGATCCATTTCTTTTATTTCAAAAGATGCCGTTTTTAGATTTTTAATTTAGTCATTAGATCCTAACTTACACTTCTTCTGTAGTCAAAAACTGTAAGCTTTTTTCTAAATGCAGAGAACTATACATAGGGAATAACAAACGATATGTCAGTGATCCCTTAAAAAAAGACGATGCCACCACTTTCTTGATGACCTATTTACAAGAATATTTAATTTGTTGGAAGCTATTTCTTCAGGGAGTGTTTATATTAGTTTTATTTAACATTAAAACAAAATAAGGAGGAAGATGGACGTAACTGGACGAAGCTAGTTTTTGACTAGAAGTGGCCAGGTGTTACTTTGTTTCCCTTAGGAGATCCTGTCTTTTTGGACTAAAAGGAAATGTTGAACAATGTCCCTATCCCAACAGGGTTATCTCTCCTCGGGGAGAGTTTGGGAGCAAGTGTTCCTAGTTTCACTTCTTCCTCGTCCGTATTTGTTCCTGTCATTAAGTTCTTTATAACATTTCTATATCATTATACTTGTTGAAGATGATATTTGCTCGCCTGCAGGTAAACTAAAGCCATAGAGAGACTTTATTTTAACACGCAACACCAGACACAGATAGTGTAATTAATTAGTTGCATTTCCAATTACACTAGCGTTGCCGCTTGGTTGGAGGTTTAAGTAATGATTGCTTGCATGTAATTCCATAGGATACCCCCTAAACCGTAGCCAAACCACTGAAAGCTTCCACTACTTAATTTCTGCATCTAATTATGCAACGTATTTCTTAAAACAGGGCCATACATAAGAAATGAGAAGGCAATGAAAATATTACAATGTGGTAATAGAGAAAGGCGATTAAACATTTTAGAAAATTTAGCAACTATAAGTCAAAACTAAAGAAAGAAAATATAATAAATGAAAAAGTAAATTCACAATCAGACGTTATTTTTAAAAAATGTAGAATATTTCAACGACTAAAGCGAGAGGTGTGGATTACCAAGAAGCGGGTGTCTTAAGTTAAATTTTGCTGAAAATAAATTCATTCGTCAATATATATGATTATACTAATGCTTTTGTAAAAATAGATATATTCCCTTTAAGTGTGCGTAAGTAACCCAATTAATCTTAAAAAAATGTATTTTCTAAATTAACTTTTATAGTTTGAAATTAGTTTTATATTTTATTACATATACAATCGAAATATAGTGTAAAATTTTTACATTTATAGTTTCATATTAAGTCGTCGTTGGAAATATCCTACATTCCCTAAAAATTAAAAATAATTGTTTTTAAAACAATTTAAAAGTTTGTGTTTGGTTCCTAATTACTGATTTCATTCTATTTTTATATTATATACGAACAATTCCTTATTGCATTGTCTGTTGTCGGTTGGATATTGTTGGTGAAACACTAAGATAAATCTGTTACAATAGATAGCTTCACCTTTGAGAACATTAGCTACTAAACTCTGTCAGTTACGAAATTCTACCGTAGTTTTCACTAAACTAACAACTATTAGCTACTACCAATAACTGCAATATTATTACTTGATATTCCTCAATGAGATTTATTATTGTTTCAACTCGACCAGGCAACTTTTGTTAAATTGCGACTATACCCGTCCCCTATAAATAAACAGATATTATTCTGTGTGTTAAACGATCTCCTTTGATCTAATATTCATTAGGCACTGGAACCGCTACAAGTAATCTTACACACTTGAGTCTTCTGCAAGCGCATATCGTGATACAGTCGGCCTTTGTACAACGATAAGGCTATTGCTTCGCCTTTGAAGTTAGATCTTTAGAAGCTCCATATGTAACGCATCGACCTCTCACTTGCGGGTTGATTTTCCTATACGAATGAATAAATTATTTACCTGACATTATATATATATATATATATATATATATATATATATATATATATATATATATATATAAATATATAATCTGTGTGTGTGTGTGTGTAAGTGTGTGTGTGTGTGTGTGTGTCTGTATGTGTGCGTGTGTGTGTGTGTGTGTGTGTGTGTATGTGTGTGTGTGTGTGTGTGTGTGTGTGTGTGTGTGTGTGTGTGTGTGTGTGTGTGTGTGTGCGTGCGTGTGTGTGTGTATGTGTGTGTGTGTGTGTGTGTGTGTGTGTGTGTGTGTGTGTGTGTGTGTGTGTGTGTGTGTGTGTGTATGTGTGTGTGTGTGTGTGTGCGTGCGTGCGTGCGTGCGTGTGTGTGTGTGTGTGTGTGTGTATGTTGTGTGTGTGTGTGTGTGTGTGTGTGTGTGTGTGTGTGTGTGTGTGTGTGTGTGTGTGTGTGTGTCTGTGTGTGTGTGTGTGTGTGTGTGTGTGTGTGTGTGTGTGTGTGTGTGTGTGTGTGTGTGTGTGTGTGTGTGTGTGTGAGAGAGAGAGAGAGAAAGAGTTTAATTATATATTTATCTTTGACAATTATAATGTACATAATTAATGAATACCAGTCGTTGTATAGAATTCATAACCGTTGGAGAACTATTGGCTACATTTTTTTCCTATTTTCACATTGAAAATTTATTAAAAATGTTTTAACAGAATTGTTTTTTTTATTCGTTTTTTAAATATAATATGTAAAACGATAAGGAAACAATGTTTTTAATTACAATGCAAGTTTCTATTGTAGAGACTATACATATGGTAGCGCGCATACGGTATGTTTTGATGAAACAACGTAAATATATAGCGGAGGTTAGGTCCCAAGATAGCAATAATTTAGCCTCAATGTACGCTGTATTCTTGTAGTCACGGACGCCTTATTAGAAGCAACTTATGAGACGCAATACAGTGGAGACCCGTTCGGAGAACGACCAATACAGTTGTCTACAGTTATAACACTTCTTCATATTATAGAAACTTTATTGTTCCTTTAACTTTATATAAAGGAAAATAACATTCCTTCCATTTTCTACTGCTTTATAACGCCATTTCTTATAATTCAATACTCCAATTGTTAAAGACGCCTGAGGATGATACAAGTGGAAACTATTTTAGGAAACCTTACTAACTCAATTACATATTTATTTAAACACTTTATTGTAGTGTTGACTTTATTTTACTGTATTTAATGATTACAGTAACTGTTTTTAATGATTACAGTAACTGTTTTTAATGATTACAGTAGCTGTTTTTAACGATTAAAGTAACCGTTTTTCTACACTGAACTCTCGATTCAGTTACAGTCCTTGAAATCTGAGAAGAAATTCAATACAAACATATATATATTTTTCTTTTTTTTAATTCGAAAACATACATTTTTTTCACGGAATGGACCCGTTGTTATGCCTTTCTGAGAAATAAATCAGAAATTTGTCAGTTTGAGGCAATACAGCATTTTTTTAGACGTTAGACTGGATTTTTGTAAAACTTGGGAGTGCAATGAATTTTAATGAAATGGCATTATTCTGAACTCACTTACAACTTTTGTTTACACACACACACACACACACACACACACACACACACACACATATATATATATATATATATATATATATATATATATACAGTTATTGATTAGGGTATTTATGAGACAAAACCTAACATAAGAAAGGAAAAGGAGAACAAAAGCAATTGGAGTTTTACAGTTGATAAATAATCCCAAACTTTTACACACAAATTATAAAGTTTTTTTTAAATATAAATTTAACATAAATAAATGAAACCTCTAAACCCAAATGACTTCTTTTATTTATTGTAAATACTAACGTATTTTTTATTGTAAATTACCTCTAAGGATGATTGCTATGCAATCGAAATTTACATAAGGTTTTAAATAAAAGAAAAAATCATTTGTGGTTTAGAGGGTTTATTTATTTATGTTAAACATTGTTTTATACAGTTATAAATACAAACTTGTTTAAAAATATATTTACATATTTCTTAACAGAGGTTGTCTACGTAAAAGTTGATAAAGAAGATTCCAAGTTATGTATTTAGTTATACACGATAGGCAATCACATAAACACACAAAGCTGCTAAAATTACTTGCAATTTACACCATACATTTGATTAGTGCACAACTACGTAACGAATTTGCTGAGGAAAATCTGTATTACTCCGTCACTACTTGTTCTTCTTACAAAAGGAGAACATTTGTGTTAGTTATTATGTATTAAAATGTTGAATACCCTAACAATGAAAATATTGGAAAGAACCCCAATATCTCCAAAATAATCAAAAATAACAAATAAAACAAGTTACTAAAGATTAAACCCTTATTTAAATTTCGATGACCGTGTCGTCATCAACAGAGGGTCTTATTACAATGTAGCAAACAAGAAGGTACAAATTAGTGAGACTTGTATAAATTTTAATTATGTAATCCTCTGATGATGAAGACATGGTCATCGAAATGTACATAAAGGTTTATTCTCCAAGTATATTGGATTATTTGTTATTTTTTATTATTTTTATGGTATTGAGGTTCTTTCCAATATTGTCATTGTAATATATTGTACCACTGTACTCTTGATATTGTAAATAATACTGTAAATGAAATTTTAATCAATTTTCGAGAGTAATAATTATATTTCAGAAGTAATAATTCACAAAGAACTTTTTAAACGAATTTTGTTCATTAAAAATTAATGTTAAGTCTATAAATAGTAACAAATTGTTTTGATCCAAATAAAGTCCTGTTAATTTTACGACAGATATTATTAACGTCGGCAAATGTTTGTAGCTCGGCCATACATTACTTCCGCATTAATTGTTTGTCCACTTTATGTGTAAATTTAAAAACACTCGCTGATTTATTCAGTTTCCAGTTTTGAATTTTTTTTAAGAAACCTAATCTAGATGAATATAGGAATCGTAGAATTTCTTTTAGAAAATTAGTTGAATATTTCATGATTTGCAAGAGAATTATTTAAATAATATTCAATTTAAAATTGTTGTGTCTTTGCAGAGTGCAATGTTTAAAAATGTAATTATTTTAAAATGAAAATATAATTACACTTGTTAGTAATATCTTGGCAAAAAAACCCACTACCAGCATGCTGAATAAATCAGTAAGTAGTGTTTTTTTTTTTTGCCAAGGTATTACCTAACCTAACCAAACATGTGTAGTTTTTATAAAAACCTCGAGATGTACAACACAAAAACGGCAAGTTTTGAAAATATAAATTGTAATATTTTAGAAAAAATGTTATATTTTTATAGTAATACCGAAAACACTTTAGCTTTAATATTCTGTTGTTGCTATTTTTTATTTAATTAATAATGTTGCAGCAAATGTTGGAGCAAATGTTAGGATTAAAGTAAATGATAGTAAGAATATCATCACTTGTTAATAGCTTAACCGGTTTAAATAACATTACAAATTTGGTTCCAGTGTTTAACTTTAGCTAGTTGGGATACAATCATCGACCTTCACACACACACACACACACACACACACACACACACACACACACACACACACACACACACACTCACTCACTCACGCACACACACACACACACACGCACTCACACACACACACACACACACACACACACACACACACACACACACACACACACACACACACACACACACACACACACACACACACACACACACACACACACACACACACACACACACACACACACACACACACACACACACACACACACACACACACACACACACACACACACACACACACACACACACACACACACACACACACACACACACACACACACACACACACACACACATATATATATATATATATATATATATATATATATATATATACACGTAAAAACGTGCCTTGTGAACCTACAACATAGGGTTGCATAAGATATTGGAGTTACCTAGGTTAAAAGATACCCATATATTTACTCTATAGCAGTATGCATGTTTATATACTGCGTTATGTTTACACAAATAAAGTATTATTACAACATATTATACTACTGATAGAGCAATGTTGTCCTTCTACCATTCCTACAAATACCAACCCCTAAGACGTTTAACCTTGTATTCGTCACGGTTATATGGACATCGCTAGGACAGAAGTGACTCTAATGCTACAGAAAAGGTACTGCTACTAAATATATATTTAAACTAGGTTACGTTTGAGCACTATCTTTACAACTTTACGAAATTCATCAAGAAAATATTTATTATTAAATTTATACTGGCAAACAACAGATTGGTAAAACACGGACGCTATTAAGTCCGTATTATTCTGTATAAATGAAATAGAAAACACATTGTTACATAGTAATTGTTAATCTGTTCATTATTAAATGACCCGCAAGCTGGTAATGCTTTAAACCAATGAATACAAATGTCTCTGTGTAGACGTAATTAGGTCAGTAAAGAAATTGATTAAGTGCAGCCAACTCAACATTATATTTTACAATTATAAGTGAAGGTCCATTTAAAATGTTCGATAACACTTAGTAATGTCATAATTCTAAACCTACAAAATAATAATAATAATGTGAAAATGAATTTAATGTTTTAAATTTCATTAAATAACAATTATTCATTTGTAGTTTTAAAGATAAACATATATGTTATATATGAGTAATGGAGGCCAGAAAAAGGGGAGACCGGAAAGGCACCTAATACAGCCATGAGGGAGATAGGGAGATTAGAAAAAAGTGAAAGAAAAGGGTTGAATAATCGAAACTATCAAAGCAATATCTACATGCCACAAACGTGAAACATATTATATTACAAGTATAGAATTTGTTTTTAATTATTTATCCTTCTGATAATTTTGAAATGTAGCTATCTTCCCAAACTGCCGCCATTATATTTATTCCTTCTTGTAAGGTCTTATTACCTTTTATTTATAATAACGTCTCTCCCAGGTGCCTCCCATTGTACGCGGCGCTCTAATAATTCACTTTGAAACAATACACCCTTCCTACACTAGACGCGGCGGTGAAGCTATTGCTTTCCTGGGACCCTCAACTTATTTTTGTCACATAAAGCTCTCATATCTCTGCCCGCCTTAGTAAAAAACTAATTTTAAAAAATAATTAATTTTAACAAGATGTGCTGAAACAAGATAAATTTATTAAATGTAATTACCTAGTGCATTGTTTAACGCCCTTAGAACTAAAATCCGTTTTATTAGGAATTGTGTTTTAACGACAAAGTACTGTTTTTAACAGTAGTCGTTTTATAATTAAAAATAAACAAATATTTTAATTAGTGTTTAAAGTATGGGAATTTAAAAATGTCAGCTTTAAGGCTTAAAGATTCATACAGAATTTCCATATACAGCATTTCTAAATGGTAATTTATATCTGGCTCACCTAGTAAGGGAGGCATTTCTTACGTAAAGAAATTTTATTACCATTTAAAATATACTTAATTTTTGTTCAGAATATTTTTATACCGGACACGTTTTTAAATAATTTTACCGAAATATTTATTTTTCTGTTTTACTCTCCTGGTACTAAATCCATTTGAAATTTTCGTTAAAATAATCCTATATTTTTACTTCACATTATTTAATAACGTACGCCGGTAAGTACTTTACGAAAACATTTAAATAACCACTAATCCTCCAACAGCTGTTATTTTCATAGAACAATAACTATATAAATCAACTGTTGGTACGTACGATTTGTTAATTTGTTTTGTAAATTACCTTTGAGGATAATTACTGTAGAATCGAAATGTACATTAGGTGTTGAATAAATGAAAAGTTTATTTGCAGTATAAGGTTTCATTTGTTTATATTATTAATTATATAAGTTGAAAATAGCTATAAACTGATTAATAAAGTGTATCTTATTATTTCCGCTATTTACTTGTATTAACGTAACATAGAAAGTGACAAAATATGAGTATGATCTTTGTGTAACATAAAAACAACTGTTTTATAAATACATACATAATTTCATACATGTATCTTGAAATGAAATATATTATTGTATAGAATATTATATTTTAAATAATTAAAACCGTGGAACGTAACTAAAATAACGAAAACTACTGTTTCCGTTATTCCCCGCCATTTCCGTTTGGCATTCAGGTATTGTTCATCTGACTGAAAAACGTCTAAATGACGTCCCCGCTTTTTTAGTTTTACTTCCCTTGGAATATAAATTTAGTGTCAGAATGCTAAAACAGCTACCTTACTTTTCCCTACCCTTAAAAATAAACATTTTATTCATCTAAAACATTAATTTACTTTCTTAATTTTGTTTTATTGTTGGTAGCAAAACAACCGGTTTTATGATATTCTTAAAAGCTTTCCTTTTCTATACGACGCTTAGTTATCCAATTGATCTCATAAGCAAATATTCTCTTGTAATAATTGTTTCAAATATCGATTCAGTGGCACAAATAAATATTCCTCTGAAATAGAAGCTTATGAAGAAACTAAATCATGTAAACACATACAGTCTATGCTATTACCTGAGTAAAATAAACATGTGGATTTACTCTATAAACTCACCCTAACCCTAATATGAGTTCACGTGAAGCCAGATATCCCCCAATATATTAAATAAATAGAAACGTGTGGAAAAACTAAATCATGTAAACTCATAGAGTCTATGCTATTACCTGAGTAAAATAAACATGTGGATTTACTCTATAAACTCACCCTAACCCTAATATGAGTTCACGTGAAGCCAGATATCCCCCAATATATTAAATAAATAGAAACGTATTGAAAAACTAAATCATGTAAACTCATACAGTCTATGCTATTACCTGAGTAAAATAAACATTTGGATTTACTCTATGAACTCACCATAACCGTAATATGAGTTCACGTGAAGCCAGACATCTCCCATTATATTAAATAAATAGAAACGTATTGAAAAACTAAATCATGTAAACTCATACAGTCTATGCTACTACCTGAGTAAAATAAACATTTGGATTTACTCTATGAACTCACCATAACCGTAATATGAGTTCACGTGAAGCCAGACATCTCCCATTATATTAAATAAATAGAAACGTATTGAAAAACTAAATCATGTAAACTCATACAGTCTATGCTATTACCTGAGTAAAATAAACATTCGGATTTACTCTATGAACTCACCATAACCGTAATATGAGTTCACGTGAAGCCAGACATCTCCCATTATATTAAATAAATAGAAACGTATTGAAAAACTAAATCATGTAAACTCATACAGTCTATGCTATTACCTGAGTAAAATAAACATGTGGATTTACTCTATGAACTCACCTTAACCATGTTATGAGTTCACGTGAAGTCAGATATGTCCCAATATATTAAATAAGCGGCTTCTAAGCTTTATTCTGCCGAAGGAAACAAAATGGTGGCTGAGGATTGGGGTTTTAATATTTACACACGAATAATTTATTACATGCTAGTTTGTTAAAATTTGTGATATAATAATTTTGCTATATTTTTTTGTAATTTAATAAACTAAAATTATTCCGCCAACCCTTTGCCGGCTGCCCATATATTTACAAAATTTAAGAAGCCCAACAGCTTTAATATTTACCTTTTTCCACGCCTAACATACTTTCATGAAAACACAATATACCCACTTCCCTTTGTTTTAGGGTTTCCCCTGATACTTTCTCCCTCAATATATCTTCCCCTAATACGCAATAATGCTACTACAAAGGAATATTGTGTACGCTGCGGATAAAATATTGCTAACTTGAGACCTAATCTCGAATATTATTTATTCTATTAAACTTTTTCATTTCACCTGAGAAAGTTTTTGTCTGTCATATGTCGTGTTTCATATTTAAAAGATGATACTGTTTACTAATGTTATTTATTTTTTATTTTATCAAATTTAATTGTTTATCTAATAACTTTAAAATAATTTAAAGGACTGTTTTGTTGTCACTTATATTGAATGATTGTCTCATGTGCATAATAAATATTTATATGTAAACAATTACCCAGTTTTATAAGATATACTGTCTACAACTATTACTTTCGTTCTAAAAAATTCTTCTCTTCATTTAAAATATTTCATCAGGTTTTTAAAACATTCGGTCTGGACCGATAACTAAAAACATTTCACCCGTGTTTAAAATTTAAATCATTCTTGAATTTTATAGTCCAATACGTTCGGTTGAATCTTATTAATCGCTTAAACAATAGTTTATGACTTTGAGTATCAAAGTTCGGATAGTCATAAACTATTGTTTAAGTGATTTAAATCAATGTGAACTGACGTTTAGATAAATTAACCATGGAATTGACCATGGATAATACACATGTGTATGGAAATGTGTTTCCTCTTTATCACGAAAGTTCGAAGAAATACTCAGATTTATTGTTACATAGATGGATTTATTTCCTTGTTAGCTAGATTATTTTACGGCCCTAAGGTAGACTTTGTTTAATATTTTGTGATAATAATTATTAAAAATAGAATTTGAAATATTTGTTTTATATTAAAATTTTCATCATATTAAACTCATATAAGAGATTATAACATTGGGTAACTGTCAGTTTATGGGATTATGTAATTACATATTGTGTGAAAATTCAGTTTATGACATGAATAGTTTATCAGGAAATGTTCTTTCAGTAATACCTAATTATCCCATTAGAACATGTTCAGAATAAATAAAACCATATTCCACAACATTCCCACTGAATGTAACGGAACTCAATATATTTATAGAATTTATTTTAATCCATCAGTTTACGAAACGATAAAACGTTAAACTTAGTGGTGAAATACTACAATATCAAATTATGTTTTCAGATGATAGAAGCATAGTCAGATTTATAACAGGAGTTAACTTGTGATATGCAATGTCTCATGTTGTTTAATTGCACCCTAAACAGATCTTTAAACCCTCAGAGCAAGCGGGAGTTAAAATAAATCGTGAAGTCGTTAATATTACTCGACTGTTAGTGATATTTTATTTCTGGAAAAACGCATCATGGACTTGCATAATTATCTTAGTGATTGAGTCAAGTGAAGGGGATGATAAAACTAAATTAAATATAAAATTAATCACTTGTTTACAACAATCCGAACTTTAAATTTTGTAAATTTGTTAAAACTTACTGAGACAGAACGTTTTCGATCGCTGCGTGGCGATCTTCATCAGTGTCTTCAAAGTTCTGATTGTTGTAAACTATTGTTTAAGTGATTATTTAAGATTCGCCGAACGTAATGGTCTACGAAGTTCAAGAATAAAAGTAAAATATGTTATAATTAGTAAGAATGGTTCTGATGCTAAGGGCAACTATTGTATATACGTGGCCATTGTTATGCTGGTAATACTATTTTCCTGGATAGACATAGGATGGGCCCTGACAAGACAGGGTCAGTAGTGACCAGGAACAACCTTCCAAAACCAAAATTTAAAAAACTGACTATATCAAGCTAAACTAAACTAAACCAAGAGTACATTATCTAAAGTGGTTTTTAAAATTCTGTTTGTGTCTACATAACGCTAATATATAACCATTTCAATCTAAATATTTTCTCTTTAATATCAGTCAACATCTTAAATTATTTTAAATCCTACAATCAAATACAAATATAAACCCTATATATTTTGAGTAGTACGAACATATTTCCTAATATTATTTATTTAAGTAACTAAGCTCAATAAACTCACTATATAACTCGGTTATAGTTTTCAAAATATAATTAAAGCAATCGCACATTGAGGACAACTGTACGCATCCCAGTATACTGCAATGCAGCGATATATATTCATTGCCATTACGTCATACGTCGTGTACACACTGTGGCAGCAAACATTATTATATTTTACATAGTACTACATAGCGATACAATTTAGATATATTGGCATCCTTAATAAATAATAGATTTTATACTTCCACTATCTTGTTCTAAGGGTATAAATATTATTCTTTGTAAGGGTTCATCTCCTTATAATAATAAGGTATTTCTTCTTCCTCTGTTAAATTAAATATGAACTTTTTCTTATTACTCCCCTAGCATACTATCTTCAACACTAGAAATATATTTACTCTCTCTCCTCCCTCCTCTCTCTCTCTCTCTCTCTCTCTCTCTCTCTCTCTCTCTCTCTCGGTCAACCCTCCCTCGAATACGTTAAGTACAATTTAACAGTTAATAACAATGATAAATTGTAAACTCGTTTTAAAAATATAAGAATATGTAATATATGAGATACGTATATATATATATATGTGTGTGTGTGTATATATATATATATATATATATATATATATATATATATATATATATATATATATATATATATAGTTATTATCTGAATAGCTATTATATTATGATAAATAGTTATTATCTGAAGTACATCCGTTATTATGCAGTGCATAAAATCGCAGTTCCGAAGTTTCGCTAGAATCTCATCTAGCATTGACGAGGTGAACCCAACAACAGTTGAAGAGTGGAGTTGGGTTCACCTCGTCAATGTTAGATGAGATTCTAGAGGAAAACGTCAGAACTGCGATTTTGTGCACTTCAGAATGAACGAATGTACTCCAGATAATAATTATTTATCATATTTTTCCATCCGTGAAGGAATACGTATCAGCATATATATATATATATATATATATATATATATATATATATATATATATATATATATATATATACACACACACACACACAAGCTTACAGATATTTACCTCACTGAAAATATCCTTTTGAAGAATACTCACAAACATCACCCCGATTATACATTCTTTATATTCAGGCTTTAGTTTTGCATTTTAATTTGAGCCAAAATACAGATTTTGTTGACTACACTATGGGCACAGAATCACATAACGTACCGCTAGTAAGCCGCAGGCAAATATCATAGCATAACATTTGGAAGGCTTTGGCCGAAATGGCGATTTAGATGTATTCCATTCTTAGACTATTTATTTCCCATTCTCTGAGGGTTTATGATGGAGCTACAGAACCCGGTAAGTACTTTCAACACGTTTCGCTGAAAATTGTCATCATTAAAACAAAAATTTGCCGCATCAGGTTAAAGATTTGATAACGTTTATAATGTAATTCTCTATGTTTATATTAAAAATTAGATTTAAATTTGAAAAAAATACACATCGTTTGTATCTCTTTAACTACGCACGTTTGTTTTATGTGGCTCGGGTACGTAAACAAAGAAATGTGCTTTTTTTGTGAAAAGTTAAGCTATCGTTTATCTGATAATTTTAAGCCTACATCTAACAAAACCCAAAATAACAAATTAAATTTTAATGTATAACTAATTGGTTCATCTTACGGTGGAACGCCTGTAGGAGCATCTACCATGACCCTATATTTTCACTGCTAGTTGCATGACCCTACTTTAATTAGTTGAATTTTCCTACTTTAACTAGGTGCATTGTTCTACTTTAACTAGTTGCATTTTATTACTTGTAATAACACCCAAATAGTTAAATTTATCCTGTTCTCAGTCACATACGTTGTCTTTCAAAGGCATTGTCCCATTATGACGACCTAACTTGTTCGATTTGATCCGATATAATGTAAACATCAGACACAGCGAATTTCCACTTGAAACATCGCCTTATATTTATTTTTATACCACCTAATGGCCATAGCCCCTGATGTTTATGATTATACAACTTGATGGTTATACACCTCCTGAAGTTTATAGTTATACCAGCTGATGTCACTGCCTTACAAATGTCACTGGATCCGTATAAAAAGGTTTTGGTTTCACTCTGACCACCGTAATAGCCAACATAGGGTCACAACTGCCGGCAGTGCTCAAAAGGATATAATTTATGGCTATCCTGGAACCAGAACCCTGGCAAGAAGTGCTCAAAAGGAGATAAATTATGGCTATCCTGGGACCAGAACCCTGGCAAGAAGTTCTCAAAAGGAGATAATTTATGGCTATTCTAAGACCAGAACCCTGGCAAGAAGTGCTCAAAAGGAGATAAATTATGGCTATCCTGGGACCAGAACCCTAGCAAGAAGTGTTCAAAAGGAGATAATTTATGGCTATTCTAAGACCTGAACCCTGGCAAGAAGTTCTCAAAAGGAGATAATTTATGGCTATTCTAAGACCAGAACCCTGGCAAGAAGTTCTCAAAAGGAGATAATTTATGGCTATCCTAGGACCAGAACCCTGGTTAAGAGTGCTCAAAAGGAGATAATTTATCACTATCCTAGGACCAGAACCCTGGCAAGAAGTGCTCAAAAGGAGATAATTTATGGCTATTCTAAGACCAGAACCCTGGCAAGAAGTTCTCAAAAGGATATAATTTATGGCTATCCTGGGACCAGAACCCTGGCAATAAGTGCTCAAAAGGAGACAATTTATGGCTATCCTGAGACCAGAACCCTACCAAGGAGTGCTCAAAATGAGATAACTTATGACTATCCTAGGACCAGAACCCTGGTTAAGAGTGCTCAAAAGGAGATAATTTATCACTATCCTAGGACCAGAACCCTGGCAAGAAGTGCTCAAAAGGAGATAATTTATGGCTATTCTAAGACCAGAACCCTGGCAAGAAGTTCTCAAAAGGTTATAATTTAAGGCTATCCTGGGACCACAACCCTACCAAGAAGAGCTCAAAAAGAGATAATTTATGACTATCTTAGGACCAGAACACTGGTTAAGAGTGCTCAAAAGGAGATAATTTATCACTATCCTGGGAGCAGATCCTTGGCAAAAAGTGCTCAAAAGGAGTTAATTTATCGCCATCCTGGGGCCAGGTCCCATTTTTTGTATCCTCTCAAGATTTGTTGCCGTTTATTGGAAAGTACTTTCTGAATTTCGTTGTAAAAAATATAAAACTCACATATTTCTCTCCAGGAAGGGCGTTTCAAGCTAAAATTGCGGATTTGCAGTTTTTAAATCATCCTTTTGTATTCAATCCTAAAAATCAATATTTTTCCCTCAGATTTCTTTTAACGAAATAAACAAAATTACTTATTTTATTTTAACCTTTCGGTGATAAAAAGCCTGTAGACAACATAATTCTTAATTGTACGACAATTATTATTTCCTAGTTTCTAACTGTTAGCATGTTACAAGTTTTTGATTTAATTACAAAAATAAAGAGTGATAACAATGAGAAAATCAAGATATTTTGTACAACTCAACTTACTTTGTAACTACTTAATGTAATAAATGTAAAATCTTCAGATTATTGAATATCAAATAATGCCTACATAAAATTCAAGTTAACTGCTAGTTCAAAATTTTACTAAATTAATATTTATGTACTCACTATATTACACTATGTTACAATGTAATAACGAATTCCCAACCACAAACAACAATTTAGTGAATTTGGATTTATTTTTTGACAGATGAGAAAAATATTAATCAGAGTCACTTCAAATCGTTTAATTTGTGCAATTTCATAAAAACATTTGACAAAATAAATTTAAAACAAGTTTTATATGTATATAAAGGAAAGTTCAGTGTTATCTAAATTCATATTCGTTCAGTTCAATGCGGTTTCATAAATACCGTGTTTAAGCTATCAAGGCTTGCCAGGGATGAAGAAGTAACTTTACCAATCGCCCATATTTTATTCCACATTTCCACGGTGCAATCTAGTCTCCTACTTACCATACAGAAAAGGAAAGTATTTTATACATATATAATGCTCTAAACGTTTCATCAGTTTAGTTGAAGGATAACATGAAGAGCTCCGTCCACGCCTTGTTTTAGCGGTTTGGTTGTTCTTTAAGCTGTGAGGTGAGTCTTACCCTGCAGAAAGTTAGGAACTTTGTGTCACGTAACAGAGATTTATTCTCTTTGTGTCAACTTTGTGTCACTTTTCTCCAGATTTATTCCCTGAGCTGAAAATATTTATAAATCTTTTACACAAAACCTAAGCCAGACTGTAGTAGGTGATACATAAACATTTCTTTTAACTTGTTAAACTTTTCACTTCCTAGACAACTAAACTGAATTACAAAGAATTGTCTGGCTTTAAATGTGTTGTGATCATTGGTGTCAGAGTCAATTCCTACTTAGGTCAACAAAGAAAAATTTACTTTAGCTACTTGTAATTAGATAATTACAAATGTTATGAATAAAGTAACAATATTTGCGTTTAGACAGCTGTTCAACCACATATCTTATAAATTCAGCTGTTTTACGAAATCATATATTGTCACTTATTTGAAGTCAAATCGGACGAAATAACTAAATTGCATACCTTACCCCCCTTGTGAAGGTTTTCTCCAATATAAAATTAAAACTAATTTTATAAATTTAATAAATTATTATTATAATATAATTATTATTATTATAAATAATTATTATTAATAATAATTATTATTATTAATAATTATTATTATTAAATAATTATTATAATATAAATTATTATTTTAAAAATCTTTATTGAGACAAACTATAAGTTTTAAAAATGTATTTGAATTTGAGTGACTGAATAAAAAGTATTTTATTAACGATTAAAAATGTATTTGAACTGGGGTGACTGAATAAAAAGTATTTTATTAACGATTAAAAATTTGAACAAGGTATCTATCTATATAAGGAGAGTATGACGTAATAGAAGGAACTGAAAGATTCAACGCTTTGTCTAGGTCGTAACAGATTGGTCGAAGCACATTGGTAATACTTCCTCGCGACCTTCGATATGTTCAAAAGGGTTAAGTGTTCGTACATTAATTACTGTAACGCAAACAGTTACTGCCATTAGTCTTTGGAGAAATACCTGTCTCCCAAAGCCAGTAATAACAGGTTTGAAACGATTTCTTTGTGTTCCCAATCATACCTGAATAGTGGGGAAAGTTCAATAAAAAATAAGGTAATCTTGTTAACAAGAAAAATTCAATTTTCTGCTTAAACGAGTTAATTAAACACATTATTAGTTGAATCACCCGCAACAGGTGTGCACGCAGTCTCTTTAGAATATGCTGGTTTGCGCCTGACGTTGCTGTCGCCAAAGTTTGCTTAACAAGCGAAAGTAATGTCTCCCTACAGCTACGTCAAAAACATCCCTCTCGTACACATGGCCTCGCCGTGTTCTGACAAGTATTTACAGGTTTTGTTATGTACCACCTGAAATATTTCCTTGCAGAGATACATTGCACAGGTTTGCTATAGTGCTTACTTCCATTCTGACATAATCAGGGAAGTCACTTCTATAGATTTGGCGCAGTTTCAGTTCTAGACAAGCGGTTGGTTCGTCCTTGAAGAGATACAGTGCACAGATTAGTCTAGAATGCTTACTTCCTTTCTGACATAATCAGGCAAGTCACTTCTATAGATTTGGCGCAGTTTCAGTTCTAGACAAGCGGTTTGTTCGTCCTTGCAGAGATACATTGCACAGGTTTGCTATAGAGCTTACTTCCTTTCTGACATAATCAGGCAAGTCACTTCTATAGATTTGGCGCAGTTTCAGTTCTAGACAAGCGGTTTGTTCGTCCTTGCAGAGATACATTGCACAGGTTTGCTATAGTGCTTACTTCCTTTCTGACATAATCAGGCAAGTCACTTCTATAGATTTGGCGCAGTTTCAGTTCTAGACAAGCGGTTTGTTCGTCCTTGCAGAGATACATTGCACAGGTTTGCTATAGTGCTTACTTCCTTTCTGACATAATCAGGGAAGTCACTTCTATAGATTTGGCGCAGTTTCAGTTCTAGACAAGCGGTTTGTTCGTCCTTGCAGAGATACATTGCACAGGTTTGCTATAGTGCTTACTTCCTTTCTGACATAATCAGGCAAGTCACTTCTATAGATTTGGCGCAGTTTCAGTTCTAGACAAGCGGTTTGTTCGTCCTTGCAGAGATACATTGCACAGGTTTGCTATAGAGCTTACTTCTATTCTGACATAATCAGGGAAGTCACTTCTATAGATTTGGCGCAGTTTCAGTTCTAGACAAGCGGTTTGTTCGTCCTTGCAGAGATACATTGCACAGGTTTGCTATAGAGCTTACTTCCTTTCTGACATAATCAGGCAAGTCACTTCTATAGATTTGGCGCAGTTTCAGTTCTAGACAAGCGGTTTGTTCGTCCTTGCAGAGATACATTGCACAGGTTTGCTATAGTGCTTACTTCCTTTCTGACATAATCAGGCAAGTCACTTCTATAGATTTGGCGAAGTTTCAGTTCTAGATAAGCGGTTTGTTCGTCCTTGCAGAGATACATTTCACAGGTTAGATATAGTGCTTACTTCCATTCTGGCATAATCAGGCAAGTCACTTCTATAGATTTGGCGCAGTTTCAGTTCTAGACAAGCGGTTTGTTCGTCCTTGCAGAGATACATTGCACAGGTTTGCTATAGTGCTTACTTCCTTTCTGACATAATCAGGCAAGTCACTTCTATAGATTTGGCGCAGTTTCAGTTCTAGACAAGCGGTTTGTTCGTCCTTGCAGAGATACATTGCACAGGTTTGCTATAGAGCTTACTTCTATTCTGACATAATCAGGCAAGTCACTTCTATAGATTTGGCGAAGTTTCAGTTCTAGACAAGCGGTTTGTTCGTCCTTGCAGAGATACATTGCACAGGTTTGCTATAGTGCTTACTTCCATTCTGGCATAATCAGGCAAGTCACTTCTATAGATTTGGCGAAGTTTCAGTTCTAGACAAGCGGTTTGTTCGTCCTTGCAGAGATACATTGCACAGGTTTGCTATAGTGCTTACTTCCATTCTGGCATAATCAGGCAAGTCACTTCTATAGATTTGACACAGTTTCAGTTCTAGACAAGCGGTTTGTTCGTTCTTGCAGAGATACAGTGCACAGGTTTGCTATAGTGCTTACTTCCATTCTGACATAATCAGGCAAGTCACTTCTATAGATTTGACGCAGTTTCAGTTCTAGACAAGCGGTTTGTTCGTCCTTGCAGAGATACATTGCACAGGTTTGCTATAGTGCTTACTTCGATTCTGGCATAATCAGGCAAGTCACTTCTATAGATTTGGCGCAGTTTCAGTTCTAGACAAGCGGTTTGTTCGTCCTTGCAGAGATACATTGCACAGGTTGGCTATAGAGCTTACTTCCATTCTGACATAATCAGGCAAGTAACTTCTATAGATTTGGCGAAGTTTCAGTTCTAGAGAAGCGGTTTGTTCGTCCTTGCAGAGATACATTGCACAGGTTTGCTATAGTGCTTACTTCCATTCTGGCATAATCAGGCAAGTCACTTCTATAGATTTGGTGCAGTTTCAGTTCTAGACAAGCGGTTTGTTCGTTCTTGCAGAGATACATTGCACAGGTTTGCTATAGTGCTTACTTCCATTCTGACATAATCAGGCAAGTCACTTCTATAGATTTGACGCAGTTTCAGTTCTAGACAAGCGGTTTGTTCGTCCTTGCAGAGATACATTGCAAAGGTTTGCTATAGAGCTTACTTCCATTCTGACATAATCAGGCAAGTCACTTCTATAGATTTGGCGCAGTTTCAGTTCTAGACAAGTGGTTTGTTCGTCCTTGCAGAGATACATTGCACAGGTTTGCTATAGTGCTTACTTCCATTCTGACATAATCAGGCAAGTCACTTCTATAGATTTGACGCAGTTTCAGTTCTAGACAAGCGGTTTGTTCGTCCTTGCAGAGATACATTGCACAGGTTTGCTATAGAGCTTACTTCCATTCTGACATAATCAGGCAAGTCACTTCTATAGATTTGACACAGTTTCAGTTCTAGACAAGCGGTTTGTTCGTCCTTGCAGAGATACATTGCACAGGTTTGCTATAGTGCTTACTTCCATTCTGACATAATCAGGCAAGTCACTTTTATAGATTTGGCGCAGTTTCAGTTCTAGACAAGCGGTTTGTTCGTCCTTGCAGAGATACATTGCACAGGTTTGCTATAGTGCTTACTTCCTTTCTGACATAATCAGGCAAGTCACTTCTATAGATTTGGCGCAGTTTCAGTTCTAGACAAGCGGTTTGTTCGTCCTTGCAGAGATACATTGCACAGGTTTGCTATAGTGCTTACTTCCTTTCTGACATAATCAGGGAAGTCACTTCTATAGATTTGGCGCAGTTTCAGTTCTAGACAAGCGGTTTGTTCGTCCTTGCAGAGATACATTGCACAGGTTTGCTATAGTGCTTACTTCCTTTCTGACATAATCAGGCAAGTCACTTCTATAGATTTGGCGCAGTTTCAGTTCTAGACAAGCGGTTTGTTCGTCCTTGCAGAGATACATTGCACAGGTTTGCTATAGAGCTTACTTCTATTCTGACATAATCAGGGAAGTCACTTCTATAGATTTGGCGCAGTTTCAGTTCTAGACAAGCGGTTTGTTCGTCCTTGCAGAGATACATTGCACAGGTTTGCTATAGAGCTTACTTCCTTTCTGACATAATCAGGCAAGTCACTTCTATAGATTTGGCGCAGTTTCAGTTCTAGACAAGCGGTTTGTTCGTCCTTGCAGAGATACATTGCACAGGTTTGCTATAGTGCTTACTTCCTTTCTGACATAATCAGGCAAGTCACTTCTATAGATTTGGCGAAGTTTCAGTTCTAGATAAGCGGTTTGTTCGTCCTTGCAGAGATACATTTCACAGGTTAGATATAGTGCTTACTTCCATTCTGGCATAATCAGGCAAGTCACTTCTATAGATTTGGCGCAGTTTCAGTTCTAGACAAGCGGTTTGTTCGTCCTTGCAGAGATACATTGCACAGGTTTGCTATAGTGCTTACTTCCTTTCTGACATAATCAGGCAAGTCACTTCTATAGATTTGGCGCAGTTTCAGTTCTAGACAAGCGGTTTGTTCGTCCTTGCAGAGATACATTGCACAGGTTTGCTATAGAGCTTACTTCTATTCTGACATAATCAGGCAAGTCACTTCTATAGATTTGGCGAAGTTTCAGTTCTAGACAAGCGGTTTGTTCGTCCTTGCAGAGATACATTGCACAGGTTTGCTATAGTGCTTACTTCCATTCTGGCATAATCAGGCAAGTCACTTCTATAGATTTGGCGAAGTTTCAGTTCTAGACAAGCGGTTTGTTCGTTCTTGCAGAGATACAGTGCACAGGTTTGCTATAGTGCTTACTTCCATTCTGACATAATCAGGCAAGTCACTTCTATAGATTTGACGCAGTTTCAGTTCTAGACAAGCGGTTTGTTCGTCCTTGCAGAGATACATTGCACAGGTTTGCTATAGTGCTTACTTCGATTCTGGCATAATCAGGCAAGTCACTTCTATAGATTTGGCGCAGTTTCAGTTCTAGACAAGCGGTTTGTTCGTCCTTGCAGAGATACATTGCACAGGTTGGCTATAGAGCTTACTTCCATTCTGACATAATCAGGCAAGTAACTTCTATAGATTTGGCGAAGTTTCAGTTCTAGAGAAGCGGTTTGTTCGTCCTTGCAGAGATACATTGCACAGGTTTGCTATAGTGCTTACTTCCATTCTGGCATAATCAGGCAAGTCACTTCTATAGATTTGGTGCAGTTTCAGTTCTAGACAAGCGGTTTGTTCGTTCTTGCAGAGATACATTGCACAGGTTTGCTATAGTGCTTACTTCCATTCTGACATAATCAGGCAAGTCACTTCTATAGATTTGACGCAGTTTCAGTTCTAGACAAGCGGTTTGTTCGTCCTTGCAGAGATACATTGCAAAGGTTTGCTATAGAGCTTACTTCCATTCTGACATAATCAGGCAAGTCACTTCTATAGATTTGGCGCAGTTTCAGTTCCGGACAAGTGGTTTGTTCGTCCTTGCAGAGATACATTGCACAGGTTTGCTATAGTGCTTACTTCCATTCTGACATAATCAGGCAAGTCACTTCTATAGATTTGACGCAGTTTCAGTTCTAGACAAGCGGTTTGTTCGTCCTTGCAGAGATACATTGCACAGGTTTGCTATAGAGCTTACTTCCATTCTGACATAATCAGGCAAGTCACTTCTATAGATTTGACACAGTTTCAGTTCTAGACAAGCGGTTTGTTCGTCCTTGCAGAGATACATTGCACAGGTTTGCTATAGTGCTTACTTCCATTCTGACATAATCAGGCAAGTCACTTTTATAGATTTGGCGAAGTTTCAGTTCTAGACAAGCGGTTGGTTCGTCCTTGCAGAGATACATTGCACAGGTTAGATATAGTGCTTACTTCCATTCTGACATAATCAGGCAAGTCACTTCTATAGATTTGGCGCAGTTTCAGTTCTAGACAAGCGGTTTGTTCGTCCTTGCAGAGATACATTGCACAGGTTTGCTATAGTGCTTACTTCCATTCTGACATAATCAGGCAAGTCACTTCTATAGATTTGGCGCAGTTTCAGTTCTAGACAAGCGGTTTGTTCGTCCTTGCAGAGATACATTGCACAGGTTTGCTATAGTGCTTACTTCCATTCTGACATAATCAGGCAAGTCACTTCTATAGATTTGGCGCAGTTTCAGTTCTAGACAAGCGGTTTGTTCGTCCTTGCAGAGATACATTGCACAGGTTTGCTATAGTGCTTACTTCCATTCTGGCATAATCAGGCAAGTCACTTCTATAGATTTGGCGCAGTTTCAGTTCTAGACAAGCGGTTGGTTCGTCCTTGCAGAGATACATTGCACAGGTTAGATATAGTGCTTACTTCCATTCTGGCATAAGCAGGCAAGTCACTTCTATAGATTTGGCGCAGTTTCAGTTCTAGACAAGCGGTTGGTACGTCCTTGCAGAGATACATTGCACAGGTTAGATATAGTTCTTACTTCCATTCTGACATAATCTGGCAAGTCACTTCTATAGATTTGGCGAAGTTTCAGTTCTAGACAAGCGGTTTGTTCGTCCTTGCAGAGATACATTGCACAGGGTAGATATAGTGCTTACTTCCATTCTGACATAATCTGGCAAGTCACTTCTATAGATTTGGCGCAGTTTCAGTTCTACACAAGCGGTTGGTTCGTCCTTGCAGAGATACATTGCACAGGTTAGATATAGTGCTTACTTCCATTCTGACATAATCAGGCAAGTCACTTCTATAGATTTGGCGCAGTTTCAGTTCTACACAAGCGGTTGGTTCGTCCTTGCAGAGATACATTGCACAGGTTAGATATAGTGCTTACTTCCATTCTGACATAATCAGGCAAGTCACTTCTATAGATTTGGCGAAGTTTCAGTTCTAGACAAGCGGTTGGTTCGTCCTTGCAGAGATACATTGCACAGGTTAGATATAGTGCTTACTTCCATTCTGACATAATCAGGCAAGTCACTTCTATAGATTTGGCGCAGTTTCAGTTCTAGACAAGCGGTTGGTTCGTCCTTGCAGAGATACATTGCACAGGTTAGATATAGTGCTTACTTCCATTCTGACATAATCAGGCAAGTCACTTTTATAGATTTGGCGCAGTTTCAGTTCTAGACAAGCGGTTTGTTCGTCCTTGCAGAGATACATTGCACAGGTTAGATATAGTGCTTACTTCCATTCTGACATAATCAGGGAAGTCACTTTTATAGATTTGGCGCAGTTTCAGTTCTAGACAAGCGGTTGGTTCGTCCTTGCAGAGATACATTGCACAGGTTAGATATAGTGCTTACTTCCATTCTGACATAATCAGGCAAGTCACTTCTATAGATTTGGCGAAGATTCAGTTCTAGACAAGCGGTTTGTTCGTCCTTGCAGAGATACATTGCACAGGTTTGCTATAGTGCTTACTTCCATTCTGGCATAATCAGGCAAGTCACTTCTATAGATTTGGTGCAGTTTCAGTTCTAGACAAGCGGTTTGTTCGTTCTTGCAGAGATACATTGCACAGGTTTGCTATAGTGCTTACTTCCATTCTGACATAATCAGGCAAGTCACTTCTATAGATTTGACGCAGTTTCAGTTCTAGACAAGCGGTTTGTTCGTCCTTGCAGAGATACATTGCACAGGTTTGCTATAGAGCTTACTTCCATTCTGACATAATCAGGCAAGTCACTTCTATAGATTTGGCGCAGTTTCAGTTCTAGACAAGCGGTTTGTTCGTCCTTGCAGAGATACATTGCACAGGTTTGCTATAGTGCTTACTTCCATTCTGACATAATCAGGCAAGTCACTTCTATAGATTTGACGCAGTTTCAGTTCTAGACAAGCGGTTTGTTCGTCCTTGCAGAGATACATTGCACAGGTTTGCTATAGAGCTTACTTCCATTCTGACATAATCAGGCAAGTCACTTCTATAGATTTGACGCAGTTTCAGTTCTAGACAAGCGGTTTGTTCGTCCTTGCAGAGATACATTGCACAGGTTTGCTATAGTGCTTACTTCCATTCTGACATAATCAGGCAAGTCACTTCTATAGATTTGGCGAAGTTTCAGTTCTAGACAAGCGGTTTGTTCGTCCTTGCAGAGATACATTGCACAGGTTAGATATAGTGCTTACTTCCATTCTGGCATAATCAGGCAAGTCACTTCTATAGATTTAGCGCAGTTTCAGTTCTAGACAAGCGGTTTGTTCGTCCTTGCAGAGACACATTGCACAGGTTTGCTATAGTGCTTACTTCCATTCTGGCATAATCAGGCAAGTCACTTCTATAGATTTAGCGCAGTTTCAGTTCTAGACAAGCGGTTTGTTCGTCCTTGCAGAGACACATTGCACAGGTTTGCTATAGTGCTTACTTCCATTCTGGCATAATCAGGCAAGTCACTTCTATAGATTTGGCGCAGTTTCAGTTCTAGACAAGCGGTTTGTTCGTCCTTGCAGAGATACATTGCACAGGTTTGCTATAGTGCTTACTTCCATTCTGACATAATCAGGCAAGTCACTTCTATAGATTTAGCGCAGTTTCAGTTCTAGACAAGCGGTTGGTTCGTCCTTGCAGAGATACATTGCACAGGTTTGCTATAGTGCTTAGTTCCATTCTGACATAATCAGGCAAGTCACTTCTATAGATTTAGCGCAGTTTCAGTTCTAGACAAGCGGTTGGTTCGTCCTTGCAGAGATACATTGCACAGGTTTGCTATAGTGCTTACTTCCATTCTGGCATAAACAGGCAAGTCACTTCTATAGATTTGGCGAAGTTTCAGTTCTAGACAAGCGGGTTGTTCGTCCTTGCAGAGATACATTGCACAGGTTAGATATAGTGCTTACTTCCATTCTGACATAATCAGGCAAGTCACTTCTATACATTTAGCGCAGTTTCAGTTCTACACAAGCGGTTGGTTCGTCCTTGCAGAGATACATTGCACAGGTTTGCTATAGTGCTTACTTCCATTCTGGCATAAACAGGCAAGTCACTTCTATAGATTTGGCGAAGTTTCAGTTCTAGACAAGCGGTTTGTTCGTCCTTGCAGAGATACATTGCACAGGTTAGATATAGTGCTTACTTCCATTCTGACATAATCAGGCAAGTCACTTCTATAGATTTGGCGAAGTTTCAGTTCTACACAAGCGGTTGGTTCGTCCTTGCAGAGATACATTGCACAGGTTAGATATAGTGCTTACTTCCATTCTGACATAATCAGGCAAGTCACTTCTATAGATTTGGCGCAGTTTCAGTTCTAGACAAGCGGTTTGTTCGTCCTTGAAGAGATACATTGCACAGGTTAGATATAGTGCTTACTTCCATTCTGACATAATCAGGCAAGTCACTTCTATAGATTTGGCGAAGTTTCAGTTCTAGACAAGCGGTTTGTTCGTCCTTGCAGAGATACATTGCACAGGTTAGATATAGTGCTTACTTCCATTCTGACATAATCAGGCAAGTCACTTCTATAGATTTGGCGCAGTTTCAGTTCTAGACAAGCGGTTTGTTCGTCCTTGAAGAGATACATTGCACAGGTTAGATATAGTGCTTACTTCCATTCTGACATAATCAGGCAAGTCACTTCTATAGATTTGGCGAAGTTTCAGTTCTAGACAAGCGGTTTGTTCGTCCTTGCAGAGATACATTGCACAGGTTTGCTATAGTGCTTACTTCCATTCTGACATAATCAGGCAAGTCACTTCTATAGGTTTGGCGCAGTTTCAGTTCTAGACAAGCGGTTGGTTCGTCCTTGCAGAGATACATTGCACAGGTTTGCTATAGAGCTTACTTCTATTCTGACATAATCAGGCAAGTCACTTCTATAGATTTGGTGAAGTTTCAGTTCTAGACAAGCGGTTGGTTCGTCCTTGCAGAGATACATTGCACAGGTTTGCTATAGAGCTTACTTCTATTCTGACATAATCAGGCAAGTCACTTCTATAGATTTGGCGAAGTTTCAGTTCTAGACAAGCGGTTGGTTCGTCCTTGCAGAGATACATTGCACAGGTTTGCTATAGAGCTTACTTCTATTCTGACATAATCAGGCAAGTCACTTCTATAGATTTGGCGCAGTTTCAGTTCTAGACAAGCGGTTGGTTCGTCCTTGCAGAGATACATTGCACAGGTTAGATATAGTGCTTACTTCCATTCTGACATAATCAGGCAAGTCACTTCTATAGATTTGGCGCAGTTTCAGTTCTAGACAAGCGGTTGGTTCGTCCTTGCAGAGATACATTGCACAGGTTTGCTATAGAGCTTACTTCTATTCTGACATAATCAGGCAAGTCACTTCTATAGATTTGGCGAAGTTTCAGTTCTAGACAAGCGGTTGGTTCGTCCTTGCAGAGATACATTGCACAGGTTATATATAGTGCTTACTTCCATTCTGACATAATCAGGGAAGTCACTTTTATAGATTTGGCGAAGTTTCAGTTCTAGACAAGCGGTTTGTTCGTCCTTGCAGAGATACATTGCACAGGGTAGATATAGTGCTTACTTCCATTCTGACATAATCAGGCAAGTCACTTCTATAGATTTGGCGAAGTTTCAGTTCTAGACAAGCGGTTGGTTCGTCCTTGCAGAGATACATTGCACAGGTTAGATATAGTGCTTACTTCCATTCTGGCATAATCAGGCAAGTCACTTCTATAGATTTGGCGAAGTTTCAGTTCTAGACAAGCGGTTGGTTCGTCCTTGCAGAGATACATTGCACAGGTTTGCTATAGTGCTTACTTCCATTCTGGCATAATCAGGCAAGTCACTTCTATAGATTTGGCGCAGTTTCAGTTCTACACAAGCGGTTTGTTCGTCCTTGCAGAGATACATTGCACAGGGTAGATATAGTGCTTACTTCCATTCTGACATAATCAGGCAAGTCACTTCTATAGATTTGGCGAAGTTTCAGTTCTAGACAAGCGGTTGGTTCGTCCTTGCAGAGATACATTGCACAGGTTTGCTATAGTGCTTACTTCCATTCTGGCATAATCAGGCAAGTCACTTCTATAGATTTGGCGAAGTTTCAGTTCTAGACAAGCGGTTGGTTCACCTTGCAGAGATACATTGCACAGGTTTGCTATAGTGCTTACTTCCATTCTGACATAATCAGGGAAGTCACTTCTATAGATTTGGCGCAGTTTCAGTTCTAAACAAGCGGTTGGTTCGTCCTTGCAGAGATACATTGCACAGGTTAGATATAGTGCTTACTTCCATTCTGACATAATCAGGCAAGTGACTTCTACAGATTTGGCGCAGTTTCAGTTCTAGACAAGCGGTTTGTTCGTCCTTGAAGAGATACAGTGCACAGGTTAGATATAGTGCTTACTTCTATTCTGACATAATCAGGGAAGTCACTTTTATAGATTTGGCGAAGTTTCAGTTCTAGACAAGCGGTTTGTTCGTCCTTGCAGAGATACAGTGCACAGGTTAGATATAGTGCTTACTTCCATTCTGACATAATCAGGCAAGTCACTTCTATAGATTTGGCGAAGTTTTAGTTCTAGACAAGCGGTTTGTTCGTCCTTGCAGAGATACAGTGCACAGATTAGATATAGTGCTTACTTCCATTCTGACATAATCAGGCAAGTCACTTCTATAGATTTGGCGAAGATTCAGTTCTAGACAAGCGGTTTGTTCGTCCTTGCAGAGATACAGTGCACAGATTAGATATAGTGCTTACTTCCATTCTGACATAATCATGCAAGTCACTTCTATAGATTTGGCGCAGTTTCAGTTCTAGACAAGCGGTTGGTTCGTCCTTGCAGAGATACAGTGCACAGATTAGATATAGTGCTTACTTCCATTCTGACATAATCAGGCAAGTCACTTCTATAGATTTGGCGCAGTTTCAGTTCTAGACAGGCGGTTGGTTCGTCCTTGCAGAGATACATTGCACAGGTTTGCTATAGTGCTTACTTCCATTCTGACATAATCAGGCAAGTCACTTCTATAGATTTGGCGAAGTTTCAGTTCTAGACAGGCGGTTTGTTCGTCCTTGCAGAGATACAGTGCACAGATTAGATATAGTGCTTACTTCCATTCTGACATAATCAGGCAAGTCACTTCTATAGATTTGGCGAAGTTTCAGTTCTACACAAGCGGTTTGTTCGTCCTTGCAGAGATACAGTGCACAGGTTAGATATAGTGCTTACTTCCATTCTGACATAATCAGGCAAGTCACTTCTATAGATTTGGCGAAGTTTCAGTTCTAGACAAGCGGTTTGTTCGTCCTTGCAGAGATACAGTGCACAGATTAGTCTAGAATGCTTACTTCCTTTCTGACATAATCAGGCAAGTCACTTCTATAGATTTGGCGAAGTTTCAGTTCTAGACAAGCGGTTTGTTCGTCCTTGCAGAGATACAGTGCACAGATTAGATATAGTGCTTACTTCCATTCTGACATAATCAGGCAAGTCACTTCTATAGATTTGGCGAAGTTTCAGTTCTAGACAAGCGGTTTGTTCGTCCTTGCAGAGATACAGTGCACAGGTTAGATATAGTGCTTACTTCCATTCTGACATAATCAGGCAAGTCACTTCTATAGATTTGGCGAAGTTTCAGTTCTAGACAAGCGGTTTGTTCGTCCTTGCAGAGATACAGTGCACAGATTAGATATAGTGCTTACTTCCATTCTGACATAATCAGGCAAGTCACTTCTATAGATTTGGCGAAGTTTCAGTTCTAGACAAGCGGTTTGTTCGTCCTTGCAGAGATACATTGCACAGGTTTGCTATAGTGCTTACTTCCATTCTGACATAATCAGGCAAGTCACTTTTATAGATTTGGCGAAGTTTCAGTTCTAGACAAGCGGTTTGTTCGTCCTTGCAGAGATACATTGCACAGGTTTGCTATAGTGCTTACTTCCATTCTGACATAATCAGGCAAGTCACTTCTATAGATTTGGCGCAGTTTCAGTTCTAGACAGGCGGTTGGTTCGTCCTTGCAGAGATACATTGCACAGGTTTGCTATAGTGCTTACTTCCATTCTGACATAATCAGGCAAGTCACTTCTATAGATTTGGCGAAGTTTCAGTTCTAGACAGGCGGTTTGTTCGTCCTTGCAGAGATACAGTGCACAGATTAGATATAGTGCTTACTTCCATTCTGACATAATCAGGCAAGTCACTTCTATACATTTGGCGAAGTTTCAGTTCTACACAAGCGGTTTGTTCGTCCTTGCAGAGATACAGTGCACAGGTTAGATATAGTGCTTACTTCCATTCTGACATAATCAGGCAAGTCACTTCTATAGATTTGGCGAAGTTTCAGTTCTAGACAAGCGGTTTGTTCGTCCTTGCAGAGATACAGTGCACAGATTAGTCTAGAATGCTTACTTCCTTTCTGACATAATCAGGCAAGTCACTTCTATAGATTTGGCGAAGTTTCAGTTCTAGACAAGCGGTTTGTTCGTCCTTGCAGAGATACAGTGCACAGATTAGTCTAGAATGCTTACTTCCATTCTGACATAATCAGGGAAGTCACTTTTATAGATTTGGCGAAGTTTCAGTTCTAGACAAGCGGTTTGTTCGTCCTTGCAGAGATACATTGCACAGGTTAGATATAGTGCTTACTTCCATTCTGACATAATCAGGGAAGTCACTTTTATAGATTTGGCGAAGTTTCAGTTCTAGACAAGCGGTTTGTTCGTCCTTGCAGAGATACATTGCACAGGTTAGATATAGTGCTTACTTCCATTCTGACATAATCAGGCAAGTCACTTCTATAGATTTGGCGCAGTTTCAGTTCTAGACAAGCGGTTTGTTCGTCCTTGCAGAGATACATTGCACAGGTTTGCTATAGTGCTTACTTCCATTCTGACATAATCAGGCAAGTCACTTCTATAGATTTGGCGCAGTTTCAGTTCTAGACAAGCGGTTGGTTCGTCCTTGCAGAGATACATTGCACAGGTTTGCTATAGTGCTTACTTCCATTCTGACATAATCAGGCAAGTCACTTCTATAGATTTGGCGAAGTTTCAGTTCTAGACAAGCGGTTTGTTCGTCCTTGCAGAGATACAGTGCACAGATTAGTCTAGAATGCTTACTTCCTTTCTGACATAATCAGGCAAGTCACTTCTATAGATTTGGCGAAGTTTCAGTTCTAGACAAGCGGTTTGTTCGTCCTTGAAGAGATACATTGCACAGGTTAGATATAGTGCTTACTTCCATTCTGACATAATCAGGCAAGTCACTTCTATAGATTTGGCGAAGTTTCAGTTCTAGACAAGCGGTTTCTTCGTCCTTGCAGAGATACATTGCACAGGTTTGCTATAGTGCTTACTTCCATTCTGACATAATCAGGCAAGTCACTGCTATAGATTTGGCGAAGTTTCAGTTCTAGACAAGCGGTTTGTTCGTCCTTGAAGAGATACATTGCACAGGTTAGATATAGTGCTTACTTCCATTCTGACATATTCAGGCAAGTCACTTCTATAGATTTGGCGAAGTTTCAGTTCTAGACAAGCGGTTTGTTCGTCCTTGCAGAGATACATTGCACAGGTTTGCTATAGTGCTTACTTCCATTCTGACATAATCAGGCAAGTCACTTCTACAGATTTGGCGCAGTTTCAGTTCTAGACAAGCGGTTTGTTCGTCCTTGAAGAGATACAGTGCACAGGTTTGCTATAGTGCTTACTTCCATTCTGACATAATCAGGCAAGTCACTTCTACAGATTTGGCGCAGTTTCAGTTCTAGACAAGCGGTTTGTTCGTCCTTGAAGAGATTCAGTGCACAGGTTTGCTATAGTGCTTACTTCTATTCTGACATAATCAGGAAAGTCACTTCTATAGATTTGGCGCAGTTTCAGTTCTAGACAAGCGGTTTGTTCGTCCTTGCAGAGATACATTGCACAGGTTTGCTATAGTGCTTACTTCCATTCTGACATAATCAGGCAAGTCACTTCTATAGATTTGGCGAAGTTTCAGTTCTAGACAAGCGGTTTGTTCGTCCTTGCAGAGATACATTGCACAGGTTTGCTATAGTGCTTACTTCCATTCTGACATAATCAGGCAAGTCACTTCTACAGATTTGGCGCAGTTTCAGTTCTAGACAAGCGGTTTGTTCGTCCTTGAAGAGATACAGTGCACAGGTTTGCTATAGTGCTTACTTTTATTCTGACATAATCAGGAAAGTCACTTCTATAGATTTGGCGCAGTTTCAGTTCTAGACAAGCGGTTGGTTCGTCCTTGCAGAGATACATTGCACAGGTTAGATATAGTGCTTACTTCCATTCTGACATAATCAGGCAAGTCACTTCTACAGATTTGGCGCAGTTTCAGTTCTAGACAAGCGGTTTGTTCGTCCTTGAAGAGATACAGTGCACAGGTTTGCTATAGTGCTTACTTCTATTCTGACATAATCAGGAAAGTCACTTCTATAGATTTGGCGCAGTTTCAGTTCTAGACAAGCGGTTGGTTCGTCCTTGCAGAGATACATTGCACAGGTTAGATATAGTGCTTACTTCCATTCTGACATAATCAGGCAAGTCACTTCTATAGATTTGGCGAAGTTTCAGTTCTAGACAAGCGGTTTGTTCGTCCTTGCAGAGATACATTGCACAGGTTAGATATAGTGCTTACTTGCATTCTGACATAATCAGGGAAGTCACTTTTATAGATTTGGCGAAGTTTCAGTTCTAGACAAGCGGTTTGTTCGTCCTTGCAGAGATACATTGCACAGGTTAGATATAGTGCTTACTTCCATTCTGACATAATCAGGCAAGTCACTTCTACAGATTTGGCGCAGTTTCAGTTCTAGACAAGCGGTTTGTTCGTCCTTGCAGAGATACATTGCACAGGTTTGCTATAGTGCTTACTTCCATTCTGACATAATCAGGCAAGTCACTTCTACAGATTTGGCGCAGTTTCAGTTCTAGACAAGCGGTTTGTTCGTCCTTGAAGAGATACAGTGCACAGGTTTGCTATAGTGCTTACTTCTATTCTGACATAATCAGGAAAGTCACTTCTATAGATTTGGCGCAGTTTCAGTTCTAGACAAGCGGTTGGTTCGTCCTTGCAGAGATACATTGCACAGGTTAGATATAGTGCTTACTTCCATTCTGACATAATCAGGCAAGTCACTTCTACAGATTTGGCGCAGTTTCAGTTCTAGACAAGCGGTTTGTTCGTCCTTGAAGAGATACAGTGCACAGGTTTGCTATAGTGCTTCCTTCTATTCTGACATAATCAGGAAAGTCACTTCTATAGATTTGGCGCAGTTTCAGTTCTAGACAAGCGGTTTGTTCGTACTTGCAGAGATACATTGCACAGGTTAGATATAGTGCTTACTTGCATTCTGACATAATCAGGCAAGTCACTTCTATAGATTTGGCGAAGTTTCAGTTCTAGACAAGCGGTTTGTTCGTCCTTGAAGAGATACATTGCACAGGTTAGATATAGTGCTTACTTCCATTCTGACATAATCAGGCAAGTCACTTCTATAGATTTGGCGAAGTTTCAGTTCTAGATAAGCGGTTTGTTCGTCCTTGCAGAGATACATTGCACAGGTTAGATATAGTGCTTACTTCCATTCTGACATAATAAGGCAAGTCACTTCTATAGATTTGGCGAAGTTTCACTTCTAGACAAGCGGTTTGTTCGTCCTTGCAGAGATACATTGCACAGGTTTGCTATGGTGCTTACTTCCATTCTGACATAATCAGGCAAGTCACTTCTATAGATTTGGCGAAGTTTCAGTTCTAGACAAGCGGTTTGTTCGTCCTTGCAGAGATACATTGCACAGGTTTGCTATAGTGCTTACTTCCATTCTGACATAATCAGGCAAGTCACTTCTATAGATTTGGCGCAGTTTCAGTTCTAGACAAGCGGTTTGTTCGTCCTTGCAGAGATACATTGCACAGGTTAGATATAGTGCTTACTTCCATTCTGACATAATCAGGCAAGTCACTTCTATAGATTTGGCGAAGTTTCAGTTCTAGACAAGCGGTTTGTTCGTCCTTGCAGAGATACATTGCACAATTTAGATATAGTGCTTACTTGCATTCTGACATAATCAGGGAATTCACTTTTATAGATTTGGCGAAGTTTCAGTTCTAGACAAGCGGTTTGTTCGTCCTTGCAGAGATACATTGCACAGGTTAGATATAGTGCTTACTTCCATTCTGACATAATCAGGCAAGTCACTTCTACAGATTTGGCGCAGTTTCAGTTCTAGACAAGCGGTTTGTTCGTCCTTGCAGAGATACATTGCACAGGTTTGCTATAGTGCTTACTTCCATTCTGACATAATCAGGCAAGTCACTTCTACAGATTTGGCGCAGTTTCAGTTCTAGACAAGCGGTTTGTTCGTCCTTGAAGAGATACAGTGCACAGGTTTGCTATAGTGCTTACTTCTATTCTGACATAATCAGGAAAGTCACTTCTATAGATTTGGCGCAGTTTCAGTTCTAGACAAGCGGTTGGTTCGTCCTTGCAGAGATACATTGCACAGGTTAGATATAGTGCTTACTTCCATTCTGACATAATCAGGCAAGTCACTTCTACAGATTTGGCGCAGTTTCAGTTCTAGACAAGCGGTTTGTTCGTCCTTGAAGAGATACAGTGCACAGGTTTGCTATAGTGCTTCCTTCTATTCTGACATAATCAGGAAAGTCACTTCTATAGATTTGGCGCAGTTTCAGTTCTAGACAAGCGGTTTGTTCGTACTTGCAGAGATACATTGCACAGGTTAGATATAGTGCTTACTTGCATTCTGACATAATCAGGCAAGTCACTTCTATAGATTTGGCGAAGTTTCAGTTCTAGACAAGCGGTTTGTTCGTCCTTGAAGAGATACATTGCACAGGTTAGATATAGTGCTTACTTCCATTCTGACATAATCAGGCAAGTCACTTCTATAGATTTGGCGAAGTTTCAGTTCTAGATAAGCGGTTTGTTCGTCCTTGCAGAGATACATTGCACAGGTTAGATATAGTGCTTACTTCCATTCTGACATAATCAGGCAAGTCACTTCTATAGATTTGGCGAAGTTTCACTTCTAGACAAGCGGTTTGTTCGTCCTTGCAGAGATACATTGCACAGGTTTGCTATGGTGCTTACTTCCATTCTGACATAATCAGGCAAGTCACTTCTATAGATTTGGCGAAGTTTCAGTTCTAGACAAGCGGTTTGTTCGTCCTTGCAGAGATACATTGCACAGGTTTGCTATAGTGCTTACTTCCATTCTGACATAATCAGGCAAGTCACTTCTATAGATTTGGCGAAGTTTCAGTTCTAGACAAGCGGTTTGTTCGTCCTTGCAGAGATACATTGCACAGGTTTGCTATAGTGCTTACTTCCATTCTGACATAATCAGGCAAGTCACTTCTATAGATTTGGCGAAGTTTCAGTTCTAGATAAGCGGTTTGTTCGTCCTTGCAGAGATACATTGCACAGGTTAGATATAGTGCTTACTTCCATTCTGACATAATCAGGCAAGTCACTTCTATAGATTTGGCGAAGTTTCACTTCTAGACAAGCGGTTTGTTCGTCCTTGCAGAGATACATTGCACAGGTTTGCTATAGTGCTTACTTCCATTCTGACATAATCAGGCAAGTCACTTCTATAGATTTGGCGAAGTTTCAGTTCTAGACAAGCGGTTTGTTCGTCCTTGCAGAGATACATTGCACAGGTTTGCTATAGTGCTTACTTCCATTCTGACATAATCAGGCAAGTCACTTTTATAGATTTGGCGAAGTTTCAGTTCTAGACAAGCGGTTTGTTCGTCCTTGCAGAGATACATTGCACAGGTTTGCTATAGTGCTTACTTCCATTCTGACATAATCAGGCAAGTCACTTCTATAGATTTGGCGAAGTTTCAGTTCTAGACAAGCGGTTTGTTCGTCCTTGCAGAGATACATTGCACAGGTTTGCTATAGTGCTTACTTCCATTCTGACATAATCAGGCAAGTCACTTCTATAGATTTGGCGAAGTTTCACTTCTAGACAAGCGGTTTGTTCGTCCTTGCAGAGATACATTGCACAGGTTTGCTATAGAGCTTACTTCTATTCTGACATAATCAGGCAAGTCACTTCTATAGATTTGGCGAAGTTTCAGTTCTAGACAAGCGGTTTGTTCGTCCTTGCAGAGATACATTGCACAGGTTTGCTATAGTGCTTACTTCCATTCTGACATAATCAGGCAAGTCACTTTTATAGATTTGGCGAAGTTTCAGTTCTAGACAAGCGGTTTGTTCGTCCTTGCAGAGATACATTGCACAGGTTTGCTATAGTGCTTACTTCCATTCTGACATAATCAGGCAAGTCACTTCTATAGATTTGGCTAAGTTTCAGTTCTAGACAAGCGGTTTGTTCGTCCTTGCAGAGATACATTGCACAGGTTTGCTATAGTGCTTACTTCCATTCTGACATAATCAGGCAAGTCACTTCTATAGATTTGGCGCAGTTTCAGTTCTAGACAAGCGGTTTGTTCGTCCTTGCAGAGATACATTGCACAGGTTTGCTATAGTGCTTACTTCCATTCTGACATAATCAGGCAAGTCACTTTTATAGATTTGGCGAAGTTTCAGTTCTAGACAAGCGGTTTGTTCGTCCTTGCAGAGATACATTGCACAGGTTTGCTATAGTGCTTACTTCCATTCTGACATAATCAGGCAAGTCACTTCTATAGATTTGGCGAAGTTTCAGTTCTAGACAAGCGGTTTGTTCGTCCTTGCAGAGATACATTGCACAGGTTTGCTATAGTGGTTACTTCCATTCTGACATAATCAGGCAAGTCACTTCTATAGATTTGGCGAAGTTTCAGTTCTAGACAAGCGGTTTGTTCGTCCTTGCAGAGATACATTGCACAGGTTTGCTATAGTGCTTACTTCCATTCTGACATAATCAGGCAAGTCACTTTTATAGATTTGGCGAAGTTTCAGTTCTAGACAAGCGGTTTGTTCGTCCTTGCAGAGATACAGTGCACAGATTAGATATAGTGCTTACTTCCATTCTGACATAATCAGGCAAGTCACTTCTATAGATTTGGCGCAGTTTCAGTTCTAGACAAGCGGTTGGTTCGTCCTTGCAGAGATACAGTGCACAGATTAGATATAGTGCTTACTTCCATTCTGACATAATCAGGCAAGTCACTTCTATAGATTTGGCGCAGTTTCAGTTCTAGACAGGCGGTTGGTTCGTCCTTGCAGAGATACATTGCACAGGTTTGCTATAGTGCTTACTTCCATTCTGACATAATCAGGCAAGTCACTTCTATAGATTTGGCGAAGTTTCAGTTCTAGACAGGCGGTTTGTTCGTCCTTGCAGAGATACAGTGCACAGATTAGATATAGTGCTTACTTCCATTCTGACATAATCAGGCAAGTCACTTCTATAGATTTGGCGAAGTTTCAGTTCTACACAAGCGGTTTGTTCGTCCTTGCAGAGATACAGTGCACAGGTTAGATATAGTGCTTACTTCCATTCTGACATAATCAGGCAAGTCACTTCTATAGATTTGGCGAAGTTTCAGTTCTAGACAAGCGGTTTGTTCGTCCTTGCAGAGATACAGTGCACAGATTAGTCTAGAATGCTTACTTCCTTTCTGACATAATCAGGCAAGTCACTTCTATAGATTTGGCGAAGTTTCAGTTCTAGACAAGCGGTTTGTTCGTCCTTGCAGAGATACAGTGCACAGATTAGTCTAGAATGCTTACTTCCATTCTGACATAATCAGGGAAGTCACTTTTATAGATTTGGCGAAGTTTCAGTTCTAGACAAGCGGTTTGTTCGTCCTTGCAGAGATACATTGCACAGGTTAGATATAGTGCTTACTTCCATTCTGACATAATCAGGGAAGTCACTTTTATAGATTTGGCGAAGTTTCAGTTCTAGACAAGCGGTTTGTTCGTCCTTGCAGAGATACATTGCACAGGTTTGCTATAGTGCTTACTTCCATTCTGACATAATCAGGCAAGTCACTTCTATAGATTTGGCGCAGTTTCAGTTCTAGACAAGCGGTTTGTTCGTCCTTGCAGAGATACATTGCACAGGTTTGCTATAGTGCTTACTTCCATTCTGACATAATCAGGCAAGTCACTTCTATAGATTTGGCGCAGTTTCAGTTCTAGACAAGCGGTTGGTTCGTCCTTGCAGAGATACATTGCACAGGTTTGCTATAGTGCTTACTTCCATTCTGACATAATCAGGCAAGTCACTTCTATAGATTTGGCGAAGTTTCAGTTCTAGACAAGCGGTTTGTTCGTCCTTGCAGAGATACAGTGCACAGATTAGTCTAGAATGCTTACTTCCTTTCTGACATAATCAGGCAAGTCACTTCTATAGATTTGGCGAAGTTTCAGTTCTAGACAAGCGGTTTGTTCGTCCTTGAAGAGATACATTGCACAGGTTAGATATAGTGCTTACTTCCATTCTGACATAATCAGGCAAGTCACTTCTATAGATTTGGCGAAGTTTCAGTTCTAGACAAGCGGTTTCTTCGTCCTTGCAGAGATACATTGCACAGGTTTGCTATAGTGCTTACTTCCATTCTGACATAATCAGGCAAGTCACTGCTATAGATTTGGCGAAGTTTCAGTTCTAGACAAGCGGTTTGTTCGTCCTTGAAGAGATACATTGCACAGGTTAGATATAGTGCTTACTTCCATTCTGACATATTCAGGCAAGTCACTTCTATAGATTTGGCGAAGTTTCAGTTCTAGACAAGCGGTTTGTTCGTCCTTGCAGAGATACATTGCACAGGTTTGCTATAGTGCTTACTTCCATTCTGACATAATCAGGCAAGTCACTTCTACAGATTTGGCGCAGTTTCAGTTCTAGACAAGCGGTTTGTTCGTCCTTGAAGAGATACAGTGCACAGGTTTGCTATAGTGCTTACTTCCATTCTGACATAATCAGGCAAGTCACTTCTACAGATTTGGCGCAGTTTCAGTTCTAGACAAGCGGTTTGTTCGTCCTTGAAGAGATTCAGTGCACAGGTTTGCTATAGTGCTTACTTCTATTCTGACATAATCAGGAAAGTCACTTCTATAGATTTGGCGCAGTTTCAGTTCTAGACAAGCGGTTTGTTCGTCCTTGCAGAGATACATTGCACAGGTTTGCTATAGTGCTTACTTCCATTCTGACATAATCAGGCAAGTCACTTCTATAGATTTGGCGAAGTTTCAGTTCTAGACAAGCGGTTTGTTCGTCCTTGCAGAGATACATTGCACAGGTTTGCTATAGTGCTTACTTCCATTCTGACATAATCAAGCAAGTCACTTCTACAGATTTGGCGCAGTTTCAGTTCTAGACAAGCGGTTTGTTCGTCCTTGAAGAGATACAGTGCACAGGTTTGCTATAGTGCTTACTTTTATTCTGACATAATCAGGAAAGTCACTTCTATAGATTTGGCGCAGTTTCAGTTCTAGACAAGCGGTTGGTTCGTCCTTGCAGAGATACATTGCACAGGTTAGATATAGTGCTTACTTCCATTCTGACATAATCAGGCAAGTCACTTCTACAGATTTGGCGCAGTTTCAGTTCTAGACAAGCGGTTTGTTCGTCCTTGAAGAGATACAGTGCACAGGTTTGCTATAGTGCTTACTTCTATTCTGACATAATCAGGAAAGTCACTTCTATAGATTTGGCGCAGTTTCAGTTCTAGACAAGCGGTTGGTTCGTCCTTGCAGAGATACATTGCACAGGTTAGATATAGTGCTTACTTCCATTCTGACATAATCAGGAAAGTCACTTCTATAGATTTGGCGCAGTTTCAGTTCTAGACATGCGGTTTGTTCGTCCTTGCAGAGATACATTGCACAGGTTAGATATAGTGCGTACTTCCATTCTGACATAATCAGGCAAGTCACTTCTATAGATTTGGCGAAGTTTCACTTCTAGACAAGCGGTTTGTTCGTCCTTGCAGAGATACATTGCACAGGTTTGCTATAGAGCTTACTTCTATTCTGACATAATCAGGCAAGTCACTTCTATAGATTTGGCGAAGTTTCAGTTCTAGACAAGCGGTTTGTTCGTCCTTGCAGAGATACATTGCACAGGTTTGCTATAGTGCTTACTTCCATTCTGACATAATCAGGCAAGTCACTTTTATAGATTTGGCGAAGTTTCAGTTCTAGACAAGCGGTTTGTTCGTCCTTGCAGAGATACATTGCACAGGTTTGCTATAGAGCTTACTTCCATTCTGACATAATCAGGGAAGTCACTTCTATAGATTTGGCGAAGTTTCAGTTCTAGACAAGCGGTTTGTTCGTCCTTGCAGAGATACATTGCACAGGTTTGCTATAGTGCTTACTTCCATTCTGACATAATCAGGCAAGTCACTTTTATAGATTTGGCGAAGTTTCAGTTCTAGACAAGCGGTTTGTTCGTCCTTGCAGAGATACATTGCACAGGTTTGCTATAGTGCTTACTTCCATTCTGACATAATCAGGCAAGTCACTTTTATAGATTTGGCGAAGTTTCAGTTCTAGACAAGCGGTTTGTTCGTCCTTGCAGAGATACATTGCACAGGTTAGATATAGTGCTTACTTCTATTCTGACATAATCAGGGAAGTCACTTCTATAGATTTGGCGAAGTTTCAGTTCTAGACAAGCGGTTTGTTCGTCCTTGAAGAGATACATTGCACAGGTTAGATATAGTGCTTACTTCCATTCTGACATAATCAGGGAAGTCACTTCTATAGATTTGGCGAAGTTTCAGTTCTAGACAAGCGGTTTGTTCGTCCTTGCAGAGATACATTGCACAGGTTTGCTATAGAGCTTACTTCCATTCTGACATAATCAGGGAAGTCACTTCTATAGATTTGGCGAAGTTTCAGTTCTAGACAAGCGGTTTGTTCGTCCTTGCAGAGATACATTGCACAGGTTTGCTATAGTGCTTACTTCCATTCTGACATAATCAGGGAAGTCACTTCTATAGATTTGGCGAAGTTTCAGTTCTAGACAAGCGGTTTGTTCGTCCTTGCAGAGATACAGTGCACAGGTTTGCTATAGTGCTTACTTCCATTCTGACATAATCAGGGAAGTCACTTCTATAGATTTGGCGAAGTTTCAGTTCTAGACAAGCGGTTTGTTCGTCCTTGAAGAGATACATTGCACAGGTTAGATATAGTGCTTACTTCCATTCTGACATAATCAGGGAAGTCACTTCTATAGATTTGGCGAAGTTTCAGTTCTAGACAAGCGGTTTGTTCGTCCTTGAAGAGATACATTGCACAGGTTAGATATAGTGCTTACTTCCATTCTGACATAATCAGGGAAGTCACTTCTATAGATTTGGCGAAGTTTCAGTTCTAGACAAGCGGTTTGTTCGTCCTTGCAGAGATACATTGCACAGGTTTGCTATAGAGCTTACTTCCATTCTGACATAATCAGGGAAGTCACTTCTATAGATTTGGCGAAGTTTCAGTTCTAGACAAGCGGTTTGTTCGTCCTTGCAGAGATACATTGCACAGGTTTGCTATAGTGCTTACTTCCATTCTGACATAATCAGGGAAGTCACTTCTATAGATTTGGCGCAGTTTCAGTTCTAGACAAGCGGTTTGTTCGTCCTTGAAGAGATTCAGTGCACAGGTTTGCTATAGTGCTTACTTCTATTCTGACATAATCAGGAAAGTCACTTCTATAGATTTGGCGCAGTTTCAGTTCTAGACAAGCGGTTTGTTCGTCCTTGCAGAGATACATTGCACAGGTTTGCTATAGTGCTTACTTCCATTCTGACATAATCAGGCAAGTCACTTCTATAGATTTGGCGAAGTTTCAGTTCTAGACAAGCGGTTTGTTCGTCCTTGCAGAGATACATTGCACAGGTTTGCTATAGTGCTTACTTCCATTCTGACATAATCAAGCAAGTCACTTCTACAGATTTGGCGCAGTTTCAGTTCTAGACAAGCGGTTTGTTCGTCCTTGAAGAGATACAGTGCACAGGTTTGCTATAGTGCTTACTTTTATTCTGACATAATCAGGAAAGTCACTTCTATAGATTTGGCGCAGTTTCAGTTCTAGACAAGCGGTTGGTTCGTCCTTGCAGAGATACATTGCACAGGTTAGATATAGTGCTTACTTCCATTCTGACATAATCAGGCAAGTCACTTCTACAGATTTGGCGCAGTTTCAGTTCTAGACAAGCGGTTTGTTCGTCCTTGAAGAGATACAGTGCACAGGTTTGCTATAGTGCTTACTTCTATTCTGACATAATCAGGAAAGTCACTTCTATAGATTTGGCGCAGTTTCAGTTCTAGACAAGCGGTTGGTTCGTCCTTGCAGAGATACATTGCACAGGTTAGATATAGTGCTTACTTCTATTCTGACATAATCAGGAAAGTCACTTCTATAGATTTGGCGCAGTTTCAGTTCTAGACAAGCGGTTGGTTCGTCCTTGCAGAGATACATTGCACAGGTTAGATATAGTGCTTACTTCCATTCTGACATAATCAGGAAAGTCACTTCTATAGATTTGGCGCAGTTTCCGTTCTAGACATGCGGTTTGTTCGTCCTTGCAGAGATACATTGCACAGGTTAGATATAGTGCTTACTTCCATTCTGACATAATCAGGCAAGTCACTTCTATAGATTTGGCGAAGTTTCACTTCTAGACAAGCGGTTTGTTCGTCCTTGCAGAGATACATTGCACAGGTTTGCTATAGAGCTTACTTCTATTCTGACATAATCAGGCAAGTCACTTCTATAGATTTGGCGAAGTTTCAGTTCTAGACAAGCGGTTTGTTCGTCCTTGCAGAGATACATTGCACAGGTTTGCTATAGTGCTTACTTCCATTCTGACATAATCAGGCAAGTCACTTTTATAGATTTGGCGAAGTTTCAGTTCTAGACAAGCGGTTTGTTCGTCCTTGCAGAGATACATTGCACAGGTTTGCTATAGAGCTTACTTCCATTCTGACATAATCAGGGAAGTCACTTCTATAGATTTGGCGAAGTTTCAGTTCTAGACAAGCGGTTTGTTCGTCCTTGCAGAGATACATTGCACAGGTTTGCTATAGTGCTTACTTCCATTCTGACATAATCAGGCAAGTCACTTTTATAGATTTGGCGAAGTTTCAGTTCTAGACAAGCGGTTTGTTCGTCCTTGCAGAGATACATTGCACAGGTTTGCTATAGTGCTTACTTCCATTCTGACATAATCAGGCAAGTCACTTTTATAGATTTGGCGAAGTTTCAGTTCTAGACAAGCGGTTTGTTCGTCCTTGCAGAGATACATTGCACAGGTTTGCTATAGAGCTTACTTCCATTCTGACATAATCAGGGAAGTCACTTCTATAGATTTGGCGAAGTTTCAGTTCTAGACAAGCGGTTTGTTCGTCCTTGCAGAGATACATTGCACAGGTTTGCTATAGAGCTTACTTCCATTCTGACATAATCAGGGAAGTCACTTCTATAGATTTGGCGAAGTTTCAGTTCTAGACAAGCGGTTTGTTCGTCCTTGCAGAGATACATTGCACAGGTTTGCTATAGTGCTTACTTCCATTCTGACATAATCAGGGAAGTCACTTCTATAGATTTGGCGAAGTTTCAGTTCTAGACAAGCGGTTTGTTCGTCCTTGCAGAGATACAGTGCACAGGTTTGCTATAGTGCTTACTTCCATTCTGACATAATCAGGGAAGTCACTTCTATAGATTTGGCGAAGTTTCAGTTCTAGACAAGCGGTTTGTTCGTCCTTGAAGAGATACATTGCACAGGTTAGATATAGTGCTTACTTCCATTCTGACATAATCAGGGAAGTCACTTCTATAGATTTGGCGAAGTTTCAGTTCTAGACAAGCGGTTTGTTCGTCCTTGAAGAGATACATTGCACAGGTTAGATATAGTGCTTACTTCCATTCTGACATAATCAGGGAAGTCACTTCTATAGATTTGGCGAAGTTTCAGTTCTAGACAAGCGGTTTGTTCGTCCTTGCAGAGATACATTGCACAGGTTTGCTATAGAGCTTACTTCCATTCTGACATAATCAGGGAAGTCACTTCTATAGATTTGGCGAAGTTTCAGTTCTAGACAAGCGGTTTGTTCGTCCTTGCAGAGATACATTGCACAGGTTTGCTATAGTGCTTACTTCCATTCTGACATAATCAGGGAAGTCACTTCTATAGATTTGGCGAAGTTTCAGTTCTAGACAAGCGGTTTGTTCGTCCTTGCAGAGATACAGTGCACAGGTTTGCTATAGTGCTTACTTCCATTCTGACATAATCAGGGAAGTCACTTCTATAGATTTGGCGAAGTTTCAGTTCTAGACAAGCGGTTTGTTCGTCCTTGAAGAGATACATTGCACAGGTTAGATATAGTGCTTACTTCCATTCTGACATAATCAGGGAAGTCACTTTTATAGATTTGGCGCAGTTTCAGTTCTAAACAAGCGGTTTGTTCGTCCTTGCAGAGATACATTGCACAGGTTAGATATAGTGCTTACTTCCATTCTGACATAATCAGGCAAGTCACTTCTATAGATTTGGCGAAGTTTCAGTTCTAGACAAGCGGTTTGTTCGTCCTTGCAGAGATACATTGCACAGGTTTGCTATAGAGCTTACTTAAATTCTGACATAATCAGACATATCACTTCTATAGATTTGGCGCAGTTTCATTTCCAGACAAGCAGTTGTTCGTCCATGCATGACATGTATACAATTACTCCCGAATCAATGACGCAGGTGTTTCTTCGAGTACACAAAGAAAAATAACGCCTCTTTATCATTGATTATCGACTACGAGTGAATACGTAATATTCCAAGGATGTTATTTGTACTATCAGAATAGTTTACTCTATTACAAACGTTTGCCACATTTTCAAGAGTGTCTTAGTAAATACATACATTTCAACCGCATTACGTGCCAAAAATAATAGTAAAATTTTATATAGGGATGGGCCGATACCTAAAACTATCGATTCCGATCTCGATTCTCAATTTTTTCTTCCGATTCCTGATTCTTATAAGTTATATAGGTCTACATAATATTTTACAATAATGAATTTATTTTAAAGGTCAGATGATAAAGTAATAGGCTACACAAAACATCCCCATTTGATTTATGAATAGGAATTTCTGAAAGGGTGACAAACATATTTGAAAAAAGTGATGGTTTATTTTAAATTACAAATGTGAACTTCCATTCACAATTACAATATGACTTCAGTAATAGTCATTTCAGTTTATATAACTGAAATTGCAAAATTTGGAACTACATTTTCTATTTGTTTTGTTTCGACATTTATGAAGTGGTGGTGGCCAGAAAAGAGGGGAGAGAGAGAGAGAAAGAGTCGATCCCTCCCGAGTGAGAGGAAGACACCAGAGCCAGAAGAGCGGTGACAAATGCGCCAGAAATACTTTCGATCGTGTTTATTGTTGTGTCATAAATAATGATATTTTCGTGATCTCAAATAGACATTGGATTTAATCTTTCAATCAGGCAAAGCAACTAATTCTTGAAAAGACAGTTGATAATTATTTTTTTTCCTATAAATTACACGAAATTAGTATTTTAACAGCTAAAAAACAAGAATCGGAGTACTCTGATCAATGCAGAATCGAGTTTCGACGATTCCTTGATACCATTAGAATCGCCGATTCCTGGAATAAAGGATCAGAATCGGCCAATCCTTAATTTTAAATATAAAGAACATAAGTCAAAATACAAATACAAGAATTATAATTGAATTCACTATATATATATATATATATATATATATATATATATATATATATATATATATATATATATATATACACACAGTTAAATGACACTTTCATAAACAATAATTTTTATTTTATTTTACTTCACACATTGTAGCTTTTCTCTGATTGGCAGTATCAGCATTATCAAAACTTTCAAAGAACCTTATAGTTCTGTGAGTACATCTGAACTGGCCAGAAGTAGTCATAGAACTATAAGCTACTTTGATAATTTTAATAATGCTGATACTGCCAATCAGCGAAAAGCTTTAATGTATAAAGAAAAATGAAATGAAAAAATCTTGTTTATGAAAGTGTCATTTAATTGTGTGCGTATATGTATATATATATATATATCACTTAAACTTTAGTGTACTTTAACAAGAGTTGCTAAAGTGTACTTACTTGGTATACTTGCTAGTCGACTTTTTTACAACTTATAAATACTTAAGAGTCACAGATAAATAGGTCATAACTAATTCAAGCAAATGGAGAAATGTTTTAAACAAATAAACACATTTCCAAGATTTTCCCTGAAGTTATTAACATTTCCAAGAAAATCCTCACTCAATATGAAGCAGAACAACGTAACCTGGTGCAGTTGTATTTTGTTCGTCATACAGTCAGTTTTGTTTATAATGGCAATTAGTGGATTGATCTGAATTGCGATTAATTGTTCCAAGCAAATAATTTCTATATATATTTCAAGTAAAGACGTATTCGTAAATTTACAGTTAATAATTTAAAGTGTTAATTTAATTCACTATGTAAATTATTTAATAATTAATTATTTATTTATATTTTAAAGAATTTATATTTTATTATTATATTTTTTCACAGAAAACTAATTTTAGTTAGAAAAAATCAAACCTTTGAAAAATTTCTTATATAAATAATTCAGACAAATTTTTAATTAAAGAACAAAGTTTATTGTTGCAATAAACTACAACAATTAAAACTTTATTGTTACGGGAATGGCGTAAATATATTATGATGACTTCCCAATTAAGAATTTGTTTGCGTTCAGGCAAATGTTAATTGAAAGGGCTGTACATAAATTAGGCCGAACTTGTACCGCGTGTGTTCATTTCAGAATACATTTAAACCTTGCCATATTTACACAAACTCCTGTGTTTAATTTACATTAATGGAAATTGGATTAATTAAAAGTGTTTCATTGGACCTTTCATTAGTATTTTATTGTTGATTTCATGAAAGCAAGACAACCTTTTACGCCGTTATCACAAAATAAAAGATAGAGCGAAATATTCGAAATATGTCTTGGCACTTGTTTAAAAAGTGGATTTTATATCTTTTGGAAGAAAACTCCAAGTTACAAGGCAACAAGTAAATATAATATATTTATAAATACAATAAATAAGTAAAATATAATATATTGTGCTTTATTTTTCAGAGTAAGTTAATTCATAAACCGCATACTAACAAGTTATAGCATAACTGAAACATATTTTTTTTTCTTTTAGCCAATAATCAAAATTAATAATTTATTAGTTCAATAATAAACCTACGAATAGAGATTTGGAATTCACCTTGAATAAACTCATCTTGTGGAATCGTCAAGTACATAAATACATTTAAACCTCATTTAAGCAATGAAGCCAGATACATAAAACATGTATGTCACTAAAGGCATTGACTAATGCAATTTTGTTTAATTGGTTAATAATTATGCCTTAGCACTGTCTTTACTGTTTATAAACTTCCTAATTACTCAGAAACGTTTATCTTAGTTTATCTTTGTTAACCGCTAAATAAAACCACTATACTGTGCGATAATAACAATAAAACACCATTGTTGGGTGTTTAAGGTTAATGGAAATATTAAGTGACAATATAGACGCGGAATTCCTAATTGTGAAATCCGAAACCAGGTCCAGAATAATGAAAAAGCAATTTCTCATTTTATGAAATATTTTATAAATAAAAAAATAGTTTTTCAGACAATTGATTTTCTCAGATATAATTTATAAATGTGTGAGACAGTGCTTTAGGTGACAAAGCAAATACTTGACAGTTAACTTAAAGTATCTCGCTTCACCCCGGACGCAACAAAGGCCTTGTATGATTGTCTCAGCCTCCCAGTTTGATCAGTCTTTGAAAATGAGTAGTTGTGTCCAAATAAAGGTTTCTAAGTTAAGCCAAGTTGTCGACAAATCAAGTGTATTTACATACATTTTGGAATCGCCTTACATAACAAGAAGACGTTGCTTCATTCGTTCGCTAACAGTTTACGTAGTGCATTAGTTAAATGTATACTTGTTAACCAAATCTGTGCTAAGTGGATGCTTGATATCAGTAATGCAATAACGTATAACACAGTGCTTTGTCTCATACAATACCAGGGTATTCAGACTTTATCGGATAATGTAGTCGATATCGATATCTTGACTATATCGATAACTTGACCGGGTTAGTTGCTGACATTGTATTTGTTAACCAAATCTGTGCTAAGTGGATGCTTGATATCAGTAATGCAATAACGTATAACACAGTGCTTTGTCTCATAAAATACCAGGGTATTCAGACTTTATCGGATAATGTAGTCGATATCGATATCTTGACTATATCGATAACTTGACCGGGTTAGTTGCTGACATTGTATTTGTTAACCTAATCTGTGCTAAGTGGATGCTTGATATCAGTAATGCAATAACGTATAACACAGTGCTTTGTCTCATAAAATACCAGGGTATTCAGACTTTATCGGATAGTGTAGTCGATATCGATATCTTGACTATATCGATAACTTGACCGGGTTAGTTGCTGACATTGTATTTGTTAACCTAATCTGTGCTAAGTGGATGCTTGATATCAGTAATGCAATAACGTATAACACAGTGCTTTGTCTCATAAAATACCAGGGTATTCAGACTTTATCGGATAATGTAGTCGATATCGATATCTTGAATATATCGATAACTTGACCGGGTTAGTTGCTGACATTGTATTTGAATGTAACAACACTAACAATGTTATTAAAAATATTTTGTAAAGGAACAAAGAATATATGTAAGTTGCTATCTAAACCTTATAACATTTATAACTTAATTTTCCTATATATACGTAAGCGGCTTCTCATCCAATGTTTTGATTGAAATACAACTATATTTGGCATTTATAAGTTTAATACTACTATTATATAATAAAAACTATCGTATAAATTACTAAGTTAAACTAAATTATGTATTAAAATAATGGTATATTTTAATGAAAATTCTCAGTAATGCCTTACAAATTTAATTAATCAATTTAATTTAGACTGTTTGAGATGTAATCAAAAATTGTATTATTTTTTATTAATAAATAATAATAAAATTTATATTTTTTAATGTTACAAACAAATTAATCCCCACGAAATTCACTTCATTACCCCCCCCCCCCCCGTATAGTTAAATCTAACTATTATTGGATCTGTTCTAATTATGATAAATTGAAATACACGCTTGAGTTAAATACATGAATACCCCGTTATTAAAATACCCAAGCTATTGAATATATAATTGCAAACGAGCTCCAGAAAATTAAGCGAAAATTCTTTGGATGTTTAAAGTTCGCATTGCACTACGTTCCATATTGTAGGCTAAACCAATTAGGCATGAGATATTTTTTGTTTGCATAAAATTTCCTTCTTATTAAATAAATGATTATTATTGCTAAGGTAATGAGGATGTATTAAACTGGAACTTTCTAAAACTAGCCTAAATTATACGGTAGTGAAATGTGCCTCAACTAAATAAAATGTTAATAAATTACACACGTAAGTATTTATATAGGGTAATTATAACTTAATGCTGCAAGCAGGTTTCCCTGTTTGTAATGACAGGATAATATACAATGCATGTTTGCCTAAATGTCAGTTCGGACAATATTTATTCTACCATTATATTGCAGAATATTTATTACAAATGTAATTAACTTAGGATGAATTACATTATCAATTTCTATAATGCACTTGTTATAGTTATTTGAAGGATTTTATGGATTTATTTTTCATTTGTATTTTATTCCAATATATATTAATTATAAAAATTTATGATGAACAATACATCTTTTGTAATTTTGCAAATATGGCAACCGAGGCACGTATTAGTGTTTTACTGGACCATTATTAATTGAGTTAATGAAGTTAGTTACCCCACTGCGGTGGCTGGAATTAACATTTACCGATTCCAGTTTTGTTAATCCAACTCAAATCAGAATGAACATTTTTTTTTTAATTAGCTTTGTTCAAGTATATAGATAGTATTTTACATGTTTAGGTGAAAAATTTTAATTTGCAGTAAATACTCGATCATGTTTAAGTATGTTACACTTGCCTATAGTAAAATTTACTTTTTTCTTTATTGAGAACGACCGTTTCAGGGAATGCACTTAGTAATACACAACGTGGCCAGTCCGTCTTAAAGTCTGAGATTCCTGGCCGTCTCAGGGGATGCACTTGGTTATACACAACGTGGCCAGTCCGTCTTGAAGTCTGAGATTCCTGGCCGTTTCAGGGGATGCACCTGGTTATACACAACGTGGCCAGTCCGTCTTGAAGTCTGAGATTCCTGGCCGTCTCAGGGGATGCACTTGGTTATACACAACGTGGCCAGTCCGTCTTGAAGTCTGAGATTCCTGACCGTTTCAGGCAATGCACTTAGTAATACACAACGTGGTCAGTTCGTCTTGAAGTCTGAGATTCCTGGCCGTCTCAGGGGATGCACTTGGTTATACACAACGTGGCCAGTCCGTCTTGAAGTCTGAGATTCCTGGTCGTTTCAGGGGATGCACCTGGTTATACACAACGTGGCCAGTCCGTCTTGAAGTCTGAGATTCTTGGCCGTCTCAGGGGATGCACTTGGTTATACTCAACGTGGTCAGTCCGTCTTGAAGTCTGAGATTCCTGGCCGTCTCAGGGGATGCACTTGGTTATACACAACGTGGTCAGTCCGTCTTGAAGTCTGAGATTTCTGGCCGTCTCAGCGGATGCACTTGGTTATACAGAACGTGGTCAGTGCGTCTTGAAGTCTGAGATTCCTGGCCGTTTCAGGGGATGCACTTGGTTATACACAACGTGGTCAGTGCGTCTTGAAGTCTGAGATTCCTGGCCGTCTCAGGGCATGCACTTGGTTATACACAACGTGGTCAGTGCGTCTTGAAGTCTGATATTCCTGGCCGTCTCAGGGGATGCACTTGGTTATACACAACGTGGTCAGTGCGTCTTGAAGTCTGAGATTCCTGGCCGTTTCAGGAGATGCACTTGGTTATACACAACGTGGTCAGTGCGTCTTGAAGTCTGAGATTCCTGGCCGTTTCAGGGGATGCACTTGGTTATACTCAACGTGGTCAGTCCGTCTTGAAGTCTGAGATTCCTGGCCGTTTCAGGGGATGCACTTGGTTATACACAACGTGGTCAGTGCGTCTTGAAGTCTGAGATTCCTGGCCGTTTCAGGAGATGCACTTGGTTATACACAACGTGGTCAGTCCATCTTGAAGTCTGAGATTCCTGGCCGTCTCAGGTGATGCACTTGGTTATACACAACGTGGTCAGTCCGTCTTGAAGTCTGAGATTCCTGGCCGTTTGGAAATCGTGTCATGTTCACGTACATTTATATGTGAGTCGATCTCGTGCCAACCCCATGCTTGGACAGTATGTTGTTTGTTGCCGTGTAGTGTTATCAATTTCACATTAATTATTATTTATTTATAATTCGTAGAGTTTGTTGAATATAAAACAAGTGATGTATTTTTTTTTAAAGTTAATTCCTATTTAAATCAACAAAGAAATATTTTATTTCAGTTTCTTTTTATTTTATAATTAAAATTATTAAAAATAAGTAAATATATACAAAGACTATGTCCGAATAAAAATATTAAGTGTCAAATTAGAAAGCAAACTTCAAGTTTATTTTGCTTTCTATTTATGTTGTTGAATTAGTATTTTTGTTTGTTACTATTTATACGCGTTCTTTCTTTCGCCCCTTTCATCGTGTTGCAAATTTTTTTGCCTCCCGCTTATGAAGCAAAAGCAAGGTTTGATACCGTTAATCCAATTTGTTTGTTTATTTTATTCTTTTCATTCATTTTTAATCCTATATATATTTATGATATTGTGTGGTATCTATGGCAACAATTAGAGGTTGAGCAAAGAATGTTTCAACGTGATGGAGATAAAAGAAATATTCATATACATCTTTGACAAATAGATTCCTAGCTATGGGAAACATTTTTGAAATGTTTATATCAATACCGTATACAAATGAAATAAGTTGGGCTTCCAAGAAATGTTCATATAAAGATCTATAAACTTTTTTTAACTATAGTATTAGGGTTCATTGAAACTCCTATTTTTCCTAATGCACGGGAACATATTTCCGTGTAATCCGAATTTTCGGTAATTCGAGGGAGTTTCGGGCCCATCTACTTCGAATTATCAAGACTCTACTGTACATTGGTTTTTCAACAGTTTCCGAAAAATAGTTACAAAATGTCATGTAAAAACGTCTGCAATATCAGAACCAAAATCACCGCTCGATGCCCTTGAATTCCAACGCAATTACCGAATCAAAAACAAAATTTACGAGCTTCTAAAGTAACATGACGGCTGACGCAGGTTACCTTTCCAATTAACAATTTGTTTGCGTTTGGGCAGATGTTAATTGAAAGGGTTGTACGTAAATGCGCGCCGGAACCGCGTGTGTTCGTTTCGGAATAGATTTAAACCTCGCCCGTATTTACACAAACCCCGGTGTTTAAAGTACACTAATAGAAAACAATCCAATTAAAACGGGTTTGGGGGTTTGTCGAAATGCCGTTTTAATATTCCACTGTAAACGTTGCATGAGTGTGGTTAGACAAACGGTTTTTAATTGCATCGGGTTAGGTTTATTATGACCAATGTACACAATGTAAAATTTAAAAACCACCTATAATTAGTTAAAGGGTTGGCCTTTTTTCCTTTTTATAATTAGATATTTGTTAAAGCTAACAATGTACTTGCAACATATATTACCTTACAAAGAAACAACGTGTACATTCACATATTTAAAACACAATTTACAAAATGGGTGACTTTTCATCAAAAATAGAAAACAATTTAACAAAAAATTCAATTTAAAAAACATAAAATTAACGTTTTATAATATATAAATAATTCCTATGATATATATAAATATAGCCCGTAGAAGTGGCTTTTAAAACAGAAGCAATGTATAGTTAGAATTTTTCTATGTCAATTATTTAAAATAAGTTCTTAAAGTGTTATTTTATTTTTTATTCAAATTATCTAATTAAATACATCTCACGATGGTACATCCAGCCCAATCTAAACAGAAATATGGCGGAAGAAACAAACAGAAACGATCAACTATACATAGGTTTTCCGGCTAAGTGATAAAATAATTTGGTACAATCTTTCATTTCAAACAGAATTTCTTCGAATTCATATAAATGAAGTTAAATGTTGTTGAAAGTTTAGGCCAGTCTTATAGTGAAAATCTTAAATTTTCTGATACTATCCGAGTATTATAAATAAGTGATTGAGCCACGTGGTGTTTTAATTCTATTTTACAAATACCAGTTTTTAGATTCATAAAATGTATAATGCATTTAATTATTGAAACAAACTTACTAGTAGATAACTCATATCTTTTACCACAGATTCATTAATTGTACATTTATTCAATTTGTTTAGCTTCAAAAGCAAAGAGATTTAACATTTTAAAACTAATTATTTAGTATATAATTTACTTTTGTTCAAGTTTTGTTTATATTTCAATCTCATAAATAATAAATTATTAATATGTATTTTTATAAAAAAGTGTTTTTTTTTAAATATACCAATATAAATCCAAATAGAATGCACATAACTTTGCAGGTTCTATTAATTATGTAACATATAACTGCAATATTCAATATCTATCAATATAATAAATACTGTACCTCTATATTTGTGACGGTTTTTTTTAATTTTAGACATATAACCTAAAACGTCGAATAACACACGATTTTAAAGTTATTTTTTTAATTAAATAGTTTATTTGAACTACATAACTACGAGTATTACAAAATGAGAAAAATAAAAGCATATCCACTGCACCCCTCAGGGTGACTATAATACATTAAAGCGGATGCATCAGATTTATTTTACTACAAAGGTACTACAAGGTACCTTGGCAGCCTACTGAGTCCGCAACCGAGGGTGTCTTACTGTCTTGGATTTTGTAAGTTTAGTTGCGTTCCTTTAGTTCTATATAAGAGATTATTTGTTTCTTATATGAAAACAAAAGTACAGCAAAAATAATCTTAATGTAGTGTGGCTTAATGTACATCCCGTCAGAAACGATATTTTGAAATGTTGAAGAAATTTTCTTAATTAGATTAAAGCTAGAGAACTAGTAAAAAGATAAATGTGGTACATGCATAAATGTGATTTGACATGCTTTGCAACCGCTGTTTACCCAAACGTCACTAAATACAGGAGAATATAGTTACAGAATAGGAAATTGTAATTCTTAGGAAAATTGTAGCTAATTGTACTTATAAATATCGACACAGGCTACTAAATTACTTATTAAAGTTACAACAATGAAGGAAAAACCTTCATATTATACCTAGAATGACTTTAAATAATAAACAAAAACCTACTCACAATCAATCAATTATTTTACCCAAAACGTTTCAACTACTGCCATCACCATCGTTCTAAACAAATATTCTAGTCTCTATTTAGTAATACTTATATAAATTCAAATTATAGTTTAGAACTTTTACAGTTATAATAATTATTAATCACTTAAACAATAGTTTATGACTATCCGAACTTTAAATTTAGTAAATTTGTTAAAACTTACTGAGACGGAACGTTTTCGATCGCTATGTGCCGATCTTCAAAATTCAAGAGTTATAATATTTGGCGATGAAGATTTTGTACGTGAAACTCATTGAGATAAAGAAAATAAACGTAAAAGGACGTTTTACCATCATCGGCCGCCATGTACACAACAACGACGAAAGAGCTTTCCCAAAACACAATATCTGCCCCCTTCGGAACAGTTTTCACATTACAACAACGGAGGGTTTAGGATTTACCTCCAATTTTGTCTTATATTGGTTCTGCTTTCCTCAAATACTTTCGCTTTGAAACAGATGCCGCAAACCCCACATGGTCTTATAAACGTACTTCGCTTTTATCATTGTAAAGCTACGTTAACAACTGGCTGGGTTTGTGTAAATATAGTTTGAGTAGAACCTACTACCTTGTAACTTGAGTAGTTTATTAGTCTTGAAAAATGTTTGAGAACTCCTCTTTCTCGCTGATACCTTCATTAACTTCTCTCTCTCTCTCTCTCTCTCTCTCTCTCTCTCTCTCTCTCTCTCTCTCTCTCTAACCTAACCCATCCCAACCCAACCCGACCAACCCATTTCGAACTAACTGTAACCCAACTATTAAAGAACCAGTTTTCCAGAAAGGGTTTTTATATTACAGCTACTTTAGGCTTATATTTAATTTAATATTACGTTGAATATATAGGAATGTGACACAATCTCTACAGAACGTCGTCTGGCAGACCCCCCATTAAGTTCTCTTGCCGGGCCTAGGGTTCAAATGCAAGTTTTAAATATTTAATATCCGGCGACGGAAGAAAATTCTTGTTTTTAAGGAAAACAACCTACCTTGAGTTTAATTTGTAAATATGCCTTGAGGAAAAGAGTTTTCACAGCGATTCTTCAACTTTTATTTAGTTAATAATTAAAAGTGCTATTTTGTCACAAGTCATCGTAGATTTAGCAAAGGTTTCATGAAAGCTCTTTAAAACAAATACAGGGTCGCTCTCTCTCTCTCTCTCTCTCTCTCTCTCTCTCTCTCTCTCACTGTATGGGAGCAGATTACGGAGCAAACCTTCTACATCTTAGCTTCTGTAATGTTATTAGAATTATTAATAATTATTACCGCTTAGAAACCTGCCAGCATTTCCGAATACGGTGATAGGAGTGTTATATGAAGAAAGCAAAACTAAAATGTCATCATTTCAACCGGACAGACAGTTTAAATAAATAAATGTAATAATTAAGATGGTAATGTAACATTAAACTCATTCTATACAATATCAAGAGCACAGTGGTACAATATATTACAATTAAAATATTAGAAAGAACCCCAATACCACAAAAATAATTAAAAAAAAACAAATAAAATAAGTTACTTTAGATTAAACCCTTATGTACATTTCGATGACCATGCCATCATCATCAGAGGGTCTTATTACAAAATTGCAATCTAACAAACAAGAAGTTACCTTCACCCTCTGATGATGATGACATGGTCATCGAAATGTACATAAGGGTTTAATCTAAAGTAACTTATTTTATTTGGTTTTTTTAAATTATTTTGTGGTGTTGGGGTTCTCTTCAATATTTTCATTGTAAACTCATTCTAGTCCATAAACTAATATTTTGAGTTAATGTACTTTTTCATGCTTACTACAACCACTAGCCAGGAACTAAGTAAACTATTTTTATGCAGCTAAATCAATACACAATAATCAGTAAAATTTTAAAAATATATATAACTGAGTTTTCTAAGACCGAATTGCGTTATTTATACGTACAATATGTTTGGGAGGAGTCACTTATAAATGCAACACATTGATGTAATTCCATAATTTAAACCTTATAGTACATAAATAATCCTCTACGTAGAAACTTCTATTTTACTTTAAACATTTTCAAAACTAGTTTCATGTAATAGTTATTGCATTGGTCGTGGCTAAGCCCCGACACACATTTCTTGCCAGGCAGCTATTTTACCCTCAGAACTATAGTCTTTACTGTGGCTTAGATTGTTCAATCTACTTTCCTCTCTTTATTTCTTCACATGCCCAAGGATGACTATCCATTACAGAAATGAAACAAGTGAAGGCTTACATTGCTTGAACAGACAATCTAAGTAGCTTTGGGGTATTTTGTTTTCTTGTCAAGTTAAATAACCCTTCGTATAAATAACAAGTGTAAAACCAAAGTTACTAATAAAGTAAATTAACTAAAACTGTAAATGAATATACAAAATTCATATAACAAATTGGAGGTTGAAGTATATCAAATATTTTACATATATAAAATAACTGCTATATTTTACAAAAACTGATTGGCTTTAATTCTGAGTCCAAAGTTATAACATTTACAGGTAGTTATACATAATTAATGTTGTCTCGCCCTAACTTCCCGGTAGGCAAAAGAACTATTATATTTATTCTTTCAACAAATAAAATTCCTTAAAATTGTCTTTAAGGTGTGTATACGCTACTGCAATTGGTTTGATAAATTTTACAATTGAATTACTTATTATGTCTTTAAGAAAATAATGAAGGTTTATCAAAATGTTTATATTTTACTTTAAAATAGTTAGCTTTGCATTTAATATGAATGAATACTTAGAGCTGTTGACTCTTATAGATTGCGTCGATTTCTTGTTTCACTTCACTTGACCACTTACTAACATTTCCCCTCACTTAATTTCAACCTTTTCTTTTCACTCTAAATGTTTTACTCCGTAACTGAACTTTATTTCCATAACATATACCTTGCTAATACGACTATCTACTTAATCATCTCCCTTCTCCCTCACTTAATAACGCCTATTACTTCTTTATCTTCCTCACTTAATCTCACTTATTACTTAATTATCTCCCTTACCTAACCTCACTTATTACTTTTTATCTTCCTCACTTAATATCATTTATTACTTAATTATCTTCCTCACTTAATCTCACTTATTACTTCTTTATCTTCCTCACTTAATATCACTTATTACTTAATTATCTTCCTCACTTAATCTCACTTATTACTTTTTTATCTTCCTCACTTAATATCATTTATTACTTAATTATCTTCCTCACTTAATATCACTTATTACTTAATTATCTTCCTCACTTAATCTCACTTATTACTTTTTTATCTTCCTCACTTAATATCATTTATTACTTAATTATCTTCCTCACTTAATCTCACTTATTACTTTTTTATCTTCCTCACTTAATATCATTTATTACTTAATTATCTTCCTCACTTAACCTCACTTATTACTTTTTTATCTTCCACACTTAATATCACTTATTACTTAATTATCTTCCTCACTTAACCTCACTTATTACTTTTTATCTTCCTCACTTAATATCATTTATTACTTAATTATCTTCCTCACTTAATCTCCCTTATTACTTTTTTATCTTCCTCACTTAATATCATTTATTACTTAATTTTCTCCCTCACTTAATCTCATTTATTACTTATTTATCTTCCCCGCCTAATATCATTTATTACTTAATTATCTTCCTCACTTAATCTCACTTATTACTTTTTTATCTTCCTCACTTAATATCATTTATTACTTAATTATCTTCCTCACTTAATCTCACTTATTACTTTTTTATCTTCCTCACTTAATATCATTTATTACTTAATTATCTCCCTCACTTAATCTCATTTATTACTTATTTATCTTCCCCGCCTAATATCATTTATTACTTAATTATCTTCCTCACTTAATCTCACTTATTACTTTTTTATCTTCCTCACTTAATATCATTTATTACTTAATTATCTCCCTCACTTAATCTCACTTATTACTTTTTTTATCTTCCTCACTTAATATCATTTATTACTTAATTATCTCCCTCACTTAATCTCATTTATTACTTATTTATCTTCCCCGCCTAATATCATTTATTACTTAATTATCTTCCTCACTTAATCTCACTTATTACTTTTTTATCTTCCTCACTTAATATCATTTATTACTTAATTATCTTCCTCACTTAATCTCACTTATTACTTTTTTATCTTCCTCACTTAATATCATTTATTACTTAATTATCTCCCTCACTTAATCTCATTTATTACTTATTTATCTTCCCCGCCTAATATCATTTATTACTTAATTATCTTCCTCACTTAATCTCACTTATTACTTTTTTATCTTCCTCACTTAATATCATTTATTACTTAATTATCTCCCTCACTTAATCTCATTTATTACTTATTTATCTTCCCCGCCTAATATCATTTATTACTTAATTATCTTCCTCACTTAATCTCACTTATTACTTTTTTATCTTCCTCACTTAATATCATTGATTACTTAATTATCTCCCTCACTTAATCTCACTTATTACTTTTTTTATCTTCCTCACTTAATATCATTTATTACTTAATTATCTCCCTCACTTAATCTCATTTATTACTTATTTATCTTCCCCGCCTAATATCATGTATTACTTAATTATCTTCCTCACTTAATCTCACTTATTACTTTTTTATCTTCCTCACTTAATATCATTTATTACTTAATTATCTCCCTCACTTAATCTCACTTATTACTTTTTTATCTTCCTCACTTAATATCATTTATTACTTAATTATCTCCCTCACTTAATACCACTTACTTCCTATTATCTCCCTAACTTGATATCAGTTATTCATTTTACTTTGCCACTTTACTTTTTTATTTTAATTTAGAACTTGATCAACCTGTCCTCCTATCGAGTCCTTGATTTTGACTACCTCTCTCGTGTTCCCCTTTGGATGGTTTCCGTACGGGTTTCATTCCCTATTCAAATTTGATTGGCTTCCTTTTGCCCTATCAGAACGTTTTAATTCATTGTAGGCTTTTCGGCTTGGGTCGGAACTTCTGGAACTTTCTCAAGATGCAGTCGTTAGCTGGATTTGCTTTTTCTGCTATTTTAGAGATTTTTCTCCATAAATCTGCATGGTCCCTCGATGTCGAGCTTAGCTCTCTTCTCCAGCTATCGAGTCACGTCTTGCTTTATCTACAATGAAACCTTTCGAAGTGTATTACTCTTTATGGCATACCAGGTGTGTCGCAGTGGCATTTGTTGGCAGAAAGATTTACAACTGATTGCTCTTTGATAGATAGTGACAGTTTGCTACAAACTCTTATAGTTTAAATCTTTTACAAACATTCTCTAGGCAAAAGATTTTAGTTATATATATATATATATATATATATATATATATATATATATATATATATATATATTTATTTATTTATTTATTTATTTATTTATATATCTCATAATAATTATTTCAATATATTTTCACGCTTGATCTTTAAATAAATAACTATCAATAAATGTATTAAAAAAACTACTTGAACTTTAGTTTTTTAAATGATTATCGTTTATAATATATCTAGAAGACCGTTCAAGACTTGACATCACTACAAAGTTTGCTAAACTTGTCTGTTCTTTCAGCTGCAAAACTTTGTTTAGACATTATTAAATCCACTATTTTATGCTGGAAATAAAGCTTAAAAACACAGTTTGCTAGAAGTTCCACGAAAGATTATTCACCACAACTTACTGTGACTTGGGACAATATACAACAATAACTATATTGCACGCTTTGTTGCTTGGAAGTTGGCCTTGACGTCGGATGACTTATTTGCCACTTTGATCCTTGTGTACTTCTAGTTATTTATACTTGTGCTTTTTTCGTTTTCCATGGATTTACGAAATCAGTATTTAGACTTTACTACCACAAGGCGTGAATTCCCCTTTACTTTTTCTTAGTCTTTTCTTCAGAGTTTTTCTGACGTTGTAGGCTTTAGGTTACATTATTTCACTACTTTTACTATCTCGCAATATTTCTTGTGAAGACAAAGTTTGTTTATTATTGCTGTTTGTTACTTATGTTTTCTAATGTGGGCTTTCATTTTTGTACACATTACACTTAATCTTGTGGATGATCGATCCTTTTAGTGTGATTAGATACGTTGCTTAGTGTTAGTAGTGGATCCGTCATGGGTCCGTTTGAAATCCATTTGAAAGGTTAACTTGTAATTTTCATTGTATAGTACATATCAGACGTGATCAAAGCCCGGCCTTTCATTAAAGATTTCATGACCCCATATTGAAGTTCTACATGGAACTATGAAAATGGCGAAAGCTAATATTATTGAGACACCACTTCTTATAGACGTTCACGTTCGAGATGTAAGAATCGATAACGAGGTTTTATTAGAGTGATTCTTTGGTAGAAATATTAGATTACCTTTTTACTCCGAATACCACCCGGTTCTTCGAATGAACTGAATAGGTGTTTAATGTGAAACATACATATCACGGTTGCACTTCGGAGTGTTAGATCTGGGAATATTTTCCTGAGTTAACTTGAAACCTTAGAGGGGTGCGTCTTAGATTTAATTCCTTGTGTCAGGAGTTGTAATTGATATCTGAGGAAACTAAACGCACTTTATGTTACACCATTGTTTGATAAGGCAAGGTTGTCATTTTAGATAGTTCCTCGTTATTTGTAGGGGAAGAACATGAAATCAAACACCTTGCCCATGCTAAAGCATTGAAGACCGAATCACCGTGATGAGATGGACGCAGAAAACGTTTGCCAATACAATCAGCTAGCTTATAATGAATAAACATGCATAATAGGTACACGGACGTAAGCTATCATAAAAGGAGATGATCATCGGCCGTAACCTACAGTTTAATGTCCTAATAGTACACCACCAGGGGATATCAAACTTTTTGGTACCATGCCCATTCTTATTGAAATGAAATCCTCACACGCCCCCTCCACTTTAAACTATAAATAAATGGTATGGGCATATAAAAAAGAATCAATTATTATATAAATTGAAAACAAATTATTTATTTATACATACTTTCACAAGATACATGATATAACATTTCAAGCTTTAATTTCCAAGGTAAAGTTTAACTGGCAAGAGAAAAATCTGTTAGTGAGGTGCTTGAGCTTATATTTTTTACACTAGCATGCCTTTTTGATGCTTTATTTTGGTAGAGGCACAATCCAAGTCATTAGCAACATCAAGTTTGTTCCCATAATATTAAATACATTTAATTTATCTTATTATTTTCTAACTGGTCTCGCGTGCCCCCCCCCCCCAGTTTGGGAACTCATGGCCCATCCATAACCATGACCGTATCAGAGATAACTTTAAGTGGAAATCGAGTGATGGTTGCTTAAATCCTTTGAAAGGGTTTAAAAGGCACACGGGCGTCAACTTATTGGGAGAGACTAAATACTGTCTAGACAAACTATCATGGTCGACAGGAGGTGGAAATATAATTCATGCTAATATAGCATGTTAATACATAGCCTCTCTCTCTCTCTCTCTCTCTATATATATATATATATATATATATATATATATATATATATATATATATATATATATATATATATATATATATAGAGAGAGAGAGAGAGAGAGAGAGAGAGAGCGACCCTGAATTTGTTTTAAAGAGCTTTCATGAAACCTTTGTTAAATCTACGATGACTCGTGACAAAATAGCACTTTTAATTATTAACTAAATAAAAGTTGAAGAATCGCTGTGAAAACTCTTTTCCTCAGGGCTCATTTACAAACTAAACTCAAGGTAGGTTGTTTTCCTTAAAAACAAGAATTTTCATTCGTCGCCGGATATTAAATATTTAAACCTTGCATTTGAACCCTAGGCTCGGCAAGAGAACTTAAGGGGGGCCTGCCAGACGACGTTCTGTAGAGATTGTGTCACATTCCTATATATTCAACGTAATATTAAATTAAATATAAGCCTAAAGTAGCTGTAATATAAAAACCCTTTCTGGAAAACTGGTTCTTTAATAGTTAAACCAGTTGGGTTACAGTTAGTTCGAAATAAATACGATCGTGTATTTTGTTGCCCATCGTGTGAATTTTTGTATATTTAAAATTTTTAAAATATTTTTCATAAAACAAATGAGACACTCATGATGGAAATTGTTTTTTTTGGTGATAATTACTTAGTGCAATAGCAAAACTATTTATTTTCAGTTAATTTTTAAACACTTTACTTTAAAAACAAATCACAAGAAATCGTGATACACCAGAATAATTTACCCCTGTATAGTTAGATTGCTTTCATGGCTACGACTTTTAGCGAAGGTGTTTAGTAATCGAGGTTAAATGCTAGATAAAATCTTCGCTTTTATTTATTCAGAGCTTGCATTTAATTGAAGCTAGTTGAATAGAACAGTCTCTGGTAAAACTTTGAAGGGAACCTGTTTGAGTAGATTTGTTTAAAGGAAATCTATATATTAATTAATAGTTAAAACAAAGATGAACTCAAACTCACATTTATATGAGTAAGCAAACTAATAATTGTGAGTTGGTGAATATATTTTTATTACCAACGAAATTATATATATATATATATATATATATATATATATATATATATATATATATATATATATATATACTTGTCTCGCAAATCAACCGCTTTTACCATTTGCCTTACATTGCTGCGAGTGTAAACATGAGTTTTCTCTTTAATAGAAATTTCGCTTTCATAATAATATTTCCATTTAAGCTCCAGAAATAAATTTATTAGTGGTGAATGCAGTTAAAGCGAAATTATACATTAATTACAATAAATGCGAAATAGTTTTAAAAAGCACATTTCTTGATTGTAATGATAAACAATGATAAATTTATGTAACTCTGCATAGCTTTCGATATTATTTGGTAACATAACCTTGTTACAAATTACAATTGTTTTTTCGTTACATTTAAAACATCAAAAAGTTGTTCATTATTTAATTACGTACCGTGGTAAATTCACAGTCTATAATAAAAATCATTGGAAAAGTGTTTATAAGAGTTTGTAAAAAAGTATTTAATTATTATTTGTGAAAAGTTTCTTCTAAATAATAACAAAATTAAATCTCTGTTTTAAATAATTTTTTTCGTAAAGAGTAAGAGAGAGAAGCAGGTAAAGGTCTCTCTCTAATCTCGGAGGGAGTCATTCTACTTTAAATAGGCGTTTCTTCTACTTCCTAGTAGCAACAGCGATCACGAGGAGGCTACATATCCTTGGCAAACCCAAGATTTGCCAGATTGGCTGACTGCAATAAAGTAAGCTTTGCCTGTGTATTTGTCGGCAATAAAGAGTCCAGTGAGAGTTATATATTATATGATGTTATTACTTTATATATAGGTAAAATGCAACATTTATTACATTGGATGTTTTAATAAGTGACGGAAAATCACTTCACTTATACCTCACAATATTCTCTTTCCAATATTACATTTATACGAAGATGAATCTATTTCCTAATTCATTCTATTAGTTCACATTCTATCTACAAATCTTCTTCAAATATTCAATAACAAATAAGAACTTTTTATTCATCCACTCAATTTCTAATGAAACAAGAAAAGCCCTGGAACACCTGGCGAATGGGGGTTGGCTTATATCTTTACAATGGATCCCAAGCCATATTGGCATCTATGAAAATAAGAGGGCAGACCTTCTGGCCAACAAAGGCACGTCCATGGCACAACCCATTTGCATGCCTTCGTCGCAAGGCACGAAAGCCCTCATCCATTGCAACTATTGGCCAGGCCAGCAAACTGCACCTCACATAGCAATCAGCAGGAAGAAAATGGGAAAACCTAGTCACCACAGGGCCCATCGACCACAGACTTCCACGAGCTGTAGGCGTTGCCAAGTTCAGAATGCAAACCGGCCACGACTACCTGCCCGCCCATCTACATCGCATCGGTGTGCTTCCAACACCGGAATACCCCCTCTGTGGACACGATACGGTGGATGCGGATCATCTGATGTAATGCAATGCGATCGACCATTCCGGAGATGATGATAATCCACTGGTTCGTCTATACTGGTCAGCGCGTCACCAAACGGCTCAACAGCCAAGGGTGGGCGTTGGCTAGTAAGTAAGTAAGTAACTCAAGTTCTAATACATTTTTTAAAACTTGTAGGGGAATACACTTGGTGACATTACAAGTTTATCCATTATTAATTTATTCATTCAATTTAATTAATCACTTTTAGTTTTACATGGAATGTAGAAATTATCAAAAGGGCCTTTATAATAAATAAGTGATCACATTAATCAGCTGATTATATGTTTTAGGTTATGTGATAGAACACAAATATAGTACTTTGTTTATAATAATTGTAATTATTTAATTAAAAGTAACTAAAATCATTGTCAACGCCAGGATTTACCGTCAGCACTGCACTTTGTGTACTTGGGGTAAATGTGGAGAGCTTCCCGGTATGATCACACCCTGCTTCCGTCGGCAAGTCGTGTTGTATCATTGTCAACGCTCGGATTTAGCGTCAGCACTGCGCTCTGTGAGCGTGGGGTAAATCTGGAGAGCCTACCCCAATGACCACGCCCTGCTTCCCTCAGCAAGTCGTGTTTTATCATTGTCAACGCTCGGATTTAGCGTCAGCACTGCGCTCTGTGAGCGTGGGATAAATCTGGAGAGGCTACCCCAATGACCACGCCCTGCTTCCCTCAGCAAGTCGTGTTTTATCATTGTCAACGCCAGGATTTACCGTCAGCACAGCACTTTGTGTACTTGGGGTAAATGTGGAGTGTTTCCCGGTATGACCACACCCTGCTTCCGTCGGCAAGTCGTGTTTTATCATTGTCAACGCTCGGATTTAGCGTCAGCACTACGCTCTGTGAGCATGGGGTGAATCTGGAGAGCCTACTCCAATGACCACGCCCTGCTTCCCTCGGCACGTTGTGTTTTATCATTGTCAAGGCTCGGATTTAGCGTCAGCACTGCGCTCTGTGAGCGTGGGGTAAATCTGGAGAGCCTACCCCAATGACCACGCCCTGCTTCCCTCGGCAAGTTGTGTTTTATCATTGTCAAGGCTCGGATTTAGCGTCAGCACTGCGCTCTGTGAGCGTGGGGTAAATCTGGAGAGCCTACCCCAATGACCACACCCTGCTTCCCTCGGCAAGTTGTGTTTTATCATTGTCAAGGCTCGGATTTAGCGTTAGCACTGCGCTCTGTGAGCGTGGGGTAAATCTGGAAAGGCTACCCCAATGACCACGCCCTGCTTCCCTCAGCAAGTCGTGTTTTATCATTGTCAAGGCTCGGATTTAGCGTCAGCACTGCGCTCTGTGAGCGTGGGGTGAATCTGGAGAGCCTACTCCAATGACCACACCCTGCTTCCCTCAGCAAGTCGTGTTTTATCATTGTCAAGGCTCGGATTTAGCGTCAGCACTGCGCTCTGTGAGCGTGGGGTGAATCTGGAGAGCCGACCCCAATGACCACACCCTGCTTCCCTCGGCAAGTCGTGTTTTATCATTGTCAACGCTCGGATTTAGCGTCAGCACTGCGCTCTGTGAGCGTGGGGTGAATCTGGAGAGCCTACTCCAATGACCACGCCCGGCTTCCCTCGGCAAGTTGTGTTTTATCATTGTCAAGGCTCGGATTTAGCGCCAGCACTGCGCTCTGTGAGTGTGGGGTAAATCTGGAGAGCCTACCCCAATGACCACGCCCTGCTTCCCTCAGCAAGTCGTGTTTTATCATTGTCAACGCCAGGATTTACCGTCAGCACTGCACTTTGTCTACGTGGGGTAAATGTGGAGTGTTTCCCGGTATGATCACACCCTGCTTCCCTCGGCAAGTTGTGTTTTATCATTTTCAACGCTCGGATTTAGCGTCAGCACTGCGCTCTGTGAGCGTGGGGTAAATCTGGAGAGGCTACCCCAATGACCACGCCCTGCTTCCCTCAGCAAGTCGTGTTTTATCATTGTCAACGCTCGGATTTAGCGTCAGCACTGCGCTCTGTGAGCGTGGGATAAATCTGGAGAGGCTACCCCAATGACCACGCCCTGCTTCCCTCAGCAAGTCGTGTTTTATCATTGTCAACGCCAGGATTTACCGTCAGCACAGCACTTTGTGTACTTGGGGTAAATGTGGAGTGTTTCCCGGTATGATCACACCCTGCTTCCCTCGGCAAGTTGTGTTTTATCATTGTCAACGCTCGGATTTAGCGTCAGCACTGCGCTCTGTGAGCGTGGGGTAAATCTGGAGAGGCTACCCCAATGACCACGCCCTGCTTCCCTCAGCAAGTCGTATTTTATCATTGTCAACGCCAGGATTTACCGTCAGCACTGCACTTTGTGTACTTGGGGTAAATGTGGAGTGCTTCCCGGTATGATCACACCCTGCTTCCGTCGGCAAGTCGTGTTTTATCATTGTCAACGCTCGGATTTAGCGTTAGCACTTCGCTCTGTGAGCGTGGGGTAAATCTGGAGAGGCTACCCCAATGACCACGCCCTGCTTCCCTCGGCAAGTCGTGCTTTACCATTGTCAACGCTCGGATTTAGCGTCAGCACTTAGCTCTGGGGACAAGTCGCAGACATCAGGGTATTTGCATTGAGACTTGGAAGGACGAGCCCGCCAAAAGCAAGCAAACGTGAATGATGGATGTACATTGAGATTTGAAAGGACGAACCGCCCAAAAGCAAGCCAACGTGAATGATGAATTTGCTTTGAGTTTTTGAAGGACGAACCCGTCAAAAGTAAGCCGACGATACACATTAGTTTGTATTGAATCTTGGAAGGATGAACCAGTCAAAAGTAAGCCAACGAATCTGGGGGATTTGTATTTCACCCCCGTTACTAACCCTCCACATTAGTTGTGTTTCATCACTAGCCTGCCCTTGCATTTATACGGGTAATTAACCAAGTATACAATGTTTGTTTGCGCACAATGCGTGTTAATTACTCGAACAATAACCATGACCCGTCTGTGCGATACATCATTAATGTCCTCCAATATTTCTGCAGTACAAAAAATATATTCGTTCACAAAGCTTTCATTCTGAAACACAGTTGCATTAGTTTTGTAGACTGACAAAAATATTTTAAATATTATTACAACTGACAATCTTATATTCACAATATAAAAATACTAAATTAATAATACTAAAATAACTTTCAAAGTCAAATTGATTAAATACTTTGTGTTGTGTTGTGCATCATACACTACATGACGTGCATAAAAAAGTACAGTACATAATGTGTACGTATTGTGCACCAGCTCTACAGAATGTGCATAAGAACGCACTTTACCCAAAGGTTTAGCTCATGGGTGCAATAATCGATTATTCTCTACTCCCGATATATAAAACCACGATTCATTCTATATCGGGAATACCGTACTGATACAGTATGTGTATGGTAATGATTTTTCCCCAAGGGTTTGGCTCATGATTGCAACAATCGAATACTCTATACTTTCGATATTTAAAACCACCATTTGTTCTTTACAGGAAATATCGCACCGATACGGTGTTTACCGCCAGCTCTACAGAACGGCATTCGTAAACCATAAAACTGAATTTGTTCGCTCTATATTGTGTGAAGGGGAAACAGATAAATCATTAGTGGCAGGTTGTAAATCATATGTCACAATTACTACTGAAAGCCAACATCACTGTTTGTGCAATAACTTATCCTTTAGTTGACTGAGTTTATCCGCCTTCGTAAATCCCGGATTCATGATTGGTTTCGAGTTTTTAAACGTGCGCGAATCGGTCCCAAAAGACAGGCTTGATTATTACCCTCCAAGAACTAAATTCCTGTCAGACAAGAGTATGAAATTACTGATATATTACCCGTTGTGTTTCAAGTCAATATAGGTGTAGAAATTTATAAAATATATATCAGAATAAATAATATATATATATATATATATATTTATTTATTTATCACACAAAAAATCTCATCTAAACTGTTGTGAACATGGGCAGATAAGAAGCGCATTGCGCATGAATTATTCTCTTTTGGAGGCCCCCCAAGCCCTTCAGTAGGAGTCACGCACTAAGACAAACATTATTCGTAATCAATAAGATTGGTAATTCTAGTGACCATTTAATTTTAGAATTTAATTAATAAAACCTTAAGTCAGGTAAACTATTAATAATGGAAATGCCGTGAACGTTGTCGCCTTCGTTCTGTCTCTTCCATCCGCTGCCTTTATTAGGGAAGGTCGATCCAGTGACTTAAGCGATTCGGTGATTTTAGTGACAGCGCCAGACTTAAATCAGTGACTTTTACCGGTGACTTTAGTAACGGTGACAATTGATACTGGAACGGCTCTGTATATGCCAATAACAGCCATGGATTCCACACCTCTATTTTTTCTTTTTTTGAAGGCGCAAAAACGTTTAAAAATAAACTCCTACGAAATTAAGAACAAACTACTGAGGGCTAAATGGCGTCTACTGTACTTAACACTGTCACTATCTATCGTCCCACCACACACAACGTGAATGAGTAGAACCAGTGACAGCGACCGATGGCAGCAGTAGTAAAATATCAGTAACTTTTCGACCGCGAAATGTTGCTCAATCACAACAGAGACACCCCCTTCCCCCTTCAGGCAACGACGCTGGACGATATTCGGCGCCGTGAGCCGAGCGGTGAGAGAGGTGCCAGTGACGGCGTCAAATCAACCAATGACAGCCGTTTCATTCAATGACTGCAACGTTTTTGTCCAATCACAACAAAGGCAACTTTCCATCTATCCATTGTCACTGGAACTGGCATTTTCCATATTTTGTCACTGATACTATCAGCTGCAAAAGGGTATCATTTACAAGTCACCGTGACAGAAAATATCGACCATCCCTAGCCTTTATCTCGGGCACCACAAATGGGGACTCAATGGAATCATCCTGTGGGACGTTAAAAACTACATACATATTATTTGTTTCTCATACGAAATTCGAAAGCAGAAAATCCCATGCAATTATTATTATTTTTTTAATTTTGAAGTCATAACATTTACATACTCAAAATACGTTTTGTACTGCATTTTATAATAAATTAATTTTATTTTTACACATTAAAATAAAAATTTCGTAAAATATTTTCACCGTGTCACTTGAAAATATCGAGATAGATTCAACCATATTTTAAGTTTGTAGTTTAATATTTAGGTGTTCGTTGCATAAAAGGGAAGAGCCCGTTTATATACCAGTAATTTCAGAAAAGAAAATTCCCCAGTTGCTAATAAAAGATCCCTTTTATAACACTATTTGAAGCATAGGCCTTGGTTATTTCACATAATATTTGGTGAATACGATTTATTGTGATGTTTTTTAGGCGATCTTATGTGTCGAAAAACAACCAAGTATACCTTTTAATAGGAATCAATATCCTATTTGTCATAATAAATATGTAAAATGTTTATTGTTGGGATGTTTTTCATTACTATTAGTGAAATTTGCGACGGAATTTTAATAGTTCCTTACAACAATCCCTATTTTTTTTAAATAATATCCCTATTTTTTTTACTTTTAACACTTTATGTTGTACAACTCGTTTAGGTATAATAAAGTGTGGTTGAGTGTGTTGTGTGTTTCACAAATACGAGAAGTGTGACCATGACTAACAAATAGGACAATTATAATGTTTCTTACTCTAAAACATCAATACTTATTTCGTATAAAAATAAACGCATAAGGGAATTAACCTTGAGAATTGATTGCTCATCAGTCCCATTGTGTCGATGCATTTAGTTTGTATTGATCTGTGACTCCCCCCCCCATCACCGCAACATCTGAACATGCAACTCTAAGCACATATAAATGTCACGACAACTTAATCATAATATTTAACACTACGTTCTATCATTACGCAAACGTTTGACTTTAAAATACTGCTAAAAGTTTAGTTTTCTGGTAATTTTGGTTCAATATATTTTTTTTCATTCATATAATAGGGATTTTATTAATCATATAATTAGAAATAGAACCTCAATGCAACAATATAACAAATAATTAATAAATAACAATAAAACATGGTTGACAGTGAGTTTCACTAGTTTTACACAGTTTCTGAATTAGTGTAAATAAAAATCGGGGAAGCTTCTTGACTACGACTTGTCACAAGGTAACACGTGCGATGGGAGATATAGGCCTAGTTACGTAAAGTTATACTTCTATTTTTTAATATAATTTTAGATGCAACTTCGTAATTAAAATTACAAAAGCATATTCAACAAGAAGGCATTGCTACCCATTTCTGCTTAGCTACAAACTGCAGCTTGGCCTACTAATTTTGTAAACAAAATAACGAAAATACCAATTTTAATTGTTTATCATCACACACATGCACCTTCACATAAGCTAGCCTAATACATTGATAAACTTATCAGAGATAACATAAACTTTCACAGTTACACATCCATACACAATAATACAGAACTTATTTACAAAATTAAAAGCATCCACATACCACACAACTCCACCACTGCCACATTCGACATAAAAAACCTATACACTAATGTGCCCTAATATTTAGAACAAACACTCTAAATACTAAAAAAACATGCTCACAGCAAACAAAACTCCACTTAAATTTACTCACGAAATCATAACACTCACCAAACTCATCACATCACAAAACTACTTCACATACCAACACAAATTCTACACACAGAAAGACGGCCTGCCTATGGGTTCCCCAATCTCGGGCATCCTAGCAGAAATATTCCTACATCACATCGAACAACATTACATTCTACAGAACAACAATCACATACACATAAAATAATTTATTACCATAGATATGTAGATGACGTTTTAATATTATACAACGGCAACAAACACCAAATCAAACAACTACACAATTACATTAATACCAAACACCAAAACCTCACATTCGCCCTCGAATTAGAAGCAAACAATAAAATAAACTTTCTACACCTTACCATCACCAAACACAACACCAGACACAATTTCAAAACATACAGAAAACCAACAGCCACCGATATTGCCATACATAATACATATAATCCCACCACACCACACAAACACGCTGCATTTAATCTCATGTTACACCGCCTAATCAATATACATGTGCTACAGAAAGTCTATGACGAAGAACTCAATACAATAAAATACATCGCTCAACAAAACGGCTAACATCATACACTCATAGACAACATACACATGAGAATTAAATACAAAACAACATCACCAAACGGCCACTCTGACAAACCACAGAAAAAACAACAAATACGTATCCCTCACCTCCTACAACAAAAACACACAAAATATAACTTCCACGTTCAAAAAACCTCATTACCAAATATCTTACCAAACAACAAATACTTTAAGACTGCACATATAACCCTTTCAAAAACAAACAGACAAATAAAAACTATCCTGTATTTACAAATTAACATGTAACGATTGCCCCAGCCATTATATCGGCCAAACCGGTAGGTCTTTCTACATACGCTTCGAAGAACACATTACCTGAAGAAACAAAACAAACCCATAATCCAGCTACGCAACACAAACACATACATACATACTAATATAAACATTCTCCACATATTAAAACAATATAAAAAAATACCAGATATACAAACAGGTAAAGAAAACATTAAATGACAACATACATTTTGAAGTATGGAACACCCTGTTCCATTACATAGTACGCAACGAACTTAAGCCACCGTCGCTACAGTCATAAATCTCATCCCGACAACCTTTGTACCCAGCGCGACGCCGCCAGTAGAGCCTTTGCTTCGTAAATGGAGGAACTATTGTTTCAAAACGCGTCAGTAAGCCAATACTTATTCACTTAGTTAGGTTTCATTTAATTATAATTTTAATTTTTTAACTTAGTTATCCCGTCTGATCAATATATCTCAAATCTATATGACTTTGAACTTGAAATAATATCCTGTATTATGGTAATGGGATATTATAAATACATCTATTGTAATAATGAATAAAGCCTATAGAATATTATGTGGTGGAAAAATACTTCTTAACAATACAAAACCTAAACTGTAGCATTGTCGTTGCTGTTTGTTAAAGCTAAAAAAGTAAGAGATACAATCATCTGCAGAGATTTGTTTTTTCCAACCATGATCCGTATCAGCTGTCCACCCTGAATCACATACTGTCTACACAAGTTATAGTTCTGGTATTTCTGGGACATTAGCGAACCTTATTTAAGGTTATTAAGGTTGAATTATTCTTCTTTATCTTGGGATTTGTTATTTTCCAATCATGATCCGTATCAGCTGTCCACCCTGAATCACATACTGTCTACCCAAGTTATAGTTCTGGTATTTCTGGGACATTAGGGAGCCTTATTTAAGGTTATTAAGGTTGAATTATTCTTCTTTATCTTGGGATTTGTTATTTTCCAATCATGATCCGTAACAGCTGTCCACCCTGAATCACATACTGTCTACCCAAGTTATAGTTCTGGTATTTCTGGGACATTAGCGAACCTTATTTAAGGTTATTAAGGTTGAATTATTCTTCTTTATCTTGGGATTTGTTATTTTCCAATCATGATCCGTAACAGCTGTCCACCCTGAATCACATACTGTCTACCCAAGTTATAGTTCTGGTATTTCTGGGACATTAGCGAACCTTATTTAAGGTTATTAAGGTTGAATTATTCTTCTTTATCTTGGGATTTGTTATTTTCCAATCATGATCCGTAACAGCTGTCCACCCTGAATCACATACTGTCTACCCAAGTTATAGTTCTGGTATTTCTGGGACATTAGGGAGCCTTATTTAAGGTTATTAAGGTTGAATTATTCTTCTTTATCTTGGGATTTGTTATTTTCCAATCATGATCCGTATCAGCTGTCCACCCTGAATCACATACTGTCTACACAAGTTATAGTTCTGGTATTTCTGGGACATTAGCGAACCTTATTTAAGGTTATTAAGGTTGAATTATTCTTCTTTATCTTGGGATTTGTTATTTTCCAACCATGATCCGTAACAGCTGTCCACCCTGAATCACATACTGTCTACCCAAGTTATAGTTCTGGTATCTCTGGGACATTAGCGAACCTTATTTAAGGTTATTAAGGTTGAATTATTCTTCTTTATCTTGGGATTTGTTATTTTCCAATCATGATCCGTATCAGCTGTCCACCCTGAATCACATACTGTCTACACAAGTTATAGTTCTGGTATTTCTGGGACATTAGCGAACCTTATTTAAGGTTATTAAGGTTGAATTATTCTTCTTTATCTTGGGATTTGTTATTTTCCAATCATGATCCGTAACAGCTGTCCACCCTGAATCACATACTGTCTACCCAAGTTATAGTTCTGGTATTTCTGGGACATTAGGGAGCCTTATTTAAGGTTATTAAGGTTGAATTATTCTTCTTTATCTTGGGATTTGTTATTTTCCAATCATGATCCGTAACAGCTGTCCACCCTGAATCACATACTGTCTACCCAAGTTATAGTTCTGGTATTTCTGGGACATTAGGGAGCCTTATTTAAGGCTATTAAGGTTGAATTATTCTTCTTTATCTTGGGATTTGCTATTTTCCAATCATGATCCGTAACAGCTGTCCACCCTGAATCACATACTGTCTACCCAAGTTATAGTTCTGGTATCTCTGGGACATTAGCGAAACTTATTTAAGGTTATTAAGGTTGAATTATTCTTCTTTATCTTGGGATTTGTTATTTTCCAACCATGATCCGTAACAGCTGTCCACCCTGAATCACATACTGTCTACCCAAGTTATAGTTCTGGTATCTCTGGGACATTAGCGAACCTTATTTAAGGTTATTAAGGTTGAATTATTCTTCTTTATCTTGGGATTTGTTATTTTCCAACCATGATCCGTAACAGCTGTCCACCCTGAATCACATACTGTCTACCCAAGTTATAGTTCTGGTATCTCTGGGACATTAGCGAACCTTATTTAAGGTTATTAAGGTTGAATTATTCTTCTTTATCTTGGGATTTGTTATTTTCCAACCATGATCCGTAACAGCTGTCCACCCTGAATCACATACTGTCTACCCAAGTTATAGTTCTGGTATCTCTGGGACATTAGCGAACCTTATTTAAGGTTATTAAGGTTGAATTATTCTTCTTTATCTTGGGATTTGTTATTTTCCAATCATGATCCGTAACAGCTGTCCACCCTGAATCACATACTGTCTACCCAAGTTATAGTTCTGGTATTTCTGGGACATTAGGGAGCCTTATTTAAGGTTATTAAGGTTGAATTATTCTTCTTTATCTTGGGATTTGTTATTTTCCAATCATGATCCGTAACAGCTGTCCACCCTGAATCACATACTGTCTACCCAAGTTATAGTTCTGGTATTTCTGGGACATTAGGGAGCCTTATTTAAGGCTATTAAGGTTGAATTATTCTTCTTTATCTTGGGATTTGCTATTTTCCAATCATGATCCGTAACAGCTGTCCACCCTGAATCACATACTGTCTACCCAAGTTATAGTTCTGGTATCTCTGGGACATTAGCGAACCTTATTTAAGGTTATTAAGGTTGAATTATTCTTCTTTATCTTGGGATTTGTTATTTTCCAACCATGATCCGTATCAGCTGTCCATCCTGAATCACATACTGTCTACCCAAGTTATAGTTCTGGTATCTCTGGGACATTAGCGAACCTTATTTAAGGTTATTAAGGTTGAATTATACTTCTTTATCTTGGGATTTGTTATTTTCCAATCATGATCCGTAACAGCTGTCCACCCTGAATCACATACTGTCTACCCAAGTTATAGTTCTGGTATTTCTGGGACATTAGGGAGCCTTATTTAAGGTTATTAAGGTTGAATTATTCTTCTTTATCTTGGGATTTGTTATTTTCCAATCATGATCCGTATCAGCTGTCCACCCTGAATCACATACTGTCTACCCAAGTTATAGTTCTGGTATTTCTGGGACATTAGGGAGCCTTATTTAAGGTTATTAAGGTTGAATTATTCTTCTTTATCTTGGGATTTGTTATTTTCCAATCATGATCCGTAACAGCTGTCCACCCTGAATCACATACTGTCTACCCAAGTTATAGTTCTGGTATTTCTGGGACATTAGCGAACCTTATTTAAGGTTATTAAGGTTGAATTATTCTTCTTTATCTTGGGATTTGTTATTTTCCAATCATGATCCGTAACAGCTGTCCATCCTGAATCACATACTGTCTACCCAAGTTATAGTTCTGGTATTTCTGGGACATTAGGGAGCCTTATTTAAGGTTATTAAGGTTGAATTATTCTTCTTTATCTTGGGATTTGTTATTTTCCAATCATGATCCGTATCAGCTGTCCACCCTGAATCACATACTGTCTACCCAAGTTATAGTTCTGGTATTTTTGGGACATTAGCGAACCTTATTTAAGGTTATTAAGGTTGAATTATTCTTCTTTATCTTGGGATTTGTTATTTTCCAATCATGATCCGTAACAGCTGTCCATCCTGAATCACATACTGTCTACCCAAGTTATAGTTCTGGTATTTCTGGGACATTAGGGAGCCTTATTTAAGGTTATTAAGGTTGAATTATTCTTCTTTATCTTGGGATTTGTTATTTTCCAATCATGATCCGTATCAGCTGTCCACCCTGAATCACATACTGTCTACCCAAGTTATAGTTCTGGTATTTCTGGGACATTAGGGAGCCTTATTTAAGGTTATTAAGGTTGAATTATTCTTCTTTATCTTGGGATTTGTTATTTTCCAATCATGATCCGTAACAGCTGTCCACCCTGAATCACATACTGTCTACCCAAGTTATAGTTCTGGTATTTCTGGGACATTAGGGAACCTTATTTAAGGTTATTAAGGTTGAATTATTCTTCTTTATCTTGGGATTTGTTATTTTCCAACCATGATCCGTATCAGCTGTCCACCCTGAATCACATACTGTCTACCCAAGTTATAGTTCTGGTATTTCTGGGACATTAGCGAACCTTATTTAAGGTTATTAAGGTTGAATTATTCTTCTTTATCTTGGGATTTGTTATTTTCCAATCATGATCCGTATCAGCTGTCCACCCTGAATCACATACTGTCTACCCAAGTTATAGTTCTGGTATTTCTGGGACATTAGCGAACCTTATTTAAGGTTATTAAGGTTGAATTATTCTTCTTTATCTTGGGATTTGTTATTTTCCAATCATGATCCGTATCAGCTGTCCACCCTGAATCACATACTGTCTACCCAAGTTATAGTTCTGGTATTTCTGGGACATTAGGGAGCCTTATTTAAGGTTATTAAGGTTGAATTATTCTTCTTTATCTTGGGATTTGTTATTTTCCAATCATGATCCGTATCAGCTGTCCACCCTGAATCACATACTGTCTACACAAGTTATAGTTCTGGTATTTCTGGGACATTAGGGAGCCTTATTTAAGGTTATTAAGGTTGAATTATTCTTCTTTATCTTGGGATTTGTTATTTTCCAATCATGATCCGTATCAGCTGTCCACCCTGAATCACATACTGTCTACCCAAGTTATAGTTCTGGTATTTCTGGGACATTAGGGAGCCTTATTTAAGGTTATTAAGGTTGAATTATTCTTCTTTATCTTGGGATTTGTTATTTTCCAATCATGATCCGTATCAGCTGTCCACCCTGAATCACATACTGTCTACACAAGTTATAGTTCTGGTATTTCTGGGACATTAGGGAGCCTTATTTAAGGTTATTAAGGTTGAATTATTCTTCTTTATCTTGGGATTTGTTATTTTCCAATCATGATCCGTATCAGCTGTCCACCCTGAATCACATACTGTCTACACAAGTTATAGTTCTGGTATTTCTGGGACATTAGGGAGCCTTATTTAAGGTTATTAAGGTTGAATTATTCTTCTTTATCTTGGGATTTGTTATTTTCCAACCATGATCCGTATCAGCTGTCCACCCTGAATCACATACTGTCTACCCAAGTTATAGTTCTGGTATTTCTGGGACATTAGGGAGCCTTATTTAAGGTTATTAAGGTTGAATTATTCTTCTTTATCTTGGGATTTGTTATTTTCCAACCATGATCCGTATCAGCTGTCCACCCTGAATCACATACAGTCTACCCAAGTTATAGTTCTGGTATTTCTGGGACATTAGGGAGCCTTATTTAAGGTTATTAAGGTTGAATTATTCTTCTTTATCTTGGGATTTGTTATTTTCCAACCATGATCCGTAACAGCTGTCCACCCTGAATCACATACTGTCTACCCAAGTTATAGTTCTGGTATTTCTGGGACATTAGGGAGCCTTATTTAAGGTTATTAAGGTTGAATTATTCTTTTTTATCTTGGGATTTGTTATTTTCCAACCATGATCCGTAACAGCTGTCCACCCTGAATCACATACTGTCTTCACAAGTTATAGTTCTGGTATTTCTGGGACATTAGGGAGCCTTATTTAAGGTTATTAAGGTTGAATTATTCTTCTTTATCTTGGGATTTGTTATTTTCCAACCATGATCCGTATCAGCTGTCCACCCTGAATCACATACTGTCTACCCAAGTTATAGTTCTGGTATTTCTGGGACATTAGGGAGCCTTATTTAAGGTTATTAAGGTTGAATTATTCTTCTTTATCTTGGGATTTGTTATTTTCCAACCATGATCCGTATCAGCTGTCCACCCTGAATCACATACTGTCTACCCAAGTTATAGTTCTGGTATTTCTGGGACATTAGGGAGCCTTATTTAAGGTTATTAAGGTTGAATTATTCTTCTTTATCTTGGGATTTGTTATTTTCCAATCATGATCCGTAACAGCTGTCCATCCTGAATCACATACTGTCTACCCAAGTTATAGTTCTGGTATTTCTGGGACATTAGGGAGCCTTATTTAAGGTTATTAAGGTTGAATTATTCTTTTTTATCTTGGGATTTGTTATTTTCCAACCATGATCCGTAACAGCTGTCCACCCTGAATCACATACTGTCTACCCAAGTTATAGTTCTGGTATTTCTGGGACATTAGCGAACCTTATTTAAGGTTATTAAGGTTGAATTATTCTTCTTTATCTTGGGATTTGTTATTTTACAATCATGATCCGTATCAGCTGTCCACCCTGAATCACATACTGTCTACCCAAGTTATAGTTCTGGTATTTCTGGGACATTAGGGAGCCTTATTTAAGGTTATTAAGGTTGAATTATTCTTCTTTATCTTGGGATTTGTTATTTTCCAATCATGATCCGTAACAGCTGTCCACCCTGAATCACATACTGTCTACCCAAGTTATAGTTCTGGTATTTCTGGGACATTAGCGAACCTTATTTAAGGTTATTAAGGTTGAATTATTCTTCTTTATCTTGGTAGGTAGCATTATTCATGAATTATTAAATCATTTAATATTGCTATTATTACCAATATCCGTAATATCTTTAATTGGTGAAATATTGTAGTGGTAAATAATATTCTGATTAATATTACAATTGATTTGAAAATTTGTGAATATTATATTCATATTTATAAACGAGTATAACATATAACAACTCCTAATCGTCATTGAACTTCTCAACTGACATAGCACTGTTTATTAAGTGATTAAGTACATTTATACCAAAACAAAAAATATTGTATTCCAAAAATAAAATTTCAACTTTTACCCAAAAGTAAAAATTAACAATATGATATAATAATTGATAAAAAAACCGACCTCAAATTTAGCTTACGGTGATTTTTTACATGAATCAGTTGTTTGCTTAGGAAATAGATGTAAATAAAAAAAACCTTGTAAGATGTAGAAAAACATATTTTGTATTAGAAATTAGGTATTTGTGATACAAAAACAAATTAATGGCATTGCTCAGGTACGAAAATTAGAAAAACTTGCTATGAAATTATAGTTGAAATATAACATAAATCTATTAATAAATTGTTATTAAAAAACTGTGTAATTTGAAAAGTAAAAAGTAATTTGTAACTAGCATAGGTCAGATATATAAATACTACAGCTTATACGTACTAATTACCAAGTAGTTATAAAAAATTTGA
>JBAIZL010000189.1:62500-102500 GCA_036971475.1 Prosapia bicincta | reverse complement strand
AACTGTTAAAAACCTCATAATTGTTACCAAGATACAGAGAAAGACTGTTAACAACCTCATAATTGTTACCAAGATTCAGAGGAAAACTGTCAACAACCTCATAATTGGTACCAAGATACAGAGAAAAACTGTCAACAACCTCATAATTGTTAACAAGATTTAGAGGTTAACAGAAATCAACCTCATAAATGTTAACAAATTATATAAGGGTTAGCTGTTAATAGGGGTAGAACTTTTCTGGGCGGGGGCAAAAAATGTTCTACCTAGAACAATAGCCTTTTATGACAGTGGTTGAATTAAAGACACCCACTGTCAACGCTTGTCATCAATCAACAATAGGAAAGAGATAGCCCCCATTCAAATACTTTTAGTCACATGTACGAAATTTATAAATCCAAATGATCTTGACGTGCAAACACAGTGAATTGAATCAAACTGGGCTAAAATAAAAAGACATGAGATATGAGGCGGCGAATTGGTAAAACGTTTTCTCCAAATATAGGAACTTATATAACAGAATACGCTTTAAGAAGCCTTCATCCAACGACTGAAGAGCTATTCATCGATTTTATGAATGCAGTCATAATAGTTTATCCCGTTTAATAAATTGACAAATAGATAGATTGTAAAAATATGTAAAATATATATAAAATATGTAAAAAAGTGTATACAAATTACATAAAAAAATGTAAATAATAAAAAATGAAAAAATATTAGTATAAAACAAAAAACGTTTTCCTAAGAGGACAAGGCTCTATGGGCCGCTGATTTCAGGATTTGGTTGGGCAGTTTCCTTATAGATATGTCAATCAATTTATGTTTCTTCGGGCCAGAACACAGACAGCAATGATTTTTGGAGTGATTGTAAATTTTTTAATGTACTTATCTATAAATTTCGTATATGAGACTCCGAATTGTGGCTAACGCTTACCTATCGTTGACTGTTAACAAGGATTGGCAGTTGGTGTCTTAAATTCAACCAGTGTCATAAAAGGCTATTGTGCTCCGTAGAACGGTTTTTGCCCCCATCCAGATCCTTTCTACCCCTGTTAACACCCTCATAACTGGTAAAAATATATTGTTAAATCGGCCACTAAAAGAATATTTTCTTTATGTTTATTTAACGTCTTTCTCAGCGATAGTGGCATTTATCAAATATAGAAGCTAAACGATATGGTAACTAATAAAAACAATTATATCCTAAGCAAAAACTTTAAGTATTTATTGAACTAAATAATTATAATAAAAAAGTAACTGAAGTGAATTTTTAAACTGTGCCGTTTACCAATCGATTATATTGCAATTTACATGAAACGTTAAACCTTAAATATTCTCGAAATCCGAAGTTAAATTTCTACAACAATAAGATGAAAGGATGTTGAAAACTTTAAAAAGAAATATCATCAGAATGCTCGACCAAGTGAAAAAGAAAGTTAGGATCTCTTTTATGTTTTTGGCATTCGATGTCTTTGGTAACAATTAAAGAAATACAAAATATTTAGAGTATCTAAAACTCCTACAAACCCACCTGGAGAACAAAAAGGCGACAAATCTCTTCCATTGATTGCCTATTTAGTTTTCCTTGGTTCTATCTTTTTTCAATCAAACTTTGTCTTGTCATTTTATACTTCATTCGTAACGTACATTTTAGAGTTGTTGCTTTACATATATATAAAACTAAAAATATAATTGCTACAGTAATTGTTAAGTATATTACAAGCTAATCATAATAAGTTGAGCAAGACATTTCGTTTACTTGTAGCTCGGGGTCAAAGGGTCACAGGCAAATACATTTGTAACATAGAATGTAGTCGGTGACGACGCTAAAATACTCAGGTGTGCCATCAAGCCTCACACGTTATACAGCTCCACGAGGGATATTTTAAGTCTTTGGTGGTTTGCTGCTTTTTACTTCACTTCGGCGTTAAACAAATTCTGTTTTTATATTCCTCCTATTACCTCACACTCTCCTTACATATATCTTGTACAAATTTTAATCCGTTAATAAAATACGTTTTTATTCATCCAATCAAGTTCAAATACATTTTTTTTAACTATAAAGGATAACAAAAGACGTTAATTCAGTTTTTTTTTATATGTGTTCAATAATTAAATTATAAATTTTGCGGAGTCCAGCGGGATCCAAACTGGGAATCTCATGTTCGAAGTCTAGCGCGCTTTGGCACTGCGCCAACTTTCCAATACCTAAAAATTAATTTCTCTAAGATCTATATGAGTTTTCCCCCCTCTGGGTGTCGTCGAAACCTCCATTATACAACCTTAAACTGTTGAAATGGTATCACAATACCATAAATAGTGCTCTAGGGTCACTAAAATAAGATTTTTCGTTGTCAAACCCAGTAGGAATTTACTGTTTATAACTTGTTTATTTCCAACATATTTTACATCTCTATAGATAATTCTTTATTGGCTATGTACGTGTGATTGTACGAACAAATCGAAATGGAGGTTCAGAATAACGAAGCGTCTACTGGAACAGCATTCCACTTGAAAAACTGTGTGATTAAATTTAGAACTTAGATTTTAACTTCTGATTGAAGGAAATTTTTCCTTAAATATTTATATATTAAATATAGCATTTCAGTCATTCAACGCCGCGCCTCCCAGTACCGGTTAAATAGGTTCTCAGTGGAGCCGAAGAGAGGGTTTACGTGTTCGACGCCCGTTTTGCTCTTTAGACAGAAGAGCCGGTGGCTCTTCCACTACACCGATCCGGAGGAGAAGGTTCTAGTCAACAGGGGAAATATGGTGACCACTTCCATACGTGGAAGGATTCTGGGTAACGGCCGCTAAGTGGCTAGAAGCACGCATTTCTTGTTTTTGGCCAGATCCGTTATTTTAGTACGAAAATGGACATTGCCTATACCGCCGATGATGTTTCTTGTACAGTTTAGGGATGTAGTGGCCAGTTTATCACCTAGTTCGTACTCTTCAATGCCTTTATGGCTAGACACCCATTGTAATTATACATTCCGTCTTTCCTTGATTAATACACACACATACACACACACACACACACACACACACACACACACACACACACACACACACACACACACACACACACACACACACACACACACACACACACACACACACACATACACACACATACAGACACACACATACACAGACAGACACACACACACACACACACACACACACACACACACACACACACACACACACACACACTGCAACGTCCCCCCGTGCGCTCCGCATCGGTTGCAGAATTTATTTATTTTATATTTATATATCTGCTGCTCACACCGTTTTGTGTACCGTGTTTAGATCCCTAAATTTTGTCTTATGTTCCCGCGTAATGTACCACGCCTAAATGCAAGCTTATTCCCGCTGACTTCTACCTTAACGTTTGTATGACCTCCCTTAAGTTGGTTGGCAGGTTTGTTGGGTCTGTATTTAGTCACACATGTCAGTAAAATAGTCAGCTGGAAAGAAACAACATTTATATGAACACACAAAATTTTCAAAGAATCTTACCACTTCATGAGATCTGCAGGCACAGCAAGGGGACGTGCAAAATATGATCATGTTTAAGATACCTATTTTAAAAGGCTCCTGTGTTCTTTAAATATGATCTGCCAGTAGATATCGTCTTTGGGCTTCAATACAAAAAACCAACTAATTTTTAAAATAGCTCAATAAAATTGTTTCTCACGAGAAATGTACCCGTTTGAAGAAACATTAGGTTCTGAATTTTATATATTTATTAATTAATGAAATTTAATTAAAACTGTACTTTTATTTTATAATCATTATTTATCAGTTGGAAAAAACGAAACATTTTTATTGGTTGTTCAACACAGGATAAATTCAAATACTGTAAGTTTTTATATTGCATTTAATTACTGATTTTAAACTAAAATAATTTTCTTTTCAAATAAAACACATCTAACTCTCTCTTTATCTTCACAAATTATTAATTAAAAGTTCGTTATTTTTCACATATTTAAATCCTACATTTCATATATAATTCATTAATCATATTTACACATTTTTAAACACAATTATTTCCAAATTTAACATAATAAAAAAATTTATCTTCTCATTTCAAGATTGAATTGGTAAATTCACATTTTATTATAAATAATTTTAAAATATATATGATTCAATAAATCTGGTCCTCTTGAAAATGATTGGCTTATGGCCAAAACCACTTTGCAAATTTAATATTTATTATTCATTATTTAAACATTTTTGTTATACTAATTAATTTTATTACTTTTAAGATTTATTTAATTTTTCAACATAGAATGAAGTCATTGTTTAAGTTTAATTGGTAATTTGAATTTAATAAATTTAACTGACTAAATTTAACGTTAATTTGCATATAATAGAGAAATCGACTTGCCAAGGATTTCCCTGACGGTCCTAGAGTCCTCCATTTACACATTTTTAAACACAATTATTTCCAAATTTAACATAATAAAAAATTTATCTTCTCATTTCAAGATTGAATTGGTAAATTCACATTTTATTTTAAATAATTTTAAAATATATATGATTCAATAAATCTGGTCTTCTTGAAAATGATTGGCTTATGGCCAAAACCACTTTGCAAATTTTAATATTTATTATTCATTATTTAAACATTTTTGTTATACTAATTAATTTTATTACTTTTAAGATTTATTTAATTTTTCAACATAGAATGAAGTCATTGTTTAAGTTTAATTGGTAATTTGAATTTAATAAATTTAACTGACTAAATTTGACGTTAATTTGCATATAATAGAGAAATCGACTTGCCAAGGATTTCCCTGACGGTCCTAGAGTCCTCTCGTCTGGATTCCCTGGTCCCTGGACATCGGAAGTTGCCATCCCTGGTCAGTCGATGGAAGTCTTTCTCCATTTCCACGTCCTGGAGGCTGAGTCTGGAGCCCTCGTCCATGGATGGAAGTAGACGGCGGAAACGTGGCTATTTTGGTCCCATCTGGCCTGGTGATAGTTGTCCTACGCGCTGACCGACATTACGACCATTAGCACCTCGTATTAAAAATTTTTACAGACTGCCTTACAAGTCCCTAAGTTCCTGTATTTATTGCAGCTATGTAACCCTTCCCCTCTGCTCTAAGCTCGTCGCTATCTCCGTGCTTGTTTCTTGTACGGGCGGGTTGGACAACGTATTAGTTTTAACCTGCATAATTTTGTTATCTGTTTTAGAACACTGAAAAATGTCTATTATTTTAAAATGGCTGTAACTTTTTTGTTATTTGAGTTTTTTAAATTCTGTTTTCACTATTGTTAATTATGGATTTTTCTGGTCATTTCAAAATGTCGATGATAGTTCTACGTGACCTAGTTCTCAAGCACTTAGAAAATTTTCGCGTCAATTTTTCGGCACTTAGAAAATTTTCACTTTTTAGTGAAGTTAGTCAAATTTAGTTAGTTATTACAGTTGCATGCTATCATAATTTTTAATTTGTCTTAATAATACTTATTCAAAATTTTACTGACTTCTTGACTCTTTACTATGTTTATTATACCATAAATTAAAACCTTATTATTCAAATATTAAAATTGTTATTTAAACAATAGGAAATTATTAATTTCTTAATTTGAACGGTAATTCAGACCGTTGCAACACACACACACACACACACACACACACACACACACACACACACACACACACACACACACACACACACACACACACACACACACATACACACACACACACAAATACACACACACACACACACACACACACACACACACACACACACACATACACACACACACACCAATACACACACACACACACACACACAAATATACATACAAACAAACACACACACAAATATACATACAAACAAACACACACACACACACACACACACACACACACACACACACACACACACACACAAATATACATAAAAACAAACACACACACAAATATACATACAAACAAACAAACAAACACACACACACACACAAATATACATACAAACACACACACACACACACAAATATACATACAAACAAACAAACAAACACACACACACACACACACAAATATACATACAAACAAACAAACAAACACACACTCACACACACACACACACACACACACACACACACACACACACACTCACACACACACACACAAATATACATACAAACAAACAAACACACACACACACACACACACACAAATATACATACAAACAAACACACGCACAAATATACATACAAACACACACACACACAAATATACATACAAACAAACAAACAAACACACACACACACACAAATATACATACAAACACACACACAAATATACATACAAACAAACAAACAAACACACACACACACACAAATATACATACAAACAAACACACACACACATAAAACGTAACCATCGAAAAGACTTAGCGATGTAGTCGTCCTTTATTATAACTATATCGGCGTCGTCCTCTTACACGAGTTCGGCGTCGTCCTCTTACACGAGTTCGGCGTCGTCCTCTTACACGAGTTCGGCGTCGTCCTCTTACACGAGTTCGGCGTCGTCCTCTTACACGAGTTCGGCAAACATGATTTCTAACTAAATAAGAATAAAACACTGGCATTATTGTTGTACATGAATAATCCCAAACTATCTACAGATGTTAAGGCCTCGTAGAAGTGGCACTGGCCGTTAGCGTACAACCTTTCAGATTAAATCAATCATTTATCAAATTAATAGATTTGTTGAGCACTGTGGAGTAATTTTCTAACTAAATAAATAAAACCCTCAACCACAATGCAAAATCTCTATTTAACTACAATTATTTTATGCACATTTCGATTACATTGTAATCATCTATTAGTGCTTCTGAAGATGCTGACCATGTAATGGAAATGTACGTAAAGTGATTGTAAAATACACTTTTTTCAAATATTCAAGAAGTATTTCTAAATTCATTAACTTCTCCGTTACCGATATTTCTTTCTTGTAGTCATTTTTACGTATTATATTAACGGTTGGTTTATTTGTCAGAACTGATATTTTATTTTAAAATGATATTCAATGTTTCTCTTCTTTTATAATCTTTCTGTATTATATTAAATCTCTCTATTTTCAATGTTTAAAAGGAAGCTTTGAATTGTTTATTATTATTTTTGTTTAAACAAATATTAAAATTAATAATATTTTTAACTTGAAATTAAATGTAAAAGTGTATTAATTGGTAGTTATAAATTATGGTGACATATAAAGGTTTTTAACAGAGGATTTAGTCAGGGTTTAAAGCCCGTCCTTTTACTAGGCTTTGACATACAATGTATTTCTATTTAGTTAGAGATGTTCAGGGCTTGTCAACTATCCGTTAATATGCATTAAACTTTCAATGGAACGCATTTCTGGTATCCAATGTTCACACTTTGCCACGTTGTTATATTATACCGCGACAACTCCAGCGAGCGTCGTCCTTCCTGGAGTTTTCATGGGATTTTACATTTACCTTTGTTGTATCGCGTATTGTTAACGTATAACCCTGGAGCGCGCGTAATATAAGCGTAATAGTCCCTGTGGCGAGTTGAGTGCATTGGCTTTTGTCATATTTGCTGAGTGCCCACGTACGATACACATTTGTATTCCGTCCAAATGCCCCCGCAAGCTTTTTCAGTCGCTAAGTTTGTAATACATCTTACTGAATCACAGATAAGAGAGTATTGTAAGGAGGCTTGTCTGATTAGTTCATCTGTGATATAAAACTAACTTGTATGAAAGTAGTCACCGATTAATCATTGCAAGAGAAACCACACTAAGTGTTCGTCACACAGCATTGTATAGCCTCCGGTGTGAAATGCACTGAACTAGATTAAAGGTCTTCTGCTGAATCACGCCAATAAATCATTGGAAGAGAAACCACACTAAGCGTTCGTCACAGCATTGTATAGCCTCCGGTGTGAAATGCTCTGAACTAGATTAAAGCTCTTCTGCTGAATGACGGCAATAAATCATTGGAAGAGAAACCACACTAAGTGTTCGTCACACAGCATTGTATAGCTTCCGGTGTGAAATGCTCTGAACTAGATTAATGCTCTTCTGCTGAATGACGGCAATAAATCATTGCAAGAGAAACCACACTAAGTCTTCGTCACACAGCATTGTATAGCCTCCGGTGTGAAATGCACTGAACTAGATTAAAGGTCTTCTGCTGAATCACGCCAATAAATCATTGGAAGAGAAACCACACTAAGCGTTCGTCACAGCATTGTATAGCCTCCGGTGTGAAATGCACTGAACTAGATTAAAGGTCTTCTGCTGAATCACGCCAATAAATCATTGGAAGAGAAACCACACTAAGCGTTCGTCACAGCATTGTATAGCCTTCGGTGTGAAATGCACTGAACTAGGTTAAAGGTCTTCTGCTGAATCACGCCAATAAATCATTGGAAGAGAAACCACACTAAGCGTTCGTTACAGCATTGTATAGCCTCCGGTGTGAAATGCTCTGAACTAGATTAAAGCTCTTCTGCTGAATCACGCCAATAAATCATTGGAAGAGAAACCACACTAAACGTTCGTCACAGCATTGTATAGCCTCCGATGTGAAATGCTCTGAACTAGATTAAAGCTCTTCTGCTGAATGACGCCAATAAATCATTGGAAGAGAAACCACACTAAGCGTTCGTCACAGCATTGTATAGCCTACGATGTGAAATGCTCTGAACTAGATTAAAGCTCTTCTGCTGAATGACGCCAATAAATCATTGGAAGAGAAACCACACTAAGCGTTCGTCACAGCATTGTATAGCCTCCGATGTGAAATGCTCTGAACTAGATTAAAGCTCTTCTGCTGAATGACGCCAATAAATCGGTAGTTTCTAGTCGTGATTAATTTGTTGTCTCTGAAGATGGTGCCCTTGGAGCCGAAATGTGTATAAGGTTAAGCAAACATTATTGGGGATAGAGGTTTCAATGTGTTTAGTATATTAAGTAAATCATAAAATTAAAGTGCCATAACTAAATAATACGTCCAGGTCAGTGATATTTTATAATCCATAATAGGTTAACTCTCCTGTGCAGAAAACGTAACTACTGTGTATATTATAATTATGATATAAATAGTTATTTACTTTTTATTACAGAAGGGCTCCAATTATCCAAATCAACTGGTACCGGGTACTATTTGGATGAAGGAATTCCGGATTATTGGATTTTATCGAAGAGAAATTAAATTTTAATTAATTACGATATCAATGTTTCAAACAGGAGAAACAAACTATATTTTAAAAAAATTAGTTCAACCCAAACTATATTAAATGCCAAATTTATTATTTTAATATTATAAAGCAACGTTTCAGTCACATTTTGGTGGCCCTTTTGAAGCTTTAAAATCTAAAAACATAAAACAATAATCTTTATAACTTACAATTTATATTTTTTTTAGTTTTATATTTTTTCTATGCTTCTGAGCTAAAGTTCTAGTTCCCTCAAGAAAGAATTGAACCGAAATTCGGTTCCAAAACACTCAATTCCTAAGACCCCTTGTTAACGGAACCCTCTAATTCTTTATTTTTTGTGTGTCTTCGTTGATTTTCTAGATATTTTACCTACATTTTAAAGCACTGGCAGGAAGTATAAAAGTGTAGGTTTGCTCCTTTTAGTCTGATATCGTTGATGGTCCGTACATCTCAGCCAACTCTTTACCCGTAACTCCTTTATCTGATTGGTCTATACTTAGTTTATCCATTCGTTTTCTTTGAGAAGTCATGGTGAACAACGAAACTTGCTCACAAACAAAACAACGAACCGATGAGATCCCAAGATACACTGACTGACTAATCAAAACAGATAGTGACAGACGGGCGAATAGCGAAGGACGACAGCCAAGGATACAGATAGTGACAGACGGGCGAATAGCGAAGGACGACAGCCAAGGATACAGATAGTGACAGACGGGCGAATAGCGAAGGACGAAAGCCAAGGATACAGATAGTGACAGACGGCCGAATAGCGAAGGACGACAGCCAAGGATACAGATAGTGACAGACGGGCGAATAGCGAGAGACGACAGCCAAGGATACAGATAGTAACAGACGGGCGAATAGCGAAGGATGACAGCCAAGGATACAGATAGTGACAGATGGGCGAATAGCGAAGGACGACAGCCAAGGATACAGATAGTGACAGACGGGCGAATAGCGAAGGACGACAGCCAAGGATACAGATAGTGACAGACGGGCGAATAGCGAAGGACGACAGCCAAGGTTACAGATAGTGACAGACGGGCGAATAGCGAAGGACGACAGCCAAGGATACAGATAGTGACAGACGGGCGAATAGCGAAGGACGACAGCCAAGGATACAGATAGTGACAGACGGGCGAATAGCGAAGGACGACAGCCAAGGATACAGATAGTGACAGACGGCCGAAAAGCGAAGGACGACAGCCAAGGATACAGATAGTGACAGACGGGCGAATAGCGAAGGACGACAGCCAAGGTTACAGATAGTGACAGACGGGCGAATAGCGAAGGACGACAGCCAAGGATACAGATAGTGACAGACGGGCGAATAGCGAAGGACGACAGCCAAGGATACAGATAGTGACAGACGAGCGAATAGCGAAGGACGACAGCCAAGGTTACAGATAGTGACAGACGGGCGAATAGCGAAGGACGACAGCCAAGGATACAGATAGTGACAGACGGGCGATTAGCGAAGGACGACAGCCAAGGATACAGATAGTGACAGACGGGCGAATAGCGAAGGACGACAGCCAAGGATACAGATAGTGACAGACGGGCGAATAGCGAAGGACGACAGCCAAGGATACAGATAGTGACAGACGGGCGAATAGCGAAGGACGACAGCCAAGGATACAGATAGTGACAGACGGGCCAATAGCGAAGGACGACAGCCAAGGATACAGATAGTGACAGACGGGCGAATAGCGAAGGACGACAGCCAAGGTTACAGATAGTGAAAGACGGGCGAATAGCGAAGGACGACAGCCAAGGTTACAGATAGTGAAAGACGGGCGAATAGCGAAGGACGACAGCCAAGGATACAGATAGTGACAGACGGGCGAATAGCGAAGGACGACAGCCAAGGTTACAGATAGTGAAAGACGGGCGAATAGCGAAGGACGACAGCCAAGGATACAGATAGTGACAGACGGGCGAATAGCGAAGGACGACAGCCAAGGATACAGATAGTGACAGACGGGCGAATAGCGAAGGACGACAGCCAAGGTTACAGATAGTGAAAGACGGGCGAATAGCGAAGGACGACAGCCAAGGATACAGATAGTGACAGACGGGCGAATAGCGAAGGACGACAGCCAAGGATACAGATAGTGACAGACGGGCGATTAGCGAAGGACGACAGCCAAGGATACAGATAGTGACAGACGGGCGAATAGCGAAGGACGACAGCCAAGGATACAGATAGTGACAGACGGGCGAATAGCGAAGGACGACAGCCAAGGATACAGATAGTGAAAGACGGGCGAATAGCGAAGGACGACAGCCAAGGATACAGATAGTGACAGACGGGCGAATAGCGAAGGACGACAGCCAAGGATACAGATAGTGACAGACGGGCGAATAGCGAAGGACGACAGCCAAGGATACAGATAGTGACAGACGGGCGATAGCAAAGGGCGACAGCCAAGGATACAGATAGTGACAGACGGGCGAATAGCGAAGGACGACAGCCAAGCATACAGATAGTGACAGACGGTCGAATAGCGAAGGACGACAGCCGAGGATACAGATAGTGACAGACGCTCGAATAGCGAAGGACGACAACCAAGGATACAGAAATGCACTAAGACGGTAACTCACCATCTAAATGTTTTCGCTGCGCCTACACTAGCTTCGCAGGGGATAGACCAATAACACGTGCAAAACAGATAGTGACAGACGGGCGAATAGCGAAGGACGACAGCCAAGGATACAGAAATGCACTAAGACGGTAACTCACCATCTAAATGTTTTCGCTGCGCCTACACTAGCTTCGCAGGGGATAGACCAATAACACGTGCAAAACAGATAGTGACAGACGGGCGAATAGCGAAGGACGACAGCCACGGTTACAGAAATGCACTACATTTCTTTCAATTTAGGAACTAGTCAGAACTGTCGGTTGATGATAACATATACAAATGCTTAAAAAACTGTGTGAGAAAAAGCGAATCAATATTTAAGTAGACGGCTGTTTTTCGAAAAATAACTGTATGTTAACAACATTGCCTTAAAACTTGATCGCGCTGACCTCTAGCGAATAACATCATTACTTTGAATCATCTGTTTAATCGGAGTTGCAAATACTTCACATGAACGCTAATACCACATTATATAACTTGTGGCAGTTGCTTTCAGTAACCCGTTTTCCGTGTAACACAATTAGCAACAGAATGTACGTTGGGGGGAGGGGGGGTAACTGGTATTAAAGCACCGCTTTGATATTTCACCTTGAAGTTTGTTTCTCGGTTAAGTATATTACAATAAATATAATATAAAACTGAATAACTTTTAATGAACTGGTTTTAAATTGCATTATTTCATTTCCTTCTCAATCACTCACCCATCCACCCACTCACCCACCCACACACACACACACACACACACGCACGCGCACACACACACACACACACACGCACGCACGCACGCACGCACACACACACACACACACACACACACACACACACACACACACACACACACACACACACACACACACACACACACACACACACATACACACACACACACACACACACACACACACACACACAAACACCCACTCACCCACCCACACACACACACACACACACACACACACACAGACACACACACACACGCACGCACACACACACACACACACACACACACACACACACACACACACACACACACACACACACACACACACACACACACACACACACACACACACACACACACACACACACACACACACACACACACACACACACACACACACACACACACACACACATACACATAAACACATACACACACACACACACACAAATATATATATATATATATATATATATATATATATATATATATATACTTTCTTCACCTACAATAATAAAATACGCCCAAAACTCCAGTTCACTCAGAGATTGAAACCAATCGATCCCTAAACTTATTTGACGTCACCATAACAAAAATCCACACACAAAAACACAGCTTCATCTTTTACAGGAAACCTACAACGACAGACACACTTATCCACAACACCTCAAATCACCCTATCCAACACAAACACGTTACCTTGAGAACCATGCTCTATAGACTTACCACAGAAAAAATAAACAAAGAACGAGACACCTTTAAATATTTAGCATATACAAATGAATACAACACCACAATAATAGACAAAGTATTGCACAATATACAAAATAACACTAAAACTAATACTATTGTGGGGTAAATACATCACATTACCATACATAAACAGAACATTAAATAAAATAGCCCACAAATTCCAAAAAACTGGTTTACAACATAGTTTACAAAACTAATAACAAGTTACAATACAAAATACAACACAACACCAACAACAAAGACCAGCTACAAGCACCAGACTACTACACCCAAGTTAAACTGTACAAATAGCGACAAATTCTACATTGGGCAAACAGGTCGCAGCTTCAAGCAAAGTGTCGTACAAACTGCAACAAATTCTACATTGGGCAAACAGGTCGCAGCTTCAAACAAAGAGTCGTACAAACAACAACAAATTCTACATTGGGCAAACAGGTCACAGCTTCAAACAAAGAGTCGTACAAACTGCAACAAATTTTACATTGGGTATACAGATCGCAGCTTCGAACAAAGAGTCGTACAAACTGCAACAAATTTTACATTGGGTATACAGATCGCAGCTTCGAACAAAGAGTCGTACAAACTGCAACAAATTCTACAATGGGCAAACAGGTCGCAGCTTCAAGCAAAGTGTCGTACAAACTGCAACAAATTCTACATTGGGCAAACAGGTCACAGCTTCAAACAAAGAGTCGTACAAACTGCAACAAATTCTACATTGGGCAAACAGGTCACAGCTTCAAAAAAAGAGTCGTACAAACTGCAACAAATTCTACATTGGGTATACAGATCGCAGCTTCAAACAAAGAGTCGTACAAACTGCAACAAATTCTACAATGGGCAAACAGGTCGCAGCTTCAAGCAAAGTGTCGTACAAACTGCAACAAATTCTTCATTGGGCAAACAGGTCGCAGCTTCAAACAAAGAATAGAGAAACACGTTTTAACAGACATTTATTATAACCTAGAAATTTTACTTATCAACAAAAAAAACAAATCTCAACACACTAGCACAATATAACATTTACAAACACATAAAAAAAATACAAACATATTAAACGAATAAGCCCAATACAAATCACACAAACTCCTTGATACTATCAAAAACCTGCCTTTAAAACTGTAACCGTTTAACTCAACAACAACTCCAAGCGGAAAATTTAGACACTGATGAAAATCGCCACGGAGCGATTGAAAACGTTCTGTCTCATTAAGTTTTTACTAATTTACAAAATTAAAGTTCGGTTAGTCATTAACTAATGTAAAAGTGATTAATTAAGTTCCACCGAACGTAATTGATTACAAATTTCAAGAGTTTGTTTTGTTATTCGAAATTTTTCTCTTTTCCCAATAACTTTATTCCTCTGTTACTCACACATTCTACCACCGTCGTCCCTTCAACCCAGTCCCCGTACTTACACATCCTACCACCGTCGTTCCCTTCAACCCAGAACCTGTACTTACACATCCTACCACCATCTTTCCCTTTAACCCAGTCCCCGTACTTACACATCCTACCACCGTCGTCCCTTCAACCCAGTCCCCGTACTTACACATCCTACCACCGTCGTTCCCTTCAACCCAGACCCTGTACTTACACATCCTACCACCATCTTTCCCTTCAACCCAGTCCCCGTACTTACACATCCTACCACCGTCGTCCCTTCAACCCAGTCCCCGTACTTACACATCCTACCACCATCGTTCCCTTCAACCCAGTCCCCGTAATCACACATCGTCGATTTTCGGAATCAAGGCCTAGTCTCCCGTTTTTGCGTTCCTCTCACACTAGCATCCTATTCCCCCATCGGGAACTTTTCAACCAATCACAAAAAGACATTTTCAAGTACAACCAATACCTCTCAATTGTAACATCTAGTTTCAAAATTTGTACCGTTACGTAACGATTAACTTATACTTTTTTGAAATCTCAAGGACATTGCCCTAACCTTTTCTAACGGTATTTTAGCGACCCTCTAGCACATTGTTTCTTTTACACAAAATAAAAACATATTTAGTGATTCTATCGCCTTGAAAAATAAAAAAGCCTTAGATTCATTATTTCATGTTTACGACAACCTTTGTACTCGCCGCCCTATGTTAGCAATTTAAAGACTTCAGTTCTATATTTTAACGAAGAAATAATTTTATGTTACAATATATATGTTGAAATTTACACATATATATTTGTATGTTGCATATAGCTACTAAAATTATTACAATATTTTATATTTATATTTATAGATATATTAATAAATATTTATTTATTTATATTTCGTTCATTTTGCTCGTATTAATTAATTACTTTTAAGTGTTTCCCCATTTTTTAGCTCGCCTCATATGTCTTGCTCTAATATTCAGCACAAGTTTCTAGAATACCGTCTGCGCTGTGGTTGTTATATTGCTTTCTTGGGACCTAACCTCGAAAATCATTTATTCCATTAAATGTACACATCTCCTCAAGACTGCGCTACTGGCGTACACTCAGACTCACAGATTCTACGTCCATGAAAATATGAAAACATTTCCATGACACAGGTCACAATGATTATTTCTTATCTCAAGTAACAGAAAGCTGTTCACAAAAGCAAATCTTCAGAATAGGCTATACTGAACACAAAACAAGATATATATATATATATATATATATACACACACACACACTCACACACACACACACACACACACACACACACACACACACACACACACACACACACACACACATATATATATATATATATATATATATATATATATATATATATGTGTGTGTGTGTGTGTGTGTGTGTATGTGTGTGTATATATATATATATATATTTTAACCCAACCATAAACATTGTGCCTCAAAATTTTATTTTAGTAACATTTTATCAAATAATTACAGTTGTATATAGGCCTACATATGACGTAATCACAATATTCAGTGGCAAAATAGAATGCGAAATTCATTATTAAAATTAACGTAGCATGAGAGGTGTAATTTTTTCTAAACCATTATTTACGATAATGTGGGGTAGCCATGGCAACAATTGTTGACAACACCAATAGGCCAAGATAAAGGACGGGAGGCTTCACGTTGAATGTTTCGAGGACAACCTCAACATTTTTAAAATCTTATTTTTTGTTTAGTGGGATAAATTTATATCGATGGAACTTCAATATATTAAACTTATTTATTTCTAAGTATTGGTGATTGGTCATAATTCAAGTTAGATATATTATTTGCATGTTTATAAATGGGTATTTCCAACATATTTTCTGTAAGTACCATTTCCTTCATCAACAAAAGGCTTTATTTAAGCAATAACGTGTTGAGGGCCTACATACTTTATTTTGTTCTCAATATTTGAGAATGTTTATTTCTCCCCTAAAATTATGAGTAAAAATTATGGGTAAAATTATGAGTAATTTTACAAACCAAAATACAATCATAAAAAAACAGAACTCTAAAATAAAAATGAAGAGAATCCGATCCTTTATAAGTCCAGTATACCTGATACTCAGCCATACTTCCCGCTTTGTTTCTTATATTTACTTGATGGATTTCCTTACAAATCATAATATTTAGAACTTGGATTTATTTTATTCCTAAACTCTTAAAATGAAGTTCTCTGTTAAAGATGATACACTGCAGTGAGTTGATACACTGGAGTGAGTTGATACACTGGAGCGAGTTGATACACTGGAGTGAGTTTATACACTGGAGTGAGTTTATACACTGGAGCGAGTTGATACACTGGAGCGAGTTGATACACTGGAGTGAGTTGATACACTGGAGTGAGTTGATACACTGGAGTGGGTTGATACACTGGAGTGAGTTGATACACTGGAGTGAGTTTATACACTGGAGTGAGTTTATACACTGGAGCGAGTTGATACACTGGAGCGAGTTGATACACTGGAGTGAGTTGATACACTGGAGTGAGTTGATAGACTGGAGTAAGGTGATAGACTGGAGTAAGTTGATACACTGGAGCGAGTTGATACACTAGAGCGAGTTGATACACTGGAGTGAATTGATACACTAGAGTGAGTTGGAAACAGCCTTGCAAACTCTGCCCCTGTAATTAGATTACATTGTCGCAGACGGATTTACTAAACCATGCAGCGAAGTTATAATCAGAGTATGTTGCAATGTCGCACGAGAGGTGTTACAACGGGAGAAATACAGGGCCTTAGAGAGCGAAGCATTACTTGCTACAAGACCAAGTGCAATGTGTACTAAAGCTTTATGGTTGTGCTAGGAACTTTGCGCGACTCTAGTCCTTCAACGAATTACTATAACGATTCTGTTTATGTTATTAGAGCTGAATGCCTTTACAAACGCGTACATTCATTTTATTCATGGACTTGCCAACGCCCATGCTAGCTAAGATGTTCAATTTGAACGATTGAAAATTTGAACACGTTATATATATAGAATGTGGTCTAATAGAAGAAGTTTACTTACAGTAACCTATAATAAGTTATAAGTAGTTAAACTTATTACATAACTATTTGGTATCTTTTTCAATAGATACTTTTATAAAATTTGTAAATAATTCAAGTTAATTTCCGCCAATGATGGTTACGTAAGCCTTGAATTAAGATAGGATTAAAAAAAGGACAAATAGACAGTCTTGTTAGGCAATGTTTATTCTCACATCTGCAGGGTTGGCACACCTGACGTCGACTTACTCTTCATCGGTGTCTTGAGAATGGTCCCCCGGTAACACCAAGGATGAGGAAGCGTGCTTGTTTGGCAAGGTTTATTCTCACATCTGCAGAGTTGGCACACCTGACGACGACGTACTCTTCATCGGTGTCTTGAGAATGGTCCCCCGGTAACACCAAGGATGAGGAAGCGTGCTTTATAGACAAGACATGCCTCACATCTGCAGAGTTGGAACACCTGACGTCGATTTACTCTTAATCGGTATCTAAGAAGTGTCTACCAGTTACACAACGGATGAGGAAGCGTGCTTTATAGACAAGACACGCCTCACATCTACAGAGTTGGCACACCTGACGTCGATTTACTCTTAATCGGTATCTAAGAGGTGTCTACCAGTTACACAAAAGATGAGGAAGCGTGCTTTATAGACAAGACATGCCTCACATCTGCAGAGTTGGCACACCTGACGTCGATTTACTCTTAATCGGTATCTAAGAGGTGACTACCAGTTACACAACGGATGAGGAAGCGTGCTTTATAGACAAGACATGCCTCACATCTGCAGAGTTGGAACACCTGACGTCGATTTACTCTTAATCGGTATCTAAGAGGTGTCTACCAGTTACACAAAAGATGAGGAAGCGTGCTTTATAGACAAGACATGCCTCACATCTGCAGAGTTGGCACACCTGACGTCGATTTACTCTTAATCGGTATCTAAGAGGTGACTACCAGTTACACAACGGATGAGGAAGCGTGCTTTATAGACAAGACACGCCTCACATCTGCAGAGTTGGAGCACCTGACGTCGATTTACTCTTAATCGGTATCTAAGAGGTGACTACCAGTTACACAACGGATGAGGAAGCGTGCTTTATAGACAAGACACGCCTCACATCTGCAGAGTTGGCACACCTGACGTCGATTTACTCTTAATCGGTATCTAAGAGGTGACTACCAGTTACACAACGGATGAGGAAGCGTGCTTTATAGACAAGACACGCCTCAGATCTGCAGAGTTGGCACACCTGACGTCGATTTACTCTTAATCGGTATCTAAGAGGTGACTACCAGTTACACAAAAGATGAGGAAGCGTGCTTTATAGACAAGACACGCCTCACATCTGCAGAGTTGGCACACCTGACGTCGATTTACTCTTAATCGGTATCTAAGAGGTGACTACCAGTTACACAACGGATGAGGAGGCGTGCTTTATAGACAAGACACGCCTCACATCTACAGAGTTGGCACACCTGACGTCGATTTACTCTTAATCGGTATCTAAGAGGTGACTACCAGTTACACAACGGATGAGGAAGCGTGCTTTATAGACAAGACACGCCTCACATCTGCAGAGTTGGCACAGCTGACGTCGATTTACTCTTAATCGGTGTCTAAGAGGTGACTACCAGTTACACAAAAGGTGAGGAAGCGTGCTTTATAGACAAGACATGCCTCACATCTGCAGAGTTGGCACACCTGACGTCGATTTACGCTTAATCGGTATGTAAGAGGTGACTACCAGTTACACAACGGATGAGGAGGCGTGCTTTATAGACAAGACACGCCTCACATCTGCAGAGTTGGCACACCTGACGTCGATTTACTCTTAATCGGTATCTAAGAGGTGACTACCAGTTACACAACGGATGAGGAAGCGTGCTTTATAGACAAGACACGCCTCACATCTGCAGAGTTGGCACACCTGACGTCGATTTACTCTTAATCGGTATCTAAGAGGTGACTACCAGTTACACAACGGATAAGGAAGCGTGCTTTATAGACAAGACACGCCTCACATCTGCAGAGTTGGCACACCTGACGTCGATTTACTCTTAATCGGTATCTAAGAGGTGTCTACCAGTTACACAAAAGATGAGGAAGCGTGCTTTATTGACAAGACATGCCTCACATCTGCAGAGTTGGAACACCTGACGTCGATTTACTCTTAATCGGTATCTAAGAGGTGACTACCAGTTACACAACGGATGAGGAAGCGTGCTTTATAGACAAGACACGCCTCACATCTGCAGAGTTGGCACACCTGACGTCGATTTACTCTTAATCGGTGTCTAAGAGGTGACTACCAGTTACACAACGGATGAGGAAGCGTGCTTTATAGACAAGACACGCTTCACATCAGCAGAGTTGGCACACCTGACGTCGATTTACTCTTAATCGGTATCTAAGAGGTGACTACCAGTTACACAACGGATGAGGAAGCGTGCTTTATAGACAAGACATGCCTCACATCTGCAGAGTTGGAACACAAGACGTCGATTTACTCTTAATCGGTATCTAAGAGGTGTCTACCAGTTACACAAAAGATGAGGAAGCGTGCTTTATAGACAAGACATGCCTCACATCTGCAGAGTTGGCACACCTGACGTCGATTTACTCTTAATCGGTATCTAAGAGGTGACTACCAGATACACAAAAGATGAGGAAGCGTGCTTTATAGACAAGACACGCCTCACATCTGCAGAGTTGGCACACCTGACGTCGATTTACTCTTAATCGGTATCTAAGAGGTGACTACCAGTTACACAACGGATGAGGAAGCGTGCTTTATAGACAAGACACGCCTCACATCTGCAGAGTTGGAACACCTGACGTCGATTTACTCTTAATCGGTATCTAAGAGGTGACTACCAGTTACACAACGGATGAGGAAGCGTGCTTTATAGACAAGACACGCCTCACATCTGCAGAGTTGGCATACCTGACGTCGATTTACTCTTAATCGGTATCTAAGAATGTCTACCAGTTACACAACGGATGAGGAAGCGTGCTTTATAGACAAGACATGCCTCACATCTGCAGAGTTGGCACACCTGACGTCGATTTACTCTTAATCGGTATCTAAGAGGTGACTACCAGTTACACAACGGATGAGGAAGCGTGCTTTATAGACAAGACACGCCTCACATCTGCAGAGTTGGCACACCTGACGTCGATTTACTCTTAATCGGTGTCTAAGAGGTGACTACCAGATACACAACGGATGAGGAAGCGTGCTTTATAGACAAGACACGCTTCACATCAGCAGAGTTGGCACACCTGACGTCGATTTACTCTTAATCGGTATCTAAGAGGTGACTACCAGTTACACAACGGATGAGGAAGCGTGCTTTATAGACAAGACATGCCTCACATCTGCAGAGTTGGAACACCTGACGTCGATTTACTTTTAATCGGTATCTAAGAGGTGTCTACCAGTTACACAAAAGATGAGGAAGCGTGCTTTATAGACAAGACATGCCTCACATCTGCAGAGTTGGAACACCTGACGTCGATTTACTCTTAATCGGTAGCTAAGAGGTGTCTACCAGTTACACAAAAGATGAGGAAGCGTGCTTTATAGACAAGACACGCCTCACATCTGCAGAGTTGGCACACCTGACGTCGATTTACTCGTAATCGGTATCTAAGAGGTGACTACCAGTTACACAAAAGATGAGAAAGCGTGCTTTATAGACAAGACACGCCTCACATCTTCAGAGTTGGCACACCTGACGTCGATTTACTCTTAATCGGTGTCTAAGAGGTGACTACCAGTTACACAACGGATGAGGAAGCGTGCTTTATAGACAAGACACGCTTCACATCAGCAGAGTTGGCACACCTGACGTCGATTTACTCTTAATCGGTATCTAAGAGGTGACTACCAGTTACACAAAAGATGAGGAAGCTTGCTTTATAGACAAGACACGCCTCACATCTGCAGAGTTGGCACACCTGACGTCGATTTACTCTTAATCGGTATCTAAGAGGTGACTACCAGTTACACAACGGATGAGGAAGCGTGCTTTATAGACAAGACACGCCTCACATCTACAGAGTTGGCACACCTGACGTCGATTTACTCTTAATCGGTATCTAAGAGGTGACTACCAGTTACACAACGGATGAGGAAGCGTGCTTTATAGACAAGACACGCCTCACATCTGCAGAGTTGGCACACCTGACGTCGATTTACTCTTAATCGGTATCTAAGAGGTGACTACCAGTTACACAACGGATGAGGAAGCGTGCTTTATAGACAAGACACGCCTCACATCTTCAGAGTTGGCACACCTGACGTCGATTTACTCTTAATCGGTATCTAAGAGGTGACTACCAGTTACACAACGGATGAGGAAGCGTGCTTTATAGACAAGACACGCCTCACATCTACAGAGTTGGCACACCTGACGTCGATTTACTCTTAATCGGTATCTAAGAGGTGACTACCAGTTACACAACGGATGAGGAAGCGTGCTTTATAGACAAGACACGCCTCACATCTTCAGAGTTGGCACACCTGACGTCGATTTACTCTTAATCGGTGTCTAAGAGGTGACTACCAGTTACACAACGGATGAGGAAGCGTGCTTTATAGACAAGACACGCTTCACATCAGCAGAGTTGGCACACCTGACGTCGATTTACTCTTAATCGGTATCTAAGAGGTGACTACCAGTTACACAAAAGATGAGGAAGCTTGCTTTATAGACAAGACACGCCTCACATCTGCAGAGTTGGCACACCTGACGTCGATTTACTCTTAATCGGTATCTAAGAGGTGACTACCAGTTACACAACGGATGAGGAAGCGTGCTTTATAGACAAGACACGCCTCACATCTACAGAGTTGGCACACCTGACGTCGATTTACTCTTAATCGGTATCTAAGAGGTGACTACCAGTTACACAACGGATGAGGAAGCGTGCTTTATAGACAAGACACGCCTCACATCTACAGAGTTGGCACACCTGACGTCGATTTACTCTTAATCGGTATCTAAGAGGTGACTACCAGTTACACAACGGATGAGGAAGCGTGCTTTATAGACAAGACACGCCTCACATCTGCAGAGTTGGCACACCTGACGTCGATTTACTCTTAATCGGTATCTAAGAGGTGACTACCAGTTACACAACGGATGAGGAAGCGTGCTTTATAGACAAGACACGCCTCACATCTTCAGAGTTGGCACACCTGACGTCGATTTACTCTTAATCGGTATCTAAGAGGTGACTACCAGTTACACAACGGATGAGGAAGCGTGCTTTATAGACAAGACACGCCTCACATCTTCAGAGTTGGCACACCTGACGTCGATTTACTCTTAATCGGTGTCTAAGAGGTGACTACCAGTTACACAACGGATGAGGAAGCGTGCTTTATAGACAAGACACGCTTCACATCAGCAGAGTTGGCACACCTGACGTCGATTTACTCTTAATCGGTATCTAAGAGGTGACTACCAGTTACACAAAAGATGAGGAAGCTTGCTTTATAGACAAGACACGCCTCACATCTGCAGAGTTGGCACACCTGAAGTCGATTTACTCTTAATCGGTATCTAAGAGGTGACTACCAGTTACACAACGGATGAGGAAGCGTGCTTTATAGACAAGACACGCCTCACATCTACAGAGTTGGCACACCTGACGTCGATTTACTCTTAATCGGTATCTAAGAGGTGACTACCAGTTACACAAAAGATGAGGAAGCTTGCTTTATAGACAAGACACGCCTCACATCTGCAGAGTTGGCACACCTGACGTCGATTTACTCTTAATCGGTATCTAAGAGGTGACTACCAGTTACACAACGGATGAGGAAGCGTGCTTTATAGACAAGACACGCCTCACATCTACAGAGTTGGCACACCTGACGTCGATTTACTCTTAATCGGTATCTAAGAGGTGACTACCAGTTACACAACGGATGAGGAAGCGTGCTTTATAGACAAGACACGCCTCACATCTGCAGAGTTGGCACAGCTGACGTCGATTTATTCTTAATCGGTGTCTAATAGGTGTCTACCAGTTACACAAAAGGTGAGGAAGCGTGCTTTATAGACAGGACATGCCTCACATCTGCAGAGTTGGCACACCTGACGTCGATTTACGCTTAATCGGTATGTAAGAGGTGACTACCAGTTACACAACGGATGAGGAGGCGTGCTTTATAGACAAGACACGCCTCACATCTGCAGAGTTGGCACACCTGACGTCGATTTACTCTTAATCGGTATCTAAGAGGTGACTACCAGTTACACAACGGATGAGGAAGCGTGCTTTATAGACAAGACACGCCTCACATCTGCAGAGTTGGCACACCTGACGTCGATTTACTCTTAATCGGTATCTAAGAGTTGACTACCAGTTACACAACGGATAAGGAAGCGTGCTTTATAGACAAGACACGCCTCACATCTGCAGAGTTGGCATACCTGACGTCGATTTACTCTTAATCGGTATCTAAGAATGTCTACCAGTTACACAACGGATGAGGAAGCGTGCTTTATAGACAAGACATGCCTCACATCTGCAGAGTTGGCACACCTGACGTCGATTTACTCTTAATCGGTATCTAAGAGGTGACTACCAGTTACACAACGGATGAGGAAGCGTGCTTTATAGACAAGACACGCCTCACATCTGCAGAGTTGGCACACCTGACGTCGAATTACTCTTAATCGGTGTCTAAGAGGTGACTACCAGATACACAACGGATGAGGAAGCGTGCTTTATAGACAAGACACGCTTCACATCAGCAGAGTTGGCACACCTGACGTCGATTTACTCTTAATCGGTATCTAAGAGGTGACTACCAGTTACACAACGGATGAGGAAGCGTGCTTTATAGACAAGACACGCCTCACATCTGCAGAGTTGGCACACCTGACGTCGATTTACTCGTAATCGGTATCTAAGAGGTGACTACCAGTTACACAAAAGATGAGAAAGCGTGCTTTATAGACAAGACACGCCTCACATCTTCAGAGTTGGCACACCTGACGTCGATTTACTCTTAATCGGTGTCTAAGAGGTGACTACCAGTTACACAACGGATGAGGAAGCGTGCTTTATAGACAAGACACGCCTCACATCAGCAGAGTTGGCACACCTGACGTCGATTTACTCTTAATCGGTATCTAAGAGGTGACTACCAGTTACACAAAAGATGAGGAAGCTTGCTTTATAGACAAGATATGCCTCACATCTGCAGAGTTGGCACACCTGACGTCGATTTACTCTTAATCGGTATCTAAGAGGTGACTACCAGTTACACAAAAGATGAGGAAGCTTGCTTTATAGACAAGATATGCCTCACATCTGCAGAGTTGGAACACCTGACGTCGATTTACTCTTAATCGGTATCTAAGAGGTGTCTACCAGTTACACAAAAGATGAGGAAGAGTGCTTTATAGACAAGACATGCCTCACATCTGCAGAGTTGGCACACCTGACGTCGATTTACTCTTAATCGGTATCTAAGAGGTGACTACCAGTTACACAAAAGATGAGGAAGCGTGCTTTATAGACAAGACACGCCTCACATCTGCAGAGTTGGCACACCTGACGTCGATTTACTCTTAATCGGTATCTAAGAGGTGACTACCAGTTACACAACGGATGAGGAAGCGTGCTTTATAGACAAGACACGCCTCACATCTGCAGAGTTGGAACACCTGACGTCGATTTACTCTTAATCGGTATCTAAGAGGTGACTACCAGTTACACAACGGATGAGGAAGCGTGCTTTATAGACAAACCACGCCTCACATATGCAGAGTTGGCATACCTGACGTCGATTTACTCTTAATCGGTATCTAAGAGGTGACTACCAGTTACACAACGGATGAGGAAGCGTGCTTTATAGACAAGACATGCCTCACATCTGCAGAGTTGGCACACCTGACGTCGATTTACTCTTAATCGGTATCTAAGAGGTGACTACCAGTTACACAACGGATGAGGAAGCGTGCTTTATAGACAAGACACGCCTCACATCTGCAGAGTTGGCACACCTGACGTCGATTTACTCTTAATCGGTGTCTAAGAGGTGACTAAAAGTTACACAACGGATGAGGAAGCGTGCTTTATAGACAAGACACGCTTCACATCAGCAGAGTTCTCACACCTGACGTCGATTTACTCTTAATCGGTATCTAAGAGGTGACTACCAGTTACACAACGGATGAGGAAGCGTGCTTTATAGACAAGACACGCTTCACATCTGCAGAGTTGGCACACCTGACGTCGATTTACTCTTAATCGGTATCTAAGAGGTGACTACCAGTTACACAACGGATGAGGAAGCGTGCTTTATAGACAAGACATGCCTCACATCTGCAGAGTTGGAACACCTGACGTCGATTTACTCTTAATCGGTATCTAAGAGGTGTCTACCAGTTACACAAAAGATGAGGAAGCATGCTTTATAGACAAGACATGCCTCACATCTGCAGAGTTGGAACACCTGGCGTCGATTTACTCTTAATCGGTATCTAAGAGGTGACTACCAGATACACAAAAGATGAGGAAGCGTGCTTTATAGACAAGACACGCCTCACATCTGCAGAGTTGGCACACCTGACGTCGATTTACTCTTAATCGGTATCTAAGAGGTGTCTACCAGTTACACAAAAGATGATGAAGCGTGCTTTATAGACAAGACACGCCTCACATCTGCAGAGTTGGCACACCTGACGTCGATTTACTCTTAATCGGTATCTAAGAGGTGACTACCAGTTACACAACGGATGAGGAAGCGTGCTTTATAGACAAGACACGCCTCACATCTGCAGAGTTGGCACACCTGACGTCGATTTACTCTTAATCGGTGTCTAAGAGGTGACTACCAGTTACACAACGGATGAGGAAGCGTGCATTATAGACAAGACACGCTTCACATCAGCAGAGTTGGCACACCTGACGTCGATTTACTCTTAATCGGTATCTAAGAGGTGACTACCAGTTACACAACGTATGAGGAAGCGTGCTTTATAGACAAGACATGCCTCACATCTGCAGAGTTGGAACACCTGACGTCGATTTACTCTTCATCGGTATCTAAGAGGTGTCTACCAGTTACACAAAAGATGAGGAAGCGTGCTTTATAGACAAGACATGCCTCACATCTGCAGAGTTGGAACACCTGACGTCGATTTACTCTTAATCGGTATCTAAGAGGTGTCTACCAGTTACACAAAAGATGAGGAAGCGTGCTTTATAGACAAGACACGCTTCACATCAGCATAGTTGGCACACCTGACGTCGATTTACTCTTAATCGGTATCTAAGAATGTCTACCAGTTACACAAAAGATGAGGAAGCTTGCTTTATAGACAAGACATGCCTCACATCTGCAGAGTTGCAACACCTGACGTCGATTTACTCTTAATCGGTATCTAAGAATGTCTACCAGTTACACAAAAGATGAGGAAGCGTGCTTTATAGACAAGACACGCCTCACATCTGCAGAGTTGGAACACCTGACGTCGATTTACTCTTAATCGGTATCTAAGAATGTCTACCAGTTACACAAAAGATGAGGAAGCTTGCTTTATAGACAAGACATGCCTCACATCTGCAGAGTTGGAACACCTGACGTCGATTTACTCTTAATCGGTATCTAAGAATGTCTACCAGTTACACAACGGATGAGGAAGCGTGCTTTATAGACAAGACATGCCTCACATCTGCAGAGTTGGAACACCTGACGTCGATTTACTCTTAATCGGTATCTAAGAGGTGTCTACCAGTTACACAAAAGATGAGGAAGCGTGCTTTATAGACAAGACACGCCTCACATCTGCAGAGTTGGAACACCTGACGTCGATTTACTCTTAATCGGTATCTAAGAATGTCTACCAGTTACACAAAAGATGAGGAAGCTTGCTTTATAGACAAGACATGCCTCACATCTGCAGAGTTGGCACACCTGACGTCGATTTACTCTTAATCGGTATCTAAGAGGTGTCTACCAGTTACACAAAAGATGAGGAAGCGTGCTTTATAGACAAGACATGCCTCACATCTGCAGAGTTGGCACACCTGACGTCGATTTACTCTTAATCGGTGTCTAAGAGATGTCTACCAGTTACACAAAAGATGAGGAAGCGTGCTTTATAGACAAGACATGCCTCACATCTGCAGAGTTGGCACACCTGACGTCGATTTACTCTTAATCGGTATCTAAGAGGTGACTACCAGTTACACAACGGATGAGGAAGCGTGCTTTATAGACAAGACACGCTTCACATCTGCAGAGTTGGCACACCTGACGCCAATTTACTCTTAATCGGTATCTAAGAGGTGACTACCAGTTACACAACGGATGAGGAAGCGTGCTTTACAGACAAGACACGCTTCACATCTGCAGAGTTGACACACCTGACGTCGATTCACTCTTAATCGGTGTCTAAGAGGTGACTACCAGTTACACAACGGATGAGGATGCGTGCGTTATAGACAAGACACGCTTCACATCAGCAGAGTTGGAACACCTGACGTCGATTTACTCTTAATCGGGATCTAAGAGGTGACTACCAGTTACACAACGGATGAGGAAGCGTGCTTTATAGACAAGACACGCCTCACATCTGCAGAGTTGGCACACCTGACGTCGATTTACTCTTAATCGGTGTCTAAGAGGTGACTACCAGTTACACAACGGATGAGGAAGCGTGCTTTATAGACAAGACACGCTTCACATCAGCAGAGTTGGCACACCTGACGTCGATTTACTCTTAATCGGTATCTAAGAGGTGACTACCAGTTACACAACGGATGAGGAAGCGTGCTTTATAGACAAGACATGCCTCACATCTGCAGAGTTGGAACACCTGACGTCGATTTACTCTTAATCGGTATCTAAGAGGTGTCTACCAGTTACACAAAAGATGAGGAAGCGTGCTTTATAGACAAGACATGCCTCACATCTGCAGAGTTGGCACACCTGACGTCGATTTACTCTTAATCGGTATCTAAGAGGTGACTACCAGATACACAAAAGATGAGGAAGCGTGCTTTATAGACAAGACACGCCTCACATCTGCAGAGTTGGCACACCTGACGTCGATTTACTCTTAATCGGTATCTAAGAGGTGACTACCAGTTACACAACGGATGAGGAAGCGTGCTTTATAGACAAGACACGCCTCACATCTGCAGAGTTGGAACACCTGACGTCGATTTACTCTTAATCGGTATCTAAGAGGTGACTACCAGTTACACAACGGATGAGGAAGCGTGCTTTATAGACAAGACACGCCTCACATCTGCAGAGTTGGCATACCTGACGTCGATTTACTCTTAATCGGTATCTAAGAGGTGTCTACCAGTTACACAACGGATGAGGAAGCGTGCTTTATAGACAAGACATGCCTCACATCTGCAGAGTTGGCACACCTGACGTCGATTTACTCTTAATCGGTATCTAAGAGGTGACTACCAGTTACACAACGGATGAGGAAGCGTGCTTTATAGACAAGACACGCCTCACATCTGCAGAGTTGGCACACCTGACGTCGATTTACTCTTAATCGGTGTCTAAGAGGTGACTACCAGTTACACAACGGATGAGGAAGCGTGCTTTATAGACAAGACACGCTTCACATCAGCAGAGTTGGCACACCTGACGTCGATTTACTCTTAATCGGTATCTAAGAGGTGACTACCAGTTACACAACGGATGAGGAAGCGTGCTTTATAGACAAGACATGCCTCACATCTGCAGAGTTGGAACACCTGACGTCGATTTACTCTTAATCGGTATCTAAGAGGTGTCTACCAGTTACACAAAAGATGAGGAAGCGTGCTTTATAGACAAGACATGCCTCACATCTGCAGAGTTGGAACACCTGACGTCGATTTACTCTTAATCGGTAGCTAAGAGGTGTCTACCAGTTACACAAAAGATGAGGAAGCGTGCTTTATAGACAAGACACGCCTCACATCTGCAGAGTTGGCACACCTGACGTCGATTTACTCGTAATCGGTATCTAAGAGGTGACTACCAGTTACACAAAAGATGAGAAAGCGTGCTTTATAGACAAGACACGCCTCACATCTTCAGAGTTGGCACACCTGACGTCGATTTACTCTTAATCGGTGTCTAAGAGGTGACTACCAGTTACACAACGGATGAGGAAGCGTGCTTTATAGACAAGACACGCTTCACATCAGCAGAGTTGGCACACCTGACGTCGATTTACTCTTAATCGGTATCTAAGAGGTGACTACCAGTTACACAACGGATGAGGAAGCGTGCTTTATAGACAAGACATGCCTCACATCTGCAGAGTTGGAACACCTGACGTCGATTTACTCCTAATCGGTATCTAAGAGGTGTCTACCAGTTACACAAAAGATGAGGAAGCGTGCTTTATAGACAAGACATGCCTCACATCTGCAGAGTTGGCACACCTGACGTCGATTTACTCTTAATCGGTATCTAAGAGGTGACTACCAGTTACACAAAAGATGAGGAAGCGTGCTTTATAGACAAGACACGCCTCACATCTGCAGAGTTGGCACACCTGACGTCGATTTACTCTTAATCGGTATCTAAGAGGTGACTACCAGTTACACAAAAGATGAGGAAGCGTGCTTTATAGACAAGACACGCCTCACATCTGCAGAGTTGGAACACCTGACGTCGATTTACTCTTAATCGGTATCTAAGAGGTGACTACCAGTTACACAACGGATGAGGAAGCGTGCTTTATAGACAAACCACGCCTCACATCTGCAGAGTTGGCATACCTGACGTCGATTTTCTCTTAATCCTTATCTAAGAGGTGTCTACCAGTTACACAACGGATGAGGAAGCGTGCTTTATAGACAAGACATGCCTCACATCTGCAGAGTTGGCACACCTGACGTCGATTTACTCTTAATCGGTATCTAAGAGGTGACTACCAGTTACACAACGGATGAGGAAGCGTGCTTTATAGACAAGACACGCCTCACATCTGCAGAGTTGGCACACCTGACGTCGATTTACTCTTAATCGGTGTCTAAGAGGTGACTAAAAGTTACACAACGGATGAGGAAGCGTGCTTTATAGACAAGACACGCTTCACATCAGCAGAGTTCTCACACCTGACATCGATTTACTCTTAATCGGTATCTAAGAGGTGACTACCAGTTACACAACGGATGAGGAAGCGTGCTTTATAGACAAGACATGCCTCACATCTGCAGAGTTGGAACACCTGACGTCGATTTACTCTTAATCGGTATCTAAGAGGTGTCTACCAGTTACACAAAAGATGAGGAAGCATGCTTTATAGACAAGACATGCCTCACATCTGCAGAGTTGGAACACCTGACGTCGATTTACTCTTAATCGGTATCTAAGAGGTGTCTACCAGTTACACAAAAGATGAAGAAGCGTGCTTTATAGACAAGACACGCCTCACATCTGCAGAGTTGGCACACCTGACGTCGATTTACTCTTAATCGGTATCTAAGAGGTGACTACCAGTTACACAAAAGATGAGGAAGCGTGCTTTATAGACAAGACACGCGTCACATCTGCAGAGTTGGCACACCTGACGTCGATTTACTCTTAATCGGTGTCTAAGAGGTGACTACCAGTTACACAACGGATGAGGAAGCGTGCATTATAGACAAGACACGCTTCACATCAGCAGAGTTGGCACACCTGACGTCGATTTACTCTTAATCGGTATCTAAGAGGTGACTACCAGTTACACAACGTATGAGAAAGCGTGCTTTATAGACAAGACATGACTCACATCTGCAGAGTTGGAACACCTGACGTCGATTTACTCTTAATCGGTATCTAAGAGGTGTCTACCAGTTACACAAAAGATGAGGAAGCGTGCTTTATAGACAAGACATGCCTCACATCTTCAGAGTTGGCACACCTGACGTCGATTTACTCTTAATCGGTATCTAAGAGGTGTCTACCAGTTACACAACGGATGAGGAAGCGTGCTTTATAGACAAGACATGCCTCACATCTGCAGAGTTGGAACACCTGACGTCGATTTACTCTTAATCGGTATCTAAGAGGTGTCTACCAGTTACACAAAAGATGAGGAAGCGTGCTTTATGGACAAGACATGCCTCACATCTGCAGAGTTGGCACACCTGACGTCGATTTACTCTTAATCGGTATCTAAGAGGTGTCTACCAGTTACACAAAAGATGAGGAAGCGTGCTTTATAGACAAGACATGCCTCACATCTGCAGAGTTGGCACACCTGACGTCGATTTACTCTTAATCGGTGTCTAAGAGATGTCTACCAGTTACACAAAAGATGAGGAAGCGTGCTTTATAGACAAGACATGCCTCACATCTGCAGAGTTGGCACACCTGACGTCGATTTACTCTTAATCGGTATCTAAGAGGTGACTACCAGTTACACAACGGATGAGGAAGCGTGCTTTATAGACAAGACACGCTTCACATCTGCAGAGTTGGCACACCTGACGTCAATTTACTCTTAATCGGTATCTAAGAGGTGACTACCAGTTACACAACGGATGAGGAAGCGTGCTTTACAGACAAGACACGCTTCACATCTGCAGAGTTGGCACACCTGACGTCGATTTACTCTTAATCGGTGTCTAAGAGGTGACTACCAGTTACACAACGGATGAGGAAGCGTGCTTTATAGACAAGACACGCTTCACATCAGCAGGGTTGGCACACCTGACGTCGATTTACTCTTAATCGGTATCTAAGAGGTGACTACCAGTTACACAACGGATGAGGAAGCGTGCTTTATAGACAAGACATGCCTCACATCTGCAGAGTTGGAACACCTGACGTCGATTTACTCTTAATCGGTATCTAAGAGGTGTCTACCAGTTACACAAAAGATGAGGAAGCGTGCTTTATAGACAAGACATGCCTCACATCTGCAGAGTTGGCACACCTGACGTCGATTTACTCTTAATCGGTATCTAAGAGGTGACTACCAGATACACAAAAGATGAGGAAGCGTGCTTTATAGACAAGACACGCCTCACATCTGCAGAGTTGGCACACCTGACGTCGATTTACTCTTAATCGGTATCTAAGAGGTGACTACCAGTTACACAACGGATGAGGAAGCGTGCGTTATAGACAAGACACGCCTCACATCTGCAGAGTTGGAACACCTGACGTCGATTTACTCTTAATCGGTATCTAAGAGGTGACTACCAGTTACACAACGGATGAGGAAGCGTGCTTTATAGACAAGACACGCCTCACATCTGCAGAGTTGGCATTCCTGACGTCGATTTACTCTTAATCGGTATCTAAGAGGTGTCTACCAGTTACACAACGGATGAGGAAGCGTGCTTTATAGACAAGACATGCCTCACATCTGCAGAGTTGGCACACCTGACGTCGATTTACTCTTAATCGGTATCTAAGAGGTGACTACCAGTTACACAACAGATGAGGAAGCGTGCTTTATAGACAAGACACGCCTCACATCTGCAGAGTTGGCACACCTGACGTCGATTTACTCTTAATCGGTGTCTAAGAGGTGACTACCAGTTACACAACGGATGAGGAAGCGTGCTTTATAGACAAGACACGCTTCACATCAGCAGAGTTGGCACACCTGACGTCGATTTACTCTTAATCGGTATCTAAGAGGTGACTACCAGTTACACAACGGATGAGGAAGCGTGCTTTATAGACAAGACATGCCTCACATCTGCAGAGTTGGAACACCTGACGTCGATTTACTCTTAATCGGTATCTAAGAGGTGTCTACCAGTTACACAAAAGATGAGGAAGCGTGCTTTATAGACAAGACATGCCTCACATCTGCAGAGTTGGAACACCTGACGTCGATTTACTCTTAATCGGTATCTAAGAGGTGACTACCAGATACACAAAAGATGAGGAAGCGTGCTTTATAGACAAGACACGCCTCACATCTGCAGAGTTGGCACACCTGACGTCGATTTACTCTTAATCGGTATCTAAGAGGTGTCTACCAGTTACACAAAAGATGAGGAAGCGTGCTTTATAGACAAGACACGCCTCACATCTGCAGAGTTGGCACACCTGACGTCGATTTACTCTTAATCGGTGTCTAAGAGGTGACTACCAGTTACACAACGGATGAGGAAGCGTGCATTATAGACAAGACACGCTTCACATCAGCAGAGTTGGCACACCTGACGTCGATTTACTCTTAATCGGTATTTAAGAGGTGACTACCAGTTACACAACGGATAAGGAAGCGTGCTTTATAGACAAGACACGCTTCACATCTGCAGAGTTGGCACACCTGACGTCGATTTACTCTTAATCGGTATCTAAGAGGTGACTACCAGTTACACAAAAGATGAGGAAGCGTGCTTTATAGACAAGACACGCTTCACATCAGCAGAGTTGGCACACCTGACGTCGGTTTACTCTTAATCGGTATCTAAGAGGTGACTACCAGTTACACAACGGATAAGGAAGCGTGCTTTATAGACAAGACACGCTTCACATCTGCAGAGTTGGCACACCTGACGTCGATTTACTCTTAATCGGTATCTAAGAGGTGACTACCAGTTACACAACGGATGAGGAAGCGTGCTTTATAGACAAGACATGCCTCACATCTGCAGAGTTGGCACACCTGACGTCGATTTACTCTTAATCGGTATCTAAGAGGTGACTACCAGTTACACAACGGATGAGGAAGCGTGCTTTATAGACAAGACATGCCTCACATCTGCAGAGTTGGCACACCTGACGTCGATTTACTCTTAATCGGTATCTAAGCGGTGACTACCAGTTACACAAAAGATGAGGAAGCGTGCTTTATAGACAAGACACGCTTCACATCAGCAGAGTTGGCACACCTGACGTCGATTTACTCTTAATCGGTATCTAAGAGGTGACTACCAGTTACACAACGGATGAGGAAGCGTGCTTTATAGACAAGACATGCCTCACATCTGCAGAGTTGGCACACCTGACGTCGATTTACTCTTAATCGGTATCTAAGCGGTGACTACCAGTTACACAACGGATGAGGAAGCGTGCTTTATAGACAAGACATGCCTCACATCTGCAGAGTTGGCACACCTGACGTCGATTTACTCTTAATCGGTATCTAAGAGGTGACTACCAGTTACACAACGGATGAGGAAGCGTGCTTTATAGACAAGACATGCCTCACATCTGCAGAGTTGGAACACCTGACGTCGATTTACTCTTAATCGGTATCTAAGAGGTGACTACCAGATACACAAAAGATGAGGAAGCGTGCTTTATAGACAAGACACGCCTCCCATCTGCAGAGTTGGCACACCTGACGTCGATTTACTCTTAATCGGTATCTAAGAGGTGTCTACCAGTTACACAAAAGATGAGGAAGCGTGCTTTATAGACAAGACACGCCTCACATCTGCAGAGTTGGCACACCTGACGTCGATTTACTCTTAATCGGTATCTAAGAGGTGACTACCAGTTACACAAAAGATGAGGAAGCGTGCTTTATAGACAAGACACGCCTCACATCTGCAGAGTTGGCACACCTGACGTCGATTTACTCTTAATCGGTGTCTAAGAGGTGACTACCAGTTACACAACGGATGAGGAAGCGTGCATTATAGACAAGACACGCTTCACATCAGCAGAGTTGGCACACCTGACGTCGATTTACTCTTAATCGGTATCTAAGAGGTGACTACCAGTTACACAACGTATGAGGAAGCGTGCTTTATAGACAAGACATGCCTCACATCTGCAGAGTTGGAACACCTGACGTCGATTTACTCTTAATCGGTATCTAAGAGGTGTCTACCAGTTACACAAAAAATGAGGAAGCGTGCTTTATAGACAAGACATGCCTCACATCTGCAGAGTTGGCACACCTGACGTCGATTTACTCTTAATCGGTATCTAAGAGGTGTCTACCAGTTACACAACGGATGAGGAAGCGTGCTTTATAGACAAGACATGCCTCACATCTGCAGAGTTGGAACACCTGACGTCGATTTACTCTTAATCGGTATCTAAGAGGTGTCTACCAGTTACACAAAAGATGAGGAAGCGTTCTTTATAGACAAGACATGCCTCACATCTGCAGAGTTGGCACACCTGACGTCGATTTACTCTTAATCGGTATCTAAGAGGTGTCTACCAGTTACACAAAAGATGAGGAAGCGTGCTTTATAGACAAGACATGCCTCACATCTGCAGAGTTGGCACACCTAACGTCGATTTACTCTTAATCGGTGTCTAAGAGATGTCTACCAGTTACACAAAAGATGAGGAAGCATGCTTTATAGACAAGACATGCCTCACATCTGCAGAGTTGGCACACCTGACGTCGATTTACTTTTAATCGGTATCTAAGAGGTGACTACCAGTTATACAACGGATGAGGAAGCGTGCTTTATAGACAAGACACGCTTCACATCTGCAGAGTTGGCACACCTGACGTCAATTTACTCTTAATCGGTATCTAAGAGGTGACTACCAGTTACACAACGGATGAGGAAGCGTGCTTTACAGACAAGACACGCTTCACATCTGCAGAGTTGGCACACCTGACGTCGATTTACTCTTAATCGGTGTCTAAGAGGTGACTACCAGTTACACAACGGATGAGGAAGCGTGCTTTATAGACAAGACACGCTTCACATCAGCAGAGTTGGCACACCTGACGTCGATTTACTCTTAATCGGTATCTAAGAGGTGACTACCAGTTACACAACGGATGAGGAAGCGTGCTTTATAGACAAGACATGCCTCACATCTGCAGAGTTGGAACACCTGACGTCGATTTACTCTTAATCGGTATCTAAGAGGTGTCTACCAGTTACACAAAAGATGAGGAAGCGTGCTTTATAGACAAGACATGCCTCACATCTGCAGAGTTGGCACACCTGACGTCGATTTACTCTTAATCGGTATCTAAGAGGTGACTACCAGATACACAAAAGATGAGGAAGCGTGCTTCATAGACAAGACACGCCTCACATCTGCAGAGTTGGCACACCTGACGTCAATTTACTCTTAATCGGTATCTAAGAGGTGACTACCAGTTACACAACGGATGAGGAAGCGTGCTTTATAGATAAGACACGCCTCACATCTGCAGAGTTGGAACACCTGACGTCGATTTACTCTTAATCGGTATCTAAGAGGTGACTACCAGTTACACAACGGATGAGGAAGCGTGCTTTATAGACACGACACGCTTCACATCTGCAGAGTTGGCATACCTGACGTCGATTTACTCTTAATCGGTATCTAAGAGGTGTCTACCAGTTACACAACGGATGAGGAAGCGTGCTTTATAGACAAGACATGCCTCACATCTGCAGAGTTGGCACACCTGACGTCGATTTACTCTTAATCGGTATCTAAGAGGTGACTACCAGTTACACAACGGATGAGGAAGCGTGCTTTATAGACAAGACACGCCTCACATCTGCAGAGTTGGCACACCTGACGTCGATTTACTCTTAATCGGTATCTAAGAGGTGACTACCAGTTACACAACGGATGAGGAAGCGTGCTTTATAGACAAGACATGCCTCACATCTGCAGAGTTGGAACACCTTACGTCGATTTACTCTTAATCGGTATCTAAGAGGTGTCTACCAGTTACACAAAAGATGAGGAAGCGTGCTTTATAGACAAGACATGCCTCACATCTGCAGAGTTGGAACACCTGACGTCGATTTACTCTTAATCGGTATCTAAGAGGTGACTACCAGATACACAAAAGATGAGGAAGCGTGCTTTATAGACAAGACACGCCTCACATCTGCAGAGTTGGCACACCTGACGTCGATTTACTCTTAATCGGTATCTAAGAGGTGTCTACCAGTTACACAAAAGATGAGGAAGCGTGCTTTATAGACAAGACACGCCTCACATCTGCAGAGTTGGCACAACTGACGTCGATTTACTCTTAATCGGTATCTAAGAGGTGACTACCAGTTACACAAAAGATGAGGAAGCGTGCTTTATAGACAAGACACGCCTCACATCTGCAGAGTTGGCACACCTGACGTCGATTTACTCTTAATCGGTGTCTAAGAGGTGACTACCAGTTACACAACGGATGAGGAAGCGTGCATTATAGACAAGACACGCTTCACATCAGCAGAGTTGGCACACCTGACGTCGATTTACTCTTAATCGGTATCTAAGAGGTGACTACCAGTTACACAACGTATGAGGAAGCGTGCTTTATAGACAAGACATGCCTCACATCTGCAGAGTTGGCACACCTGACGTCGATTTACTCTTAATCGGTATCTAAGAGGTGTCTACCAGTTACACAACGGATGAGGAAGCGTGCTTTATAGACAAGACATGCCTCATATCTGCAGAGTTGGAACACCTGACGTCGATTTACTCTTAATCGGTATCTAAGAGGTGTCTACCAGTTACACAAAAGATGAGGAAGCGTGCTTTATAGACAAGACATGCCTCACATCTGCAGAGTTGGCACACCTGACGTCGATTTACTCTTAATCGGTATCTAAGAGGTGTCTACCAGTTACACAAAAGATGAGGAAGCGTGCTTTATAGACAAGACATGCCTCACATCTGCAGAGTTGGCACACCTGACGTCGATTTACTCTTAATCGGTATCTAAGAGGTTACTACCAGTTACACAACGGATGAGGAAGCGTGCTTTATAGACAACACACGCTTCACATCTGCAGAGTTGGCACACCTGACGTCAATTTACATTTAATCGGTATCTAAGAGGTGACTACCAGTTACACAACGGATGAGGAAGCGTGCTTTACAGACAAGACACGCTTCACATCTGCAGAGTTGGCACACCTGACGTCGATTTACTCTTAATCGGTGTCTAAGAGGTGACTACCAGTTACACAACGGATGAGGAAGCGTGCTTTATAGACAAGACATGCCTCACATCTGCAGAGTTGGAACACCTAACGTCGATTTACTCTTAATCGGTATCTAAAAGGTGCTTGCAAGCAAGAAGAGGAAACATTAGAGCACATACTTTTGAAGTGTCCTGTAACAGCAGCAACAAGGAGTCCCTTGATAAAGCAACTAGGACGGGAATGTACCCTGGACAGAATCTTGAAAGAAAGTTGTTTCTGGCCATTGGCAGAGTGTGTGTATAGGAGACATCGAGCCATCGAGGCCAACCTTGGAAGCTCGTAATAAGAAGTAAGAAGAAGTAAGAAGTAAGTATCTAAAAGGTGTCTACCAGTTACACAACGGAGGAGGAAGCGTGCTTTATACACACGACATGCCTCACATCTGCAGAGTTGGAACACCTGACGTCGATTTACTCTTAATCGGTATCTAAGAGGTGTCTACCAGTTACACAACGGATGAGGAAGCGTGCTTTATAGACAAGACATGCCTCACATCTGCAGAGTTGGAACACCTGACGTCGATTTACTCTTAATCGGTATCTAAGAGGTGTCTACCAGTTACACAACGGATGAGGAAGCATGCTTTATAGACAAGACACGCTTCACATCAGCAGAGTTGGAACACCTAACGTCGATTTACTCTTAATCGGTATTTAAGAGGTGACTACCAGATACACAACGGATAAGGAAGCGTGCTTTATAGACAAGACACGCTTCACATCTGCAGAGTTGGCACACCTGACGTCGATTTACTCTTAATCGGTATCTAAGAGGTGACTACCAGTTACACAACGGATGAGGAAGCGTGCTTTATAGACAAGACATGCCTCACATCTGCAGAGTTGGCACACCTGACGTCGATTTACTCTTAATCGGTATCTAAGAGGTGACTACCAGTTACACAAAAGATGAGGAAGCGTGCTTTATAGACAAGACACGCTTCACATCAGCAGAGTTGGCACACCTGACGTCGGTTTACTCTTAATCGGTATCTAAGAGGTGACTACCAGTTACACAACGGATAAGGAATCGTGCTTTATAGACAAGACACGCTTCACATCTGCAGAGTTGGCACACCTGACGTCGATTTACTCTTAATCGGTATCTAAGAGGTGACTACCAGTTACACAACGGATGAGGAAGCGTGCTTTATAGACAAGACATGCCTCACATCTGCAGAGTTGGCACACCTGACGTCGATTTACTCTTAATCGGTATCTAAGCGGTGACTACCAGTTACACAACGGATGAGGAAGCGTGCTTTATAGACAAGACATGCCTCACATCTGCAGAGTTGGCACACCTGACGTCGATTTACTCTTAATCGGTATCTAAGCGGTGACTAACAGTTACACAAAAGATGAG
>JBAIZL010000189.1:37500-57500 GCA_036971475.1 Prosapia bicincta | reverse complement strand
ACTTTGTATCTTTTACTGTAAGTAAACTAGGTTCGGGTTCCTTCTACGTTTTTACTAGTAGTTTAGATCTAGAAATTATTATCTAAATAGAAGAATTTGCTATTGAAGTTTCTTGATGTAATTTTCTTGAATTCACTGATTAAACTAAATTTAAACTACTTAACTAAGTGAATACGTAATTGCTTACTTGCTGATGCGTTTCAAAACTCCAAAATAGAGGGTTAGCTTCGTAAAAGGAACGAACGTTTTGAAACGCGTCAGCAAGTAAGCAATTACGTATTCACTTAGTTAAGTAGTTTAAATTTAGTAGAATTTGTTATGTCGATGATAACCTTGCTAGGTTATCCGAAAATAAATGAATAAAGACTTCAAAAGGAGAAGAAATTAGTTGTAGTAATGACGTCCTATTAAATTAAAATTTTGCACTTGTTAAAGCAAACGTCTTCTTATTTTAAATAATCCATATATATAATTTCGAAAGCAGAATTTTGAGAGAAAAATTGTGGGAGCTTGTAAGGTCGTACAGAGCTGGGGGATGACTAAAATTAAAGATATTGATGGGTAGGAGCGGGGTAAAATAAAGGTTTTTCTCAATTTACAACATTTATAGGGTTTTGAGGAACCTAAAGTTACCAAAAATCTCCATAAGAAATACATTGCAATGAAAAACAGCTGAGTATGATTTTCAAATATTTCAGCTTCGAAACAGCTGTACAAATATTATATTCAAAACACTCGAGTACAAACATTTTAACAGTATTAAAGGTTAATTAGAAATATGAACTTGGGATCAGGTTTAGTTAATGGAGTACGTCTTATCGTACTAGATATGTTTGCCTAGTGTATTAAATTAGAAATAATCACTGTTTCTGGGAAAGAAACGCCATATTTTTACCAAAAATTAAATTATTATCAACAGATTAGATCCTAAGAAGCCATTTCGAACGAAAAGGAACCAATTTCCTTTAAGACTTACATTTTCAATAACTATAAGTAAGGCTTCAATTAACCTAACTTGTTTTTACACATGATCAACTTTATGTTGCACTAAGTAGAGTAAAATCTCAAGATGGCTTAAAGATACATATTATTATTAAGATTGGTAAAAAAAATCAAATTGAAAACAAAAAATATAGTTCATAAGGAAATTTTATAAAAAATTGAATTATATTAAATTAATTTGTAAAATGAAATTACTATACAAAACATTAAATTTTGTTTCAATATGAATAGGGGTACTTGCCCCTACAAGCCCCTAGTATCATATAAGTGGGAAAATTCTAAGAACAATATGAGTATGTATTGAGACCGTTTGTAGGGCGAAGATGCCTGAAACATAGCTACAGACAAGTGTATTGATTGCATTTTGTAGCCCTCAGTGAATTATTCATGGCTGTTATGACTGCTAATATCACGATACCGTTGTGTAAATTGGCCATATTTCCCCGTTGGAAAATCGTTGCTGAGAAATTTAACAAAACTGTTCCGAAAAGCGAAATTTTTAGAATTTTAGGCCTTTGTTTATTAAATTCATTTCGTGTTGTGTGAATTTGGTATTAGTGAGGTTAACTGTACGGGGGTAGAAATTATAGCTGTACGGGGGTAAAATACAACCTACATTATAAATGAAATAACATAACAAACAAAAACATTATATTACAAACTGAAACAGTCATACAAAAAACCGACACCAAAGACTAAGACTCACTCCGACATGACATAAAAAACCAAACCAAACAGAAAAACATAACCAACAAAAACGTGAGCAATGAAATTAAAATCGCTGAAAACATAAAACAAAAAGCCCAACAAAACAATATCACACTCACCACAGCAGACAAATGCAACACTACAGTAATTATTAATACAAACAGCCTAAATGATAAAATCAATGATTATATAATAAATAATAATATAGTAAAACTAGATACAGACCCAACAGAGAAATATCACAGAACCATCAAACAACTAATTAATACATCTAAATACATTATCAACAAAAACAAAAAATCCCACCTAAAACAGATCCACCCTAAAGCACCTACCCTCCGCGCTCTTCCCAAAATTCACAAACCCAACGTCCCCATCCGAGCCATCATTAACTACCGGAATGCCCCTGCACATAAATTAGCAAAACACATGGTCAAAATAATCAGACAATCCATAAACCTAAACACAGAAACACACATAAAAAACAGAACAAATCTCATAAATAAAATAAAAGACATAAACTTACCACACAACTCAACACTACTGTCACTCGACATAACAAATATGTACACCAACATACCCGTATCCGAAACGATCAACATCCTAGAAACTCAATTAATACAGAACAATATACCTAAAACCCACGTTACCGAAATCATAAACATCTTCCAAATCATCACCGAACAAAACTATTTCACCCACAACTCAAACTTCTATTCACAACCAGATGGCCTACCCATGGGAAGTCCTATCAGTATTGTCCTAAGCGAAATTTTTCTACAACACATAGAAAACAAAAAAATACTCACAAACAATACACACGCACACAAAATTATTTACTGGCACAGATACGTCGATGATATCATAACACTATACAGAGGCAACGCCCGTCAATGCGAACAACTCCTCACCTACACTAATAAAATACACCCAAAACTCCACTTCACTTCAGAAATTGAAACCAACCGATCCCTAAACTTCCTCGACCTAACCATAACAAAAAGCCACACACAAAAACACAGCTTCAACATTTACAGGAAACCCATAACGACAGACACACTTATCCACAACACCTCAAACCACCCTATCCATTTATATCCCTAACATATCCCTAACATTTACACCACAGTTGCTTCAAGTTGTTAACTAAAATAAAAGTTTCATTTGTTGCTCTAAGTTCGAACTTAGACTTTAAATTTGTTTTATTTGTATAACTTGTTTATGTAAACATAAGATAAAAATAGAGTAAAAACGTGTTGCCAAAATAATAAAATGCAAAGCGTACCATTCCACGGAATTCGCAGATCCTTTGTAATATCTAGAGAAATTATTTAATGCTTGACATATTTGCAAAATATCTGTCCCGAGAGCGACTTTATATCATACTTATTGATTGCGGCCTGTTTATGCGTTAAGCTTCGCCCGAATTTCACGTGTTATGCATTTAGTCAGGCATGTATTCGAATATCCAATAAAGCGTTCACCATTCCCTCAACACCACAAAAGCAATACAACGTTAAAGTGCTTCTGTATGTGTTACAGGTTTCAATTTCTGTAATGGCGCGTTATCCTCGAGGGCCTGCAAAAATGTAATTGAGAAGCGACGGTGTACTCTATCTGAACAGATGCGCACTTATTAATAAAATTGTATTCCCTTTATTTTGAAAATAAAAATTCTTTAAATTTACAAAAGCTAAGATAGAAATGTAATAAATTAGACTTAGGCTGTAGAAATATTATGTCAAAAACAGCTGAGTACAAATATTTTGAAAGTATTGAAGGTTAATTAAAAATATGAACTTGGGATCGGGTTTAGTTAATGGAGTAGGCCCACGTTTCATCGTACCGGTTATGTTTGCCAAGTGTATTAAATTAGAAATAATCGCAGGTTCTGGAAAAGGAAAGATATTTTTACCAAGATTTAAATTAAGATCAAATGAAAAAGAAACAATTTATTTTTGAAACTTGCATTTTCAATAACTATAAATAAGGATCAGGGTCAAACATTCTAAAACGCAAGGCTTCAATCGACCAAACCTGTTTTTACACATGGTCAACTTTATTTTGCACTAAGTAAAGTAACTCTCAAGATGGTGACACGAAAATTGTGAGAGCTTAAAAGGTCATACAGAGCTGGGAGATGGCTCAAATTGTAGGTACTGACACGAAGGACTGAGGGAAATATACGTTTTTCTCAATTTACATCTTTATAGGGGTTTGAGGAACACATATTAAAGTTATTTTCTAAATAATAAAAGTATTTATAAACACAAAGATGCTTGTGTAAATCACAAGTACTTTTACAAAATACAGACATTGAAATAGATCAAATTATTTAAAAAATGCGATCAAAATGGACACTGATTTCAATATGTATATTATCAAATAATAATGCTTTAAATACTGACAAAATATTAAATTGCATAAGCAATAAATCTACTCATGAACTCGATTCAAACAATAAACCGAATTATTTAGATATTACAATTATTAAACGCAATCAAACATTTGAATATAATATACACAGAAAACCAATGCATTAAAGCCAAATAATACCAAATCATTCAAATCATCCTTTCAACCAAAAAATTGTAACACTTTAATTTATTATATAGATTGCATAAAATACCAGTGAACATACATAAGCAATTAAAAGGGGGAAATATAATACACCCAACTATATTAGAAATTGAATATAAAAAAACTATACATAAATTAAATAATAACATAATAAAAAACAAAAATTTCACAATAACGATTTATATAATGCAAAAGAAAACTAATATTTGTATTTAATGTCTGTTATTAACAATTAATTTGTTTATATAGGCTAATGACAGATCACAGACAATTTTGCTCTTTTAAACACTCAATGCTTCGAATTTCTTTCCTAATTCCTTTTTAAGAGCTCAGTTTTAATTAAACAATTATGCAACATAACTTACCATTTACCATTGTAAGTGTATATTTATTAAGAGTTTTACAATTTGTTGATTTTTATTATGTTTTATATATTGTTATGTATTTTATAAGCCGTAAGTTATGTTGAATAATTGTTAAATTAAAGTTAAGCTCTTGAAAAGGAATTTCGGAAAGAAATTCGAAACGTTGAGTGTTTAAAAAAACAAAATTATCTGTGATCTGTCATTAGCATATATAAACAAAAGAAAACATTTGGCCAATATTTACACTGACAGGAAACAAAATGAGTAAAACTACAAGATTACTTATAAAACTGACAATTAAGTTTATTAATCAATTAAACAATAGTTTATGTCTCCGAACTTTGAATTTAGTAAATTTCTTAAAACCTATTGAGCAGAACGTTTCCTATCCCTATGTGCCGATTTTCATCAGTGTCTTCTGCTTGGAGATGTTGGGTCATTTTTTTTCCAGACGAAAAACCTATTGAGGTTATCATCGCCTAACTAAAGTTAAGTTTTTAAAATAAATATTACATAAAACTAATCAAAGTAAAACAAAATAAATGTTTGAAACTAATTGTAATTATCTAAAACTAAAGAACCTAAAATTATACAAAATTTAAATATTATTATATAGATTAAGGTGGCGTAAGAAAGCGAGGACACGGTCGATAGCCGTGACATCGTCTCTTAAAACCACCTTTAAACTACCTCGAAGATAGTAACGTATATATAAATTTGTCAACTCATTACAATCAAGCAGGATATGCTTGATTGTAATATTATTTCTACAAAACGGACATAGTGGTGGATCCTCATGTCGCATCAACCATCCATGTGTTAACAAAGAGTGGCTCTCGAACGTTTTTGATCGCTATTTGGCGATCTTCATCAGTGTCTTCTGCTTGAAGATGTTGGGTCAAGCGGTGACGGTTTTAAAGCTGGGTTTTCGATAGTATCGAAGAGTATGTGTGATTTGTATTGTGTTTGTTCGTTTAATATGTTTGTACTTTGTATTTTTGTGTATCTGTAAATTTCATATTCTTTTAGTGTGTTTAGATGTGGTCCTTTTTTGTTGATCTGTAGGATTTCTAGGTCATGGTAAATGTCTGTGTATTTGTGTACTGTTTCTTTTATGTGATTGTAAAATGTTGAGTTTGTGTTCTGTTTGTGTTCTTTGACTCTTTGTTTAAAGCTGCGACCTGTTTGTCCAATGTAGAATTTGTTACATTCGTCGCAGTTCAGTTTGTATACGCCTGGTTGCTTGTAGTTTATCTTTGTTGTTGGTGTTGTGTTGTATTTTGTATTGTAATTTGTTATTAGTTTTGTATGCTATTTTGTATCCTATTTTTTGAAATTTGCGGGCTATTTTGTTTGTTGTTTTGTTTATGAATGGTAATGTGATGTATCTGTTTTCCGTGTCTGTAGTGTTAATTTTAGTGTTTTTTTTGTATTTTGTACCATAGTTTGTCTATTATTGTGGTGTTGTATCCATTTACGTATGCTAAATATTTAATTGTGTCTAGTTCTTTGTTCATGTTTTCTGTGGTCATTGGGACTTCTTTAAATCTATGGAGCATGGATCTAAAGGCAGCGTGTTTGTGTTGGAATGGTGGTTTGAAGTGTTGTGGATAAGTGTGTCTGTTGTTATGGGTTTCCTGTAAATGTTGAAACTGTATTTTTGTGCGTGGCTTTTGGTTATGGTTAGGTCGAGGAAGATTAGGGATCGGTTGGTTTCAACTTCTGAAGTGAAGTGGAGTTTTGGGTGTATTTTATTAGTATAGGTGAGGAATTTTTCGCATTGACGGGAGTTGCCTCTGTATAGTGTTATGATATCATCGACGTATCTGTGCCAGTAAATAATTTTGTGTGCGTGTGTATTGTTTGTGAGTATTTTTTTGTTTTCTATGTGTTGTAGAAAAATTTCGCTTAGGACAATACTGATAGGACTTCCCATGGGTAGGCCATCTGGTTGTGAATAGAAGTTTGAGTTGTGGGTGAAATAGTTTTGTTCGGTGATGATTTGGAGGATGAAACTACAAACACCTAAACTGAACTGCGACGAATGTAACCAATACTACATTGGACAAACAGGTTGCAGCTTGAAACAAAGAGTCGAAGAACACAAACAGAGCACAAACTCAATATTTTACAACCACATGAAAGATATAGGACACAAATGCACAGACATTTACCATAACCTAGAAATCCTACACATCAACAAAAAAGGACCACATCTCAACACACTAGAACAATATGATATTTACAGACACACAAAAACACAAAGTACAAACATATTAAACGAACAAACACAATACAAATCACACATACTCTTCGATAACATCGAGAGTAAGTTTTAACAAATTTACTAAATTCAAAATTCGGATAGTCATAAACTATTGTTAAAGTGATTAATAAGATTCACCGAACGTAATGGACTACAAAATTCAAGAAATAAAGTTTAAAATACAATAAACTACCACGATAACCAAAATGACACACGAAAGAAATGGTATAAGGTCTATATAATATAAAATGCCAAGGTTGTAATCAATCATATGTAGGACAAACAAAGAATAAATTAAAAGAAAGGTATAAAGAGTATTTAAACGCTTATATAAAACCTAACATTTAAACAGCAAATTTGGCTATAGAACTAATAACGGATACAAATGAAAATATGAAATTAATCAAAGAAATAAACAAAGGGTTAAAAATGAATATATATGAAACAATAGAAATTTATAAAATTAAAATTACTATTATTGCAATAATTACTGGTAATTTTAATTGTGTAGTTATGTATTGCAGGCATGATGACGTAGCTGTTATTGACACGCTGTATGAATAAATAACTGTACCTGATCGCAAGTCCACGTCATTCATTTAAACAATAATCTCTGTGAGAGTAAACTTGATTATTTTGTAAACATAAAGTGGAAGACAATCTAATTAATGAAGAAATTTAAATGGAATCGATCCACCAAACTATTTACTTGATCTTTGATGTCATGGCAAAAATTAGTCTCGTACATTTTTGTTACCACGCCTCTGTCTTCTCTCAATAGATCGCTCTTCGCACTCTTCTTGAATATCATCCTTTCGGCGTTTCTATTTAATATATTTGCCATCCATTATTTCTATTACAGAACCTTTGCGTCCATGTGGTAAAAGTAATATACCCAGTATAACACAGATAGTAACGAGTTTATCCCCGCCTATGTGCTAAACGTCTGCACCTGGCGATCACCCAGCAACTAGCCAGGGTCTATACAAATATTACTTGTTACACTTCCTATCAAAAATCCTAGCCACAGTTGTGGCCGTCGGAACCGAATTCCAATTTCATTAATGCCAGTGATAAAGCTATAAAACCCAATTATAACATTAGAATTAACAATTAACTCCGTTTGAAGAAAGGTAGAACTGATTAGAATGGACCTACATAACATGACTTTCCTTCGTGCAAAACGTTTTCCATTATCAACTTGATTAAACTTGCAAAAACATTGATCCCAGTTATTCGTCCGTGAACAATTTCATTACTAACATCAGAAGTGTTGCGTCAAAATAAACACATTTCATCGGGTTTCCGTCATATTTTCTAGCGGGAGATTCAGCAAACACATGTAAATTCGTCGATTAACAATGCAGACGTAACGACATTCTGACGTGGGTTATGAGTTGTTTTATGACAGAATCCCTTGATCAGGTTTAAAAATATTTTTGTAACTCAGTCGTAAATTTAAAAAAAAAAGAGAAAAAAGATTTTTACATCTGATATTTTTTTTAAATCAACTGCCGTGACTCTCTTTGTCCTTAATTATTAGCACACTCAGAACTTTAGAGATTTTATTTGAAATATAATTTTTTTTAATTAGTCTTTTTTCAATTCCTGCTATTAGTTCTCTCTCTCTCTCTCTCTTTCTCTGTCTCTCTCTCACTCTCTCTCTCTCTTTCTCTGTCTCTCTCTCACTCTCTCTCTCTCTCTCTCTCTCTCTCTCTCTCTATATATATATATATATATATATATATATATATATATATATATGTGTGTGTATATATCTTGTTAAATAACAATAAACTTAATCAAATACGATTTTTCATCTACCCAAGTTAAAATACAATTTTTAAAACTTGTGGATGACACTTGATGTTAATACAGTTTTTTAAAATAATACTTCATTCAATGAATTAATTTTAGTTTTAGTTTTATACGGGTAAAGACTTTTCATAAAAGGGGCAAGGTATGCAATGTATCTATTTTGTCCGATTTAGCTTTATATAAGTTGTATCGTATGATTTCATAAAACAGTTGGTTTTATGTTAGGCCTATAGGTAATGTGGTAAAACAGCTGTTCACCCCATAGGCTGTTATTTTATTTATCCATATATATAATTTCATAAGCCGAATTTTGAGAGAAAAATTATGGGAGCTTGGAAGGTCGTACAGAGCTGGGAGATGGCTCAAATTGAAGGTACTGACACGAAGGACTGAGGGAAATATACGTTTTTCTCAATTTACATCTTTATAAGGGTTTGCGGAACACATATTAAATATAGGCCTACGCAAACACATTGTGGCGATCACACCTGAAAGTACGTATTAGTGTAAACAGATAGTATAGGTGTTTCCAGGTGTTTTGAAGAAAGGGTTAGGCACGTGACGAAAACAAAAGATTTTACCTAGAGCTCAATAGTGCGGGCAAACATCTGTTGCTTGGGTTTAGTAGGGTTTCGAAGTGTTGGCGCTAGCGTATCCCGGTATAAAATGGAAGAATTACGTGACCGTGCCTAGCTAGCCCTCCTATTCTTAATATAGGGCCTATGTATATATATATATATATATATATAAATAAAGTTAATTCACCAGTGAACGATAGTGTATTTGATAATGCGAAATAACTACTTTGGTTTCCAAGAAAGATTTGAAACAACAAAACAATCACTAAGACATTGGTGAACAAAAATGTGTCAGCACCTTTATGTAGATGTAAAGAATGAGCCAATGATCTAATAAGCCTAGGTTACTGTTTTGAATATTGTTAATATTATAACTAGTTATAGTAATAGTTTGGTAATTGTTTAGATTCATTCGATTTCATTATAAAACATTTAGAAACATGTAAAAAGGATATTTTCATTGAAATTATTTTTTTTGTGCCTAGAAACATTATTTTTTCTTAAATTAAAGTTGGGTAAAATTTTCAGCGCGGATGTAGCAGTTGTGAATGTGTTGCCTGCCTCGCGGAGGGATACACATCACAAATGTACTAACCGTTTCACTTGGATAATGTGTAGCATTACGTTTTGGCATAATTTTAATGAATTTAACAAAATAAAAGAATAAAGTATGAAGTATCCAGTCAGGATAGATTTGGTTCTAATTGTATAAATATAACCATTTAGGTAATGTATAAAATTAAAACCAAATCTAACCTGACTGTACACTTTTTAGGTATATTCCAATATAGGTATACAGTAATGTATAAATTTAAAACCAAATCTATCCTAACTGGAGACTTTATAAGTATATTTAAATATATATATAAAAATTAAGCCAAAACGTTGTTTCTCAAATATCTACACACGTAAGGTTGCGTGACGTACCGGGGCCGATGCCTACAATCTTATGCGCAGCACTGTGACGTAAAAAAACATTTGTATCACACCGCGCACACAACTTCTACATCCGCGCTGAAAATTTTACCCAACTTTTATTTAAGAAAAAAATAATATTTCTAGGCACAAAAAAAATAATTTCAATTAAAATAGCATTTTTCCATGTTTCTAAATGTTTTATGAATATATAGGCCCGGTTTAGGAATCTAAACAATTACCAATAGTTTTAGTACTCCAATGCTGTGTTAGTATAAAATCCTATTAGAGTTTTCAAGTTAGATCTGTAACGTAGATGTTGGTGGTGGGCGTGGTTACGTTTCCTTCGACTTGCGCTGGTATTAGTGGAACCGGTCGCTGGGCTCAAGGGCGGGGAGTGACCCACGTTGCGTCTATATTTAAGGACTTAGGGTTTGGTTTCAGGTCAAGGTAGCATAAGGGTATACTGGTCCCCAGATATCTTGCATGATCTATTGCGGGGGGCTTCCTGGCAGAATATCTTTTTTGCCAGGTTTTTTCCATCTTTTACGCCACACTTTCCGTACAGTTTAATTTCACTATCTCCTGATTTCCAAATAAAAGGCTCAGTAGCTTGGTATATGGACAATCTGTCCTGAATCCTTCACGCACGTTAGGGCTGCTAATCGCATCCGCTTGTGAAACGTGGACAGCTGACCAAAGTGTGGCTGCCACGATGGTCGGGCGGGTCTGGTGGCAACGAACCGGGGCCCCAATGGCCCCAAACAAAATTCTCAATTCGTTTTTAACCAATTCGATGATAGTAACTGTTTTAGCGAAATATACATGAAAGTTGTGTAACTATTTTATAACAAGGCTTTATAATTGTAATAAACTATTGTTTGTCAATTCTCTGATTATTAACAAATAATTTAATTATCGTTGTAGGTAAATTATTAAGTTTACGTCTACATTAAGATGCGACACTTTGCCAGCAAAATGCTTTGGGAGTTTTTATTGTTGCAAATCTATCTAAAATAAACGTACAACAATTATACAAGAAGGATATGAATTCATAGGCCTAACATATTCATTTTATATCTAAATGTATATGTGTGGGGTGTGTGTTTGTGTGTGTGTGTGTGTGTATGTTTATATGTATATATATACACAACACACAGACTCACACCTACACACCTCTGTGTAGCTCACTGCAGCAACACCTCACTGTTGTTGAATTTACCTCGTCAATACTAGATGACTTTCTACCGAAACGTCGGGACTGCGAGTTTATGCACAGCAAAATGAAGGGATGTACTCCAGTACTTCAATATTTTTTAAAAACAACCATAACCAAATAGCGTTAGGCCTAACAGCCTAATACGAGTTCGTGTTCGCAGTGAAGACATTATTAGACAAGAATGCGATATAAAAGACAAAGAAGAGATTGAACACGAAAATGTAAAAAAAGAATTTCTTTTTTTACAGCCGACAACATTAAATCTCTTTAATTTAAACTCGATTACAAGAGACTGTAATTTGTTGGAATAAAAAGAATCGTATTGTCAGCTGCCTTTACGTGACGTCATCTTGCACGTCTCATTAAAACGTTTGCACCGAATGCTGCGATAAAACCAAATCTGTTTACAACCTCAGCAAACCAATAAGAACCCCACCTTGTTCAGGGAATCTAAACGACACAATGTTTGCCACTCATGCATTGTTGTTAGAACCTATTCATATATGTTTGTGCATAGTTTGTTTATTGATATTCCTTATCCTATTTAGAGTTACCACAGTGAAGTCTTGAGAAATAACTAAGATTAATGCTAATTTCTGATACTATTCTTCAATCCCATAGACAAATTGAAATAGAAACAAATTTTTAATAAAGAGAGAAAATTTCAAACGAAATATAAGGGCTAAAAACTGAGTAAGTTACTTCACACACTGTGTGTGGGGGGGGGGGGGGAGTGTATGTGTGTCTGTATGTATGTTTATGTTTGTGTGTGTGTCTGTGTTTGTTAGAGCGTGTGTACCTCCGTGTAAGTTTGCGTGCGTGCGTACGTGCATGTGTACGGTGGATATCAAGAAGCGGGGGTAACTGATAAAGGAGACTTGGTCAACGTAGGCCTAGCTCTAGATGGGTATTCTAGCCATCTTGGGCCTAGCCATATGTCATCAAAAATGTCTTAAGTTAATTTACTCAAGTTTTATGTAACATAAAAACACCATATTTAAAAAAATTATTTATCGAAGGGGTCTATAACTCCTTGAGTAAAAACCTTGCTACCACATTATTTTTTTATATTTTTTTATATATTTTTATTTATATTTATGTTTTCCAAAATAATTATTTTATTCTATTTAATAATAACAACAAATATAAAAGTATTATTTTCTCTTGACGAATATAATAGTGTATATATATATATATATATATATATATATATATATATATATATATATATATATATATAATAAAGGCCCTATAAAAGGCATAAATCGCCATACATAACTTTGTCTTATAACTAAATAAAATAAATTTCCTAACATTAACACATTTTTGTGACAATTAAATCATCTAATTACAAAAATACGGATAAATTTTTATTATATTTCATTTTTCAAATATAAGCTATTAATATTAATTTTTTTGTAATCAACTTTGTAGTTGTAGATTTGTAAAAGGTTGTAGAATTTTAAAAGTAAAAAATTGAATATTTTAAAATAGTGTTTTATGTAACAGATATATTTTAATTTTTTCTATTATTTTTTTATGAACACTTTTGATAGTTTGTAAACGTTTTAATGTAGGCCTACGCCTATCTAGCAATTCGTTAAAATGCTTTGTAGGATAATAGAATAAACATAACCTATTTCTCCAATTGCCAACACAAATATTTATTAGGCTATTAGGCCTATCACTAGATAAACAGACATGTTTTTTTAATAATATTTCTGAAGTTTATGATTTTTATCTTTTTGTGTGAAAGCAACAACAAACCGAAGCCCCGCTTTCCTTGGTAAGATATAGCCTTTAGGGTTTATTAACCAGTTGGTATGTGCTCAACCTACATTTTGTAAGATTAATTCTGTATAGGCTATAAGTCGAATACGTGACATATCTTAGACGAAAATAATAGAACCGGGATGTATTACATAAATCGACACTGGGAGCGTTATAAAGTAAACTAATAACCAAATATTTTAGCTAAAACGTGACTTAAATTACGTAACTCTAACACAAAAGTATTCTATTGTAAACAAGTTTCGGAAGCCATAATGAATACAGGGGTATCACAGCTACTGACGAGGTCAAATTTATTTTTAAAGTAGCTTTATAAAAGCGTCACTTTCTTTACAAGAGCAAATTTTATTCCATATTGTTTAATTAAACTACTGAAATATATTAAAATGTATTACAAAATTTAAAAGAATGGAGACAATTAGGAATGTCTAGTTTTAAACATGATATTACTAAGTGTGTATATCATAACAAATTGTTGAAAAGTATAAAGGTAACACTACATCGACTGCCAATTCATTAAATATAAATAACTTACCTTGAATATGAGTACTTTCCTTGGTTTCAATGTTTTTGCAAACTTTCATGGACACTATCCAAACACATCACTGCACTAAAACTGTCCCGGGTAGATAATACTTATAACAAATGCACTTCACAACTCGCGACAAAACTACCACACCTTCCGCCATATTGGCTAGTGAGGTCTTCACAGACTTGATAAAGTAAACAGAGCCTTCCAAGAAATAACAATTCTCGATTAACTAACCAACAACCGGCAAATAAGATTAGAGCAATGTTTGCTCTTTTCGACAGGAAACGGCTCACACACGTTATTGAAATCACATCCGTTAACTAGCGATATCTACAGTAACAAAAACAAACTTCTGCAGTTTCTTATACCGTGAGTTTGAAGAAAATGTTTATTTGATTGTTTCAACGGATATTGTATCGCTGGGTTAGAATTTGTGTATTTAGTTGGGGGTAATACTTGACCAAATGTTTTTCAACTTTTATAGGCTTACATTCATGTAAACTTGTCTAACTTTCAATGTTCTTGACTTTAAATAGTATAATTTTTAAAACATTTCGAATCCTAAAGTAAAAATTATTAGAATAGATAAAAGTTAGGCCACAATGCAAATTGACACTTTATAGAAATAATTATTTATTGGTTTCGTTGTTTATTTATTAAGATTTCATTATGTTTGTATATTTCTGTTATAATTATAAGTTAAACGCAAATATTACTAAAAATATTGCTATTATTATTTTATTACTCACCCATATCTGGATCAGGCGAAACAGGTACTGCATACTACTGCATATATGTCGAGGGATTGTCTGCTGTCGCGGCCACCTTAGCAACTACGACGGTGAGGTAGCTGCCACATATGTTGCAGCAATTGATCTTGAGAAACTGACTGCTCCGGCTAAGCCCGTTGTCCTTATTAACTCTAAGACCGCCATCTTGTACCTCTCTGGGAACTCACAGACTGACTGTAGTAGAACCATAGACTGTAGAAGAAAACTAAATGCTCTCATAAATGCCGGGCGGGTCCTTAATTTTCAGTGGATCGCGATTTATTTAAGTATCACTGGCAATGAAAAGGCTGACTAACCAGCCAAGCAAGGAACAAGCCTCCCTCAGCCCAAGCATCTAAGTTCACTGAAATCCTCCAGGTCCCTAATAAAAATATCCACACAAAAATAAAATCATTGATTGAGGTTACCCTGTAATGGAGAGAACATAACTTGCTGTTAGCGTTGCAGCTTTCAGATTGAAGACTGGTCAAGATTACCTTGCTGCTCACCTCCACCGCGTTAATGTGGCACTGACCCCAGAGTGTCTGCTGTGTGGTGGTGAACTTATGAATGCCGAACTCCTTAATGATTGCACAGTCCTGGACGGGCCCAGGATTACCTTGCTGCTCACCTCCACCGCGTTAATGTGGCACTGACCCCAGAGTGTCTGCTGTGTGGTGGTGAACTTATGAATGCCGAACTCCTTAATGATTGCACAGCCCTGGACGGGCCCAGGATTACCTTGCTGCTCACCTCCACCGCGTTAATGTGGCACTGACCCCAGAGTGACTGCTGTGCGGTGGTGAACTTATGGATGCCGAACTCCTTAATGATTGCACAGCCCTGGACGGGCCCAGGATTACCTTGCTGCTCACCTCCACCGCGTTAATGTGGCACTGACCCCAGAGTGTCTGCTGTGTGGTGGTGAACTTATGAATGCCGAACTCCTTAATGATTGCACAGCCCTGGACGGGCCCAGGATTACCTTGCTGCTCACCTCCACCGCGTTAATGTGGCACTGACCCCAGAGTGTCTGCTGTGTGGTGGTGAACTTATGAATGCCGAACTCCTTAATGATTGCACAGCCCTGGACGGGCAAAGGATTACAAGAGTCTCATTATCAAGGAGGCCCATCTGTACTAGTCAGCCCGTTGCCAAATAACTCAGTTCCCAGTAAGTATTTTTTTTTTTTTTTTTTTTTTTTTTTTTAATTAATTATGTTATTACAGCAGTAGTACGCTACTATTAGTAGTAGAAGTAGTATTATTATAAATAATATTATTATTATATTCTAATAAAAATATTATTATTAATGTAAAACGTAACAGAAAAATACTTGCAATTTTTATTTTAACTTTTACCGCCAACGATATTCGGGTATTTTTAACAGCTAGATTAGTTTGACGTCACAAATAATTCTCTGATAAAGTGCTACCACTTCTGATAGTGTGCAATGGTAAAACGAAATTTCTTGTTTATACTGTCTGGAGTGAAAATATATAAATCAGTGACGGCGAGCAGTGCATCAGAATTAGGCCGAAACCAGCGCTTCTGATTGTGCAATAGCTTAGCACGATTCATCTGTCTCTGTAAATACACAATTTATGATGAAATAAATGGGGCCGAGAGAGCCGCAACCAATGAGAAATTGGGGAGTTTCGAAATATAAAACTAACCTCCAATCTAGCCACGCAAACTTGTCGTACAGGATTATTTATTATTGTACAATCAATGTAAAAATTACGTTATAAAATACTTCTGATGAAATGAATTGTTTTGAAAGAATACGATAAGGGTTTGCATAAAGTATTTTAATAAAAATAAAATCCGGAAGTCATCATGTGGCAAGAAACTGGAAGTCACTGATTCCACTACACATCAATGTTTCCAAGTTTCACTATGTTACAGGTTACTGAAGTTTTTATAAAATTATGCTTGTAAGCTGAAATTATACATTTGTATTGCACAGAAGAGCCCAATACACTCTACAAACAAACTGTTAGTTAAAACTCTTTTACATTGCTATAGCCCACAGTAGAAGGAAATATATCTTAACATTAAACCCCCTTCCTTAGTTACTGTAGTGGTTTTTTAAATTTACCTAAAACGTAACTTTTAGGGGGGGGGGGGATTTGTCAGTCAGTCAATAGAAGGAGGGGGTTCGGTGGCCCCCAAGGTTATGCAGCGTCTGTCGCGTTATAATGGCTGTGGGTCGGATCATGGACCACATGGCCTAATACCAAAGTATTAGGCTGGGGTTCAGGGGAATCCCAGAAGTCAGGGCTTATTTGGTGGGACGATAAGGTGTTTATTCTGGGACGCAACACATATTAGCTTCACTGGGCATGACTGAATTTCCTTCAGACTAGAGTACATGTTACATGAGATTGCCACTTTACCTAAACAATTTGAACAATTAACTTAAAGCTACAAAATTGCATACAACTAGGGACAAAGGAGCTTATGATACAACGTAAATGCAGGCTATGAGGGAAGGTGCGAGAAGATTTCAGGTATTATGCAGGTTTCAGGAGAACTTTAGGCTCATTGTACATCAGAGCTAGAAGTGGATCTAGTCGAACCCGGGTAGGCGGGTAGACTGAAATTTCGGTCTGATTAAAGAGTTTAACCGAGAGTGAATGGAGAGGGCTTGTGAGGATGGCGCCAAGATAATTGACAAATGAATTCCAGCCGACGAACCTCCCATAGAGAGTTTTTTTTTAACCCGGGTCTGGGCCTTTAAAATTCACCCAGCCCTCATGGTAGCCAACCTCTAACAAGCTACCTCCGTTTCACATGCGCATGCGGTTAGTATCCCTACCGCGAGTGCCCATGTACCAAGCTCATAAGCTCTTTCCATGGAGAATTAGGAGATAGAGAAATGAAACAGTACGGTAAGTGTCGCGTTAAGAACGGGATGAAAAAACCTGGCAAGAAAGAAACCCTGCCAGGAAAAATCCTACGACAGATCATGCAGGAACCCTGGGGGCTTGGATCACCTTATGCTAAGGAATAAGGAGAGGTATTACCTTGCAAATACCTTGTTAGTGAGTCTATGGCAGGAATGACATGCACCTTTTCTTCTGCTGCCTACTCGAAACTGAAAAGGCATGCAATCAAATTAGTACTTCCATTGGGGCTAAGCTGCGGCCCTGGAGATATGCCCCTGGGTCACCTGGAACATAACTGTGAAGAAGAATATATTAGTATGTATATTTTATTTTTGGTGCCTTGGTTGGAGCTAGGCGGTCAGTAAGGACAGCGGCCGTCTGTGTGTGTCGTGGTGGGGTCATATCTACCCAGTGAGGAAATGAGTGTGGATATTGTATTTGCGTGAGCCTGTTTGTAGAACCTTGTTGCTAAGTGTCGGAGGTGTTGTTTGATGAAAGGCACACTTCGACCCAAAGAGAGTGATAGCTCAGGTCAGCGGTCGGCGCTTTCTTGTGAAGCAGGTAGGAAATAAGAGTTAAACAGAATATTCCATCTAGTTCAAACTATTGCCACATGATAGCGTCACTCTGCAGGACATAATTTGCACTCCATGGAAAGAGCTTATGAGCTTGGTACATGGACAATCAATCTCGTTTCCTTCACTAGCAGTAGGGATACTAACAGCATGCGTGTGTGAGATAGAGGCAGCTTGCTAAAAAAAGTTTAAAAAAATTATGATAATAAATTCTATTTAACCCTACATCTATTTCGATCTTACAATGGGGCAAAACCTAACAAGCCAAAACATAGATCTAACATGGAATTACGTCACAAGAACTTTTTTTACAATAAAAGTAATTAAAATTATAGCTAATAACTATAACGGTATGTCCCCAATTACAATATTTAATTTAATGCTCTAAGACCTCGTAATATCCTAACAGGATCTACAGCGAACCAGGAAGCTGACAACTCCAAGTATTTGCTTAGAGAGAGAGGGTAATGCTATATTCTTACTTTTTTAATAGAATTCTTACTCCTGGCACCTTCGCAGGCATCATTGACAACTCTTCAGGATCTAAGCTTTTTAAATGTAATTTTATTACATAAGCAATTAATTTATGTTAACGTCCATATTTTTTTATTTGAAAATTATTCTGATTTCACTATCCCCCTTTTTTACATCTATTTTCGCCTTCATACTTAACATGTTTTCTATTACAGAGGTTGACCAATATCGACATATGTCTAAACTTCAAAGGTATATCCTTGATATATTGAAAACATTCTCAATATAAACAAATATGTTTAATTGTTAAGAATTTTTGAAGAATTTACTGCAAATAACATTTAATAATAGAGAATTATAGAGGAATTTCAACTTAATTTATCTGTAAATATGTCATCCCGTGCTGTCATCAAGTGATTGTTTATTCATCAACATCATTGCGCCAATGCAATTAGATCGTATTGATCTGTGAACTCAGCCCCTGCCGTTACCAGTATATGCAACATTCAGCACATGTACGCGTCACATGAAGCTAACGTTTTAAAAACATGTACTCCAACAAAACTATTGCATTTAAAATTGCATATTCCTTATAATAAATATAATTTTTTAAATTTGTTTAAATAAAAACAACATCACTACAGTAATTTTTCGCAGTCGCTGATAAATTTTCCGTTTGTCTCATTAATTTATCTGATTAGAAAACGTTTATACACAGACATTGTTTAAAGTATGTAAGTCTACTTTGTATAATTTGTAATAAGACACTTTTCCCATAAGATTATATACAATAAGGAAATAACATGGAAGAGATTTGAGTTTCCAAACCTTATTTTCACAGTAATTTCTAAAAACCACTTTCCCACTAATACAACCACTTTCCCACTAATACAACCACTTTCCCACTAATACAACCACTTTCCCACTAATACAACCACTTTCCCACTAATACAACAACTTTCCCACTAATACAACCACTTTCCCACTAATACAACCCCTTTCCCACTAATACAACCACTTTCCCATTAATACAACCACTTTCCCACTAATACAACCACTTTCCCACTAATACAACCACTTTCCCACTAATACAACCACTTTCCCACTAATACAACCACTTTCCCACTAATACAACCACTTTCCCACTAATACATCCACTTTCTCACTAATACAACCACTTTCCCACTAATACAACCACTTTCCCACTAATACAACCACTTTCCCACTAATACAACCACTTTTCCACTAATACAACCACTTTCCCACTAATACAACCACTTTCCCACTAATACAACCACTTTTCCACTAATACAACCACTTTCCCACTAATACAACCACTTTCCCATTAATACATCCACTTTCCCACTAATACAACCACTTTCCCACTAATACAACCACTTTCCCACTAATACAACCACTTTCCCACTAATACAACCCCTTTCCCACTAATACAACCACTTTCCCATTAATACAACCCCTTTCCCACTAATACAACCACTTTCCCACTAATACAACC
>JBAIZL010000189.1:0-27500 GCA_036971475.1 Prosapia bicincta | reverse complement strand
CCGATAGTCTTCAAGGATAGGAAACTTGTGGAAAGGTGATGGGCTAGACGCGAGCGCGTTTACAAAACCGTTACAAGACGGACGACGGTCGCCGTTCTCAAACGTGCCCCGTATGCGGCGATGACGCAAAATTTGTTTAACGGAGGGACGGCGGGATCACCCGGGCGCTTTTCATTTGGTTAGGTTGGTTGTATGTTGATGATGATGTTTTTGTGTTAATGTTTATATTAATGATGTTAGTATTGGTAGTGATGAACATCACCTTCATCCCCACCAACATCATCACCTAAATCATTTTCATCACCATTATTTTCACCATCATCAACCTATATCATCAACCTCATCTACGACATCATCATCTACATCATCATATTCGTCATCTAAAACCTCATCATTTACATCATCATCACCCCTATCACCTTCACCATCAAATTCATTTTCATCATCATTATCATCACCTAAATCATCACATGATCCACATAATCACTATCATCGTCATCATCTTCATCACAGTGATCCATAAAATCATCATAATCATCATCTACATCTTAATCGTGGTGATCATCACTACTATCATCTTTTTCTTCTTCAAGATCTTTATCTACATCATCATCAACATCATCCTCTCCATGGACATCATCTTCATCAACTAAATCCTCATCAACTACCTTGTTATAATCTACAATATATTTTTCTACATCATCATTATCTTTTACATCATTATCATGCACATCATAATTATCTACGTCATACCTTTCATCATTATCTACATCACACACATCATCATTATCTACATCATAATCACCACCGACATAATCAGCACCATCCACAAAACTTTTATCTATATCATTATCACCATCATCATACTCATTTACATCATAATCGTCATCATCTACTCATCCACAACTCCATTATCATTTACATCATCATCATCTATATCATCTTCATCAACATGGTCTACATTATCATTATCCTCGTCGTCGTCTACATCATCATCATCATCATCATCCACAACATCAATATCTAGATCATCATGATTATCACCCTCATTACCTAAATCATCAATATCATCATCAACATCATCATCATCATCATCATCATGATAAACATAATTATCATCTATATCATTATCATCTAAATCATCAGCATAAACATCATCACTAGGTACAAGTAAGATTAGGTTAGGTTAGGTTGGGTTAGGTTAGGTAAGGTTAGGTTAGGTAAGGTTAGGTTAGGTTAGGTTAGGTAAGGTTAGGTTAGGTTAGGTTAGGTAAGGTTAGGTTAGGTTAGGTTAGGTTAGGTTAGGTTAGGTTAGGTTAGGTTAGGTTAGGTAAGGTTAGATTAGGTAAGGTTAGGTTAGGTTAGGTAAGGTTAGGTTAGGTAAGGTTAGGTTAGGTTAGGTTAGGTTAGGTTAGGTAAGGTTAGGTTAGGTTAGGTTAGGTTAGGTTAGGTTAGGTTAGGTAAGGTTAGGTTAGGTTAGGTTAGGTTAGGTAAGGTTAGGTAAGGTTAGGTTAGGTTAGGTAAGGTTAGGTAAGGTTAGGTTAGGTTAGGTTAGGTTAGGTTAGGCTAGGTAAGGTTAGGCTAGGTAAGGTTAGGTTAGGTTAGGTTAGGTTAGGTAAGGTTAGGTTAGGTTAGGTTAGGTTAGGTTAGGTTAGGTTAGGTTAGGTAGGTTAGGTTAGGTGGCTGAGGCAAAATACAACTATCTAATACAATCCTTCCTATTAACTAAACTAAATTTATTATGTTCATTTATAAATGTATACTTATTAAAATTTAAAATTACAATTTTAAACTCTAGAAATATAATTAATTTTAAAAATTTGAATATTTTCTGCAATATATAAGTTTATACATTATCTTGAATTCATCATAATAAACATGTAAATAAAATTGAACTGTTAATGACCTCTGCACGGTTACAAGTTCTAAGCGATTTCTTAATGACTGGCACAATTTTATTTTATAAATCAAGTTATTTGAAGCTGCACTTAGACGATATTCCAACGATTATCGAGGTTTTTTATTTTATGATCACGTTTTCTTCTATTCGTATATTATTAAAATGAAAACAAAAAACCGGAATCTACGTTCTCCTAATGACAACTATGAATAAGGTCTCATTGACTTGTGGAACAAAATTTCCTGCTCATTGCGACATACATTGCTTTCATCTCTTTATGATTCTCTATATAAAACAGTAACTATGAGGATGATTGTGTCGTATAAATGAAAGCAATTAAATTTATTTTCTAAAATGAGAAGCATTTCTATGAAAGCGTAATGCCAAACAAAACCTATTGTACTAAACATTTCCATTCACGGCCATTTCTTTTCACTCAAAGCGACGCGGGATAGAGCTTTAAACTTACCCCTGTAAAGTTTCATTTCAAAAAGAAGTGTTTTCAATAGCTTGAAAATGTAAATGTGCATTGTCTAATGTTATATTTTACCTTATCCTTCAGGACTTGGATCATTTATCCCTAATTGCACCAGGATAACAATATCGTTATTTTGTGTCGGTGTGGACTCATTTCAGACACGTTCTCTTTTGTAGCTGCTTTCAAATTATAATTGAGATAATTGTGCCGATTAACATAGACTGATATTTGTATTAAATAATATATCCTGATGTATTAATTATTGGGTACTCAGACGTCATTGATATCGCAAACAAAGTTGTACTTTGTGTTTTGGTTCGTTTATAAAAACACAAATTAATAAACTTTTAAAATAATTAATATGGTGATAGCAAGATAATTTGAAAAATGAAATGACTACAAAATTTCATAATAGCTTGTAAGTTATGTAGAGTGATCATAGTAAACTCATTTCCCCATTCAGAATAGCTCATTTCTATTAATTACTTTATTGTCATAATGTTTTATTTATTCCACAGCTTTCTACCTCGTCTTAATAACCCAAGTAATAATTAAACAATAAATAAGACCGATTCACATTCAACTCTCTGCCCTTAAAGGCTTTTACGACAGTATTTATAATGTGAGTACAGAGCGTCTAAGTTATTACTGCTAGAAGCTAGATGTAACCAAGGGCTGTAGATGCAAGGGTTAACCCATTAGGAAGACGTAATTTGGACTGCTTTGCACATGACGTCAGAGCCCAACAACTATCACCGCAGCTACTACGCCAGCATTACGTTGCTACTGGTTTTTCGTTAAATTTTAGAGAAAACTCATCAAATAGGAAAATTTATTTCTTGCAGTATATTTTACGTTGAGTTGACAGCAAAAATTATACATGAAAACAATCATTATACCGTAATGAAATAAATTATAATATTTTATGTATCTAGATATTGATGTTGTAGATGATGAAGTAGATGATGTTGATGTAGATAATGATGCTGCAAATGATAATGATGTTGTGGATAAGTAGATGATGATAATGTAGGTGATGATGGTTATAATGATATAGATAAACGTTTTGTAGATGATGCTAATAATCCCAATGATGATTATGATGTAGATACAGATGATTTGTGTGCTGTAGATTATTAGGATGGGTATTATGCATACAATGATGATGTGTATGATAATGATGTTGATGTAAGAGATAATGATGATGTAGAAAACATATTGTAAATTATAACAAGGTAGATTATGAGGAATTAGTTGATGAAGATGATGTTCATGGAGAAGATGATGATGATGTAGATGCGGATCTTGAAGAAGAAGAAGAAGATGATGATGATGATGATGATGATGATAATCACCACGATTAAATTTACATAATATGATGATGATGATGATGATTATATGAATCACTATGATGATTAATATGGCGATGATGAAGATAATGTAGATGACGATGATAGTGTGGATGACGATTATGTGGATCATGTGATGATTTTCGTGATGATAATGATGATGAAAATGAACTTGATGGTGAAGGTGATAGTGGTGATTATGATGTAAATGATGAGGTTTTAGATGTCGATTATGATGATGTAGATAATGATGATGATGATGTGGGTAATGATGGTGAAGATAATGATGATGAAAATTATTTGGATGATGATGTTAGTGGGGGGGGGGGTGATGTTCATCAATACCAATATTAACATCATTAATATGAACATTAACATAAAAAAATCAACATCAACATACAGTCAACCTGACCTAATAAAAAGCAAAAGCGACAGTGGGGTCCCGCCGTCCGTCCGTTGACCAAAAACATGTTGAACTGTCGCCGCATACGAGGCATTTTTGAGACCGGCGACCGTCGTCCATCTTGTAGACGCGCTCGTGTATAGCCCATTACCGTTTCTGTAAAAGAAGCATTCTAAACACTCAAACACAGTTATAATTATATACTTATTACACTTTGATATTACTTGCGACCAGACTTTTTATTAACTAAGAGTTGTTAAATTGTTAACTTACACTTGGAGGAAACGTTTTCGTCTTACGACTTCTTCAGCCTCGTATTTTTGCCGCTAGGAATGCTGCAGTTCTGCTTCCTCGTTACCATTATTTTAAAAGTTAGAAGTGATGAGATCGTTAAATGAACAAACACGGCACATATCACACATACTCTTCGATCTCAACACTTTCAACTTTCAAAATAATGGTACCGAGGAAGCATAACTGCAGCATTCCTAGCATAACAACTTTTAGTTGACTAAAAGTCCAGTGGCGGACTTCCCTTTAGGCATACTAGGCACGTGCCTTTGGGCGCAGCCTCGAGGGGGCGGCAGGCGGCAGCATTTTTTTTGTACCGATGAGTTTTAGTGACAATGGTAATAGTACCTAGTTAAATTTTGTGAATGTCATAATTCTCTGCTCTGCAGAAAGGTCATTTTCGTCCCTGAAGAGAATCAAGTCATATCTACGTTCTACCCTCAGAGAAGACAAATTGAATTCTCTTGCAATTCTCAACATTGAAGCTGATATCCTTAACACCAAAGACTTTTCTTCTGAACAATTAATAGAAGAATTTTCTATTAACAAAGCAAGACGTAAATGTTTAATGTAAGAATAAATGTTTTTAGTCATACTTAGGCTACAAGTTTTGTTTCTGCAATATTAAACCTTAAACCACCATATTCCACTTAGAAAGTATATTAAGTGTAATTTTTACACAATGTTTTCATTATAAAAAAGTACTATTATCCAAAAAAGTAAAAATATACGTTAATTGCTCTTGTTAATACTAAGAGGCTGAAAATATTACTTCTTAATCTTGTGTGTAATAAATAACACTTTCTAATCTTAAAAGTGTCCTTATTTTCAATTGTCTTCACCAACAAATATGAAAGTGAAGTAATGTATGTTTATTTTCAAAATATATTTCATTAAAATATAGTGCCCAATATATAGTATATTATTAGTCTATACATTATTATTTAATATGTACTTCACGTTTATTATTATTGCATTAGGACAGTAAACTATGGTCGGTACGGTAATCGGTAATTAATTTAAACGTAAAATGCATTATTGCATGAATACCAACATATTTTTTAATCTCAAAGCGCATCATTATTAAAAGTTAATTATTTTTTTATGCATTTCTTTGAACAGGCATGAAATTGGATTCGTATGGTGAAAATTAAAAGCATTATATTACATTAGGCCGTTTCCAATAAATTCGCGAACGGGGAGCATAAACGAATAGGGCCGGCCGAATTCTGCCTATGGGCGGCACCATAGCAAAGTCCGCCACTGTAAAAGTCTGGTCGCAAGTAATAACAAAAGTGTAATAAGTAATTAACAACCAGCACCTCATGAACAGCAACAAGATTGTGATATATAATTATATAATATAACGTCGCTCAAACAGAAAATATATACTGGGACAATATTATTAATTAAAATTATGGGTAAAAAAACTGTATAGTCATTGTTTGTAATTTGTCTTAGGAATTGGTTTCTAAACCTTAATATGTTTCTCGGCCACTACTAGAGATGGCAGCACGTGATGACATCTAAATCCTTCTATCTCAAGATTGATATCGACAATTTCTTTACTTACAAAATAAATTATTTTTTCATAATGCATGCCTATTTAACAATCGCGGTATGATTAGTAGATTTAAAAGTAGCAAGAACTAACAGTTTAAAATTACAAGTTCTGTATTTAACAAAGGACAGACTAATTATAAAATTATTTATTATTTCTAAAACATATAATAAAAAAACTGACTAATATAAATAATAATTTGTGTCATTTGAAAAAATAACATCAACAATGTTATTAACATTCATCAGGATTATTTTTAAAAACACAATTTGCAAGTTATTAATTTAGTGTATTTCGTGTGCTACTCCCTAGCGGCGAAGGTTGTAACTGCATATTCCACTGTATGCAATTCCTACCAATCAAAGTATGAATATTTCTCGCAATAATAAATACACCTTTGTCCTCTTGTAGATGTAGTGATGTAGTTAGGGCCTATTAGTTATCTATTGCTATCTTCATTCATAGACATTATAAACCAGGCTAAAGCTATTATTAGGAGTTAAGATTACGTAGAGTGTTTGGCCTTAAATTGACCTTTGTAGGGTGTTTAGAACATCTTCCTAAATAGAACATTTATTGAAAAATAACATTTACAATCTCGCTATGAGATTTTCATAAGTGTCTCAATGGACACTGAGATTTGTATGAGTTTTTTTTCTCTACACTTACTAAGATCAGAAAGATAGATAAGATTTTATACAAAAACTCTTTATTTTTAGAATGAAAGATTATAGATCTAAAAATAAATAATGGTGTATAGATAGGAGGTCTGTGTTTGTCTGATTAGAAATTAGTTACTATGGAGGCAGATTACGATATTAAGTTGAACGATAAAAGTAAACTGCCAAAAACGTAAATATAATAGTCATATGGTAAGACAAACAACGGGGAAGGTACCTGGAGAAATGTTAAAAAGGCTGAGGAGAAAGTAAGATAAGAGGGTTGTAACGTGAGACAAACAACGGGGAGAGTGGCGGGAGGAACAGTTGAATAAGCTGAGGAGAAAGTAAGATAAGAGGGTTGTAAGGTGAGACAAACAACGGGGAGAGTGGCGGGAGGAACAGTTGAATAAGCTGAGGAGAAAGTAAGATAAGAGGGTTGTAAGGTGAGACAAGCAACGAGGAAGGTGATGGTTGGAACAGTTGAACAAGCTGAGAAGAAAGTAAGATAAGAGGGTTGTAAGGTGAGACAAACAACGGGGAGAGTGGCGGGAGGAACAGTTGAATAAGCTGAGGAGAAAGTAAGATAAGAGGGTTGTAAGGTGAGACAAGCAACGAGGAAGGTGATGGTTGGAACAGTTGAACAAGCTGAGAAGAAAGTAAGATAAGAGGGTTGTAAGGTGAGACAAACAACGGGGAGAGTGGCGGGAGGAACAGTTGAATAAGCTGAGGAGAAAGTAAGATAAGAGGGTTGTAAGGTGAGACAAGCAACGAGGAAGGTGATGGTTGGAACAGTTGAACAAGCTGAGAAGAAAGTAAGATAAGAGGGTTGTAAGGTGAGACAGGCAACGGGGAAGGTGACGGTTGGAACAGTTGAACAAGCTGAGGAGAAAGTAAGATAAGAGGGTTGTAAGGTGAGACAAGCAACGGGGAAGGTGGCGGTTGAAACAGTTGAACAAGCTGAGGAGAAAGTAAGATAAGAGGGTTGTAAGGTGAGACAAACAACGGGGAGAGTGGCGGGAGGAACAGTTAAACAAGCTGAGGAGAAAGTAAGATAAGAGGGTTGTAAGGTGAGACAAACAACGGGGAGAGTGGCGGGAGGAACAGTTGAATAAGCTGAGAAGAAAGTAAGATAAGAGGGTTGTAAGGTGAGACAGGCAACGGGGAAAGTGACGGTTGGAACAGTTGAACAAGCTGAGGAGAAAGTAAGATAAGAGGGTTGTAAGGTGAGACAAGCAACGGGGAAGGTGGCGGTTGAAACAGTTGAACAAGCTGAGGAGAAAGTAAGATAAGAGGGTTATAAGGTGAGACAAACAACGGAAAAGTGACGGTTGGAACAGTTGAACAAGCTGAGGAGAAAGTAAGATAAGAGGGTTGTAAGGTGAGACAAACAACGGGGAGAGTGGCGGGAGGAACAGTTAAACAAGCTGAGGAGAAAGTAAGATAAGAGGGTTGTAAGGTGAGACAAACAACGGGGAGAGTGGCGGGAGGAACAGTTGAACAAGCTGAGGAGAAAGTAAGATAAGAGGGTTGTAAGGTGAGACAAACAACGGGGAGTGTGGCGGGAGGAACAGTTGAATAGGCTGAGGAGAAAGTAACATAAGAGGGTTGTAAGGTGAGACAAGCAACGGGGAAAGTGACGGTTGGAACAGTTGAACAAGCTGAGGAGAAAGTAAGATAAGAGGGTTGTAAGGTGAGACAAACAGCGGGGAGAGTGGCGGGAGGAACAGTTGAATAAGTTGAGGAGAAAGTCAGATAAGAGGGTTGTAAGGTGAGACAAACAACGGGGAGAGTGGCGGGAGGAACAGTTGAATAAGTTGAGGAGAAAGTCAGATAAGAGGGTTGTAAGGTGAGACAAACAACGGGGAAAGTGCCTGGAGAAACGTTAAAAAGGCTGAGGAGAAAGTAAGATAAGAGGGTTGTAAGGTGAGACAAACAACGGGGAGAGTGGCGGGAGGAACAGTTGAATAAGTTGAGGAGAAAGTCAGATAAGAGGGTTGTAAGGTGAGACAAACAACGGGAAGAGTGGCGGGAGGAACAGTTGAATAAGTTGAGGAGACAGTCAGATAAGAGGGTTGTAAGGTGAGACAAACAACGGGGAGAGTGGCGGGAGGAACAGTTGAATAAGTTGAGGAGAAAGTCAGATAAGAGGGTTGTAAGGTGAGACAAACAACGGGGAGAGTGGCGGGAGGAACAGTTGAACAAGCTGAGAAGAAAGTAAGATAAGAGGGTTGTAAGGTGAGACAAACAACGGGGAAAGTGACGGTTGAGACAGTTGAACAAGCTGAGAAGAAAGTAAGATAAGAGGGTTGTAAGGTGAGACAGGCAACGGGGAAGGTGACGGTTGGAACAGTTGAACAAGCTGAGAATAAAGTAAGATAAGAGGGTTGTAAGGTGAGACAGGCAACGGGGAAGGTGACGGTTGGAACAGTTGAACAAGCTGAGAATAAAGTAATATAAGAGGGTTGTAAGGTGAGACAGGCAACGGGGAAGGTGACGGTTGGAACAGTTGAACAAGCTGAGAATAAAGTAAGATAAGAGGGTTGTAAGGTGAGACAGGCAACGGGGAAGGTGACGGTTGGAACAGTTGAACAAGCTGAGAATAAAGTAAGATAAGAGGGTTGTAAGGTGAGACAGGCAACGGGGAAGGTGACGGTTGGAACAGTTGAACAAGCTGAGAATAAAGTAAGATAAGAGGGTTGTAAGGTGAGACAAGCAACGGGGAAGGTGACGGTTGGAACAGTTGAACAAGCTGAGAATAAAGTAATATAAGAGGGTTGTAAGGTGAGACAGGCAACGGGGAAGGTGACGGTTGGAACAGTTGAACAAGCTGAGAATAAAGTAAGATAAGAGGGTTGTAAGGTGAGACAGGCAACGGGGAAGGTGACGGTTGGAACAGTTGAACAAGCTGAGAATAAAGTAATATAAGAGGGTTGTAAGGTGAGACAGGCAACGGGGAAGGTGACGGTTGGAACAGTTGAACAAGCTGAGAATAAAGTAATATAAGAGGGTTGTAAGGTGAGACAGGCAACGGGGAAGGTGACGGTTGGAACAGTTGAACAAGCTGAGAATAAAGTAAGATAAGAGGGTTGTAAGGTGAGACAGGCAACGGGGAAGGTGACGGTTGGAACAGTTGAACAAGCTGAGAATAAAGTAATATAAGAGGGTTGTAAGGTGAGACAGGCAACGGGGAAGGTGACGGTTGGAACAGTTGAACAAGCTGAGGAGAAAGTAGGGTAGGAGATTTGAACCGTAAATTCACTAAGAAACGTATTTATAAAGAACGTTGTCCTAAAATGGAGGGAACGTATCGTAAATGGTATACATGCTGAGGAGAAGTAAGTAATATAAAAACATTTTTAAAGTCAATTCCTACCTAAATTAACAGAGAAAAATATACTTTTATTTACTTTTTATTTTATAATTACAATAACATAACTATGTATCTACATATGTCAGAGTGGCAGTACTAACTGGAAAAATAGAAAGGTAATTTCTTTGCAATTTTCCTTTTTTCTTTCTATGATGGTGTTGGACAATTATTTTTCTTTGTACTATTTTTACTAGGCTTTATTTTCGTCGCTTGTATTGTGTTGCAGTTTCTTTTCGCTTTCCCCTCGTATTGTCCGTTTCTGAAGCAAGGTTTGATACCGATAATCCAGTTTGTTTATTTTATTCTTTTAATTCACTTTTAATTCTAGAGCATTATTTATGATATTGTGTGGTAACCATGGCAACAATTTAAGTTTGTAGAATAGAGGTTTCGACGACAACCCTTCATATACATCTCCGAGAAAAAGCTCATCAATTAGCTATGGGAAAGTTGGTGCAGTGCTAAAGCGCCCTAGACTTCGAACACGAAAATAATGAGTTCGAATCCGACTTTAGCCCCCAAATTTTTATAATTTAATTATTCGATAAATATTTTAAAAAGTATATTAACATCAATTTGCATCCACTATAGGTTAAAATAAATATATTTGACCTTGAATGAGTGAATAAAATGTATTTCATTAACGATTGAAGAATTGCACAAGATATATATCAGGAGAGTGTGAGCTAATAGAATGAATTTAAAAAGAAACTAGAAGATGAGACAGAATAGCGTTGTTTAGAGTATTACAACTACAAAAAAAATTATTTCTTCAATTTTTCAAATTTGCCTAAGAATTTTGCTTGAACTTATGATTCACGAATGTGTTTATAGCCAAACACAATAAAAATATTTGTGTTTATCAGTCCGTTCCATTACATTTACTGAAATGTCAAGCTTATTTATTTGATACAAACAATGAATGAGAAAATCCATTAGCATCGGTTATTTAAATATGCACAACATGTATAATGTATCGCGGTTTTATTTTACTCATATTGATTACTGACGTCACAATCCGAAGGTAAAAAATATTTTGTCACTCTATATTATTATTTAAGTCCTGCTTTAAAAGTTGTTATCCTTTCACAAAAGTTATTTTACAATTTATAGTTTCAAAATAAAATATTTGTTTAAATTATTACAACTGCAAGTGCAACCTTGCGCTAATAGTGTCAGCATTACGATCTATTAACCAAAGTAAACATGACCCTCCAAAATAAGTAAACTCTTACTGTCTCGTAATATTATTTATAATTATTTGCTCCCATCTTGCTCTCGGTTCACTTTACCCTTTTAAAGATTTAATTTATCCTTAAATAAGCCTTATAAGAACTAAAAAGTTGTATGAGGGTAGCAGGTTTAAGTGACGTATTACTTATTTCAACACAACCCCTTCTCAATAAGGTCGTTTAGTGTCCCTGTAGAATCCTATTTATTGCCTTATTCTTTTTTGGCGAAAACATAAATTTTATGCTCCTTAAATAAGCCTTATAAGAACTAAGAGGTTGTATGAGGGTAGCACGTTTAAGTGACGTATTACCTATTTCAACACAACCCCTTCTCTGTAAGGTCGCTTAGTGTCCCTGTAGAATCCTATTCCTTGCCTTATTCTTTCTCGGAGAAAACTTAAATTTTATGCTCATCTTAAATAAGCCTTATAAGAACTAAGAGGTTGTATGAGGGTAGCACGTTTAAGTGACGTATTACCTATTTCAACACAACCCCTTCTCTGTAAGGTCGATTAGTGTCCCTGTAGAATCCTATTCCTTGCCTTATTCTTTCTCGGCGAAAACTTAAATTTTATGCTCATCTTAAATAAGCCTTATAAGAACTAAGAGGTTGTATGAGGGTAGCACGTTTAAGTGACGTATTACCTATTTCAACACAACCCCTTCTCTGTAAGGTCGCTTAGTGTCCCTGTAGAATCCTATTCCTTGCCTTATTCTTTCTCGGCGAAAACTTAAATTTTATGCTCATCTTAAATAAGCCTTATAAGAACTAAGAGGTTGTATAAGGGTAGCAGGTTTGAGTGACGTATTACTTATTTCATTCAACATAACCCCTTCTCTATAAGGTCGTTTAGTGTCCCTGTAGAATCCTATTCCTTACCTTATCCTTTCTCTATAAGGTCGTTTAGTGTCCCTGTAGAATCCTATTCCTAGCCTTATGCTTTCTCTATAAGGTCGTTTAGTATACCTGTAAAATCCTATTCCTTGCCTTATACTTTCTCTATAATGTCGTTTAGTGTCCCTGTAGAATCCTATTCCTTGCATTATTCTTTCTCTATAAGGTAGTTTAGTGTCCCAGTAGAATCCTATTCCTTGCCTTATGCTTTCTCTATAAGGTCGTTTAGTGTTCCTCTAGAATTCTATTCCTTGCCTTATGCTTTCTCTATAAGGTCGTTTAGTGTCCCTGTAGAATCCTATTCCTTGCATTATTCTTTCTCTATAAGGTTGTTTAGTGTCCCAGTAGAATCCTATTCCTTGCCCTATGCTTTCTCTATAAGGTCGTTAAGTGTCGCTGTAGAATCCTATTCCTTGCCTTATTCTTTCTCTATAAGGTCGTTTAGTGTCCCTGTAGAACTCTATTCCTTGCCTAATCTTTTGTCTATAAGTTCGTTTAGTGTCCCCGTAGAATCCTATTCCTTGCCTTATTCTTTCTCTATAAGGTCGTTTAGTGTCCCTGTAGAATCCTATTCCTTGCCTTATGCTTTCTCTATAAGGTCGTTTAGTGTCCCTGTAGAATCCAATTCCTTGCCTTATGCTTTCTCTATAAGGTCGTTTAGTGTCCCTGTAGAATCCTATTCCTTGCCTTATTCTTTCTCTATAAGGTCGTTTAGTGTCCCTGTAGAAACCTATTCCTTGCCTTATTCTTTCTCTATAAGGTCGTTTAGTGTCCCTGTAGAATCCTATTCCTTGCCTTATGCTTTCTCTATAAGGTCGTTTAGTGTCCCTGTAGAATCCAATTCCTTGCCTTATGCTTTCTCTATAAGGTCGTTTAGTGTCCCTGTAGAATCCTATTCCTTGCCTTATGCTTTCTCTATAAGGTCGTTTAGTGTCCCTGTAGAATCCTATTCCTTGCCTTATGCTTTCTCTATAAGGTCGTTTAGTGTCCCTGTAGAAACCTATTCCTTGCCTTATGCTTTCTCTATAAGGTCGTTTAGTGTCCCTGTAGAATCCTATTCCTTGCCTTATTCTTTCTCTATAAGGTCGTTTAGTGTCCCTGTAGAATCCTAATCCTTGCCTTATGCTTTCTCTATAAGGTCGTTTAGTGTCCCTGTAGAAACCTATTCCTTGCCTTATGCTTTCTCTATAAGGTCGTTTAGTGTCCCTGTAGAATCCTATTCCTTGCCTTATTCTTTCTCTATAAGGTCGTTTAGTGTCCCTGTAGAATCCTATTCCTTGCCTTATGCTTTCTTTATAAGGTCGTTTAGTGTCCCTGTAGAATCCTATTCCTTGCCTTATTCTTTCTCTATAAGGTCGTTTAGTGTCCCTGTAGAATCCTATTCCTTGCCTTATGCTTTCTCTATAAGGTCGTTTAGTGTCCCTGTAGAAACCTATTCCTTGCCTTATGCTTTCTCTATAAGGTCGTTTAGTGTCCCTGTAGAATCCTATTCCTTGCCTTATTCTTTCTCTATAAGGTCGTTTAGTGTCCCTGTAGAATCCTATTCCTTGCCTTATGCTTTCTCTATAAGGTCGTTTAGTGTCCCTGTAGAATCCTATTCCTTGCCTTATGCTTTCTCTATAAGGTCGTTTAGTGTCCCTGTAGAAACCTATTCCTTGCCTTATGCTTTCTCTATAAGGTCGTTTAGTGTCCCTGTAGAATCCTATTCCTTGCCTTATTCTTTCTCTATAAGGTCGTTTAGTGTCCCTGTAGAATCCTATTCCTTGCCTTATGCTTTCTCTATAAGGTCGTTTAGTATACCTGTAGAATCCTATTCCTTGCCTTATACTTTCTCTATAATGTCGTTTAGTGTCCCTGTAGAATCCTATTCCTTGCATTATTCTTTCTCTATAAGGTAGTTTAGTGTCCCAGTAGAATCCTATTCCTTGCCTTATGCTTTCTCTATAAGGTCGTTTAGTGTTCCTCTAGAATCCTATTCCTTGCCTTATTCTTTCTCTATAAGGTCGTTTAGTGCCCCTGTAGAATCCTATTCCTTGCCTTATTCTTTCTCTATAAGGTCATTTAGTGTCCCTGTAGAATCCTATTCCTTCCCTTATGCTTTCTCTATAAGGTCGTTTAGTGTCCCTGTAGAATCCAATTCCTTGCCTTATGCTTTCTCTATAAGGTCGTTTAGTGTCCCTGTAGAATCCTATTCCTTGCCTTATGCTTTCTCTATAAGGTCGTTTAGTGTCCCTGTAGAATCCTATTCCTTGCCTTATGCTTTCTCTATAAGGTCGTTTAGTGTCCCTGTAGAAACCTATTCCTTGCCTTATGCTTTCTCTATAAGGTCGTTTAGTGTCCCTGTAGAATCCTATTCCTTGCCTTATTCTTTCTCTATAAGGTCGTTTAGTGTCCCTGCAGAATCCTATTCCTTGCCTTATGCTTTCTCTATAAGGTCGTTTAGTGTCCCTGTAGAAACCTATTCCTTGCCTTATGCTTTCTCTATAAGGTCGTTTAGTGTCCCTGTAGAATCCTATTCCTTGCCTTATTCTTTCTCTATAAGGTCGTTTAGTGTCCCTGTAGAATCCTATTCCTTGCCTTATCCTTTCTCTATAAGGTCGTTTAGTGTCCCTGTAGAATCCTATTCCTTGCCTTATTCTTTCTCTATAAGGTCGTTTAGTGTCCCTGTAGAATCCTATTCCTTGCCTTATGCTTTCTCTATAAGGTCGTTTAGTGTCCCTGTAGAAACCTATTCCTTGCCTTATGCTTTCTCTATAAGGTCGTTTAGTGTCCCTGTAGAATCCTATTCCTTGCCTTATTCTTTCTCTATAAGGTCGTTTAGTGTCCCTGTAGAATCCTATTCCTTGCCTTATGCTTTCTCTATAAGGTCGTTTAGTGTCCCTGTAGAATCCTATTCCTTGCCTTATGCTTTCTCTATAAGGTCGTTTAGTGTCCCTGTAGAAACCTATTCCTTGCCTTATGCTTTCTCTATAAGGTCGTTTAGTGTCCCTGTAGAATCCTATTCCTTGCCTTATTCTTTCTCTATAAGGTCGTTTAGTGTCCCTGTAGAATCCTATTCCTTGCCTTATGCTTTCTCTATAAGGTCGTTTAGTATACCTGTAGAATCCTATTCCTTGCCTTATACTTTCTCTATAATGTCGTTTAGTGTCCCTGTAGAATCCTATTCCTTACCTTATGCTTTCTCTATAAGGTTGTTTAGTGTCCCTGTAGAATCCTATTCCTAGCCTTATGCTTTCTCTATAAGGTCGTTTAGTATACCTGTAGAATCCTATTCCTTGCCTTATACTTTCTCTATAATGTCGTTTAGTGTCCCTGTAGAATCCTATTCCTTGCATTATTCTTTCTCTATAAGGTAGTTTAGTGTCCCAGTAGAAACCTATTCCTTGCCTTATTCTTTCTCTATAAGGTCGTTTAGTGTCCCTGTAGAAACCTATTCCTTGCCTTACGCTTTCTCTATAAGGTCGTTTAGTGTCCCTGTAGAATCCTATTCCTTGCCTTATGCTTTCTCTATAAGGTCGTTTAGTGTCCCTGTAGAAACCTATTCCTTGCCTTACGCTTTCTCTATAAGGTCGTTTAGTGTCCCTGTAGAATCCTATTCCTTGCCTTATTCTTTCTCTATAAGGTCGTTTAGTGTCCCTGTAGAATCCTATTCCTTGCCTTATGCTTTCTCTATAAGGTCGTTTAGTGTTCCTCTAGAATCCTATTCCTTGCCTTATGCTTTCTCTATAAGGTCGTTTAGTGTCCCTGTAGAATCCTATTCCTTGCATTATTCTTTCTCTATAAGGTTGTTTAGTGTCCCAGTAGAATCCTATTCCTTGCCCTATGCTTTCTCTATAAGGTCGTTTCGTGTCGCTGTAGAATCCTATTCCTTGCCTTATTCTTTCTCTATAAGGTCGTTTAGTGTCCCTGTAGAACTCTATTCCTTGCCTTATCTTTTGTCTATAAGTTCGTTTAGTGTCCCCGTAGAATCCTATTCCTTGCCTTATGCTTTCTCTATAAGGTCGTTTAGTGTCCCTGTAGAATCCAATTCCTTGCCTTATGCTTTCTCTATAAGGTCGTTTAGTGTCCCTGTAGAATCCTATTCCTTGCCTTATTCTTTCTCTATAAGGTCGTTTAGTGTCCCTGTAGAATCCTATTCCTTGCCTTATGCTTTCTCTATAAGGTCGTTTAGTGTCCCTGTAGAAACCTATTCCTTGCCTTATGCTTTCTCTATAAGGTCGTTTAGTGTCCCTGTAGAATCCTATTCCTTGCCTTATTCTTTCTCTATAAGGTCGTTTAGTGTCCCTGTAGAATCCTATTCCTTGCCTTATGCTATCTCTATAAGGTCGTTTAGTGTCCCTGTAGAATCCTATGCCTTGCCTTATGCTTTCTCTATAAGGTCGTTTAGTGTCCCTGTAGAATCCTATTCCTTGCCTTATTCTTTCTCTATAAGGTCGTTTAGTGTCCCTGTAGAATCCTATTCCTTGCCTTATGCTTTCTCTATAAGGTCGTTTAGTGTCCCTGTAGAAACCTATTCCTTGCCTTACGCTTTCTCTATAAGGTCGTTTAGTGTCCCTGTAGAATCCCATTCCTTGCCTTATTCTTTCTCTATAAGGTCGTTTAGTGTCCCTGTAGAATCCTATTCCTTGCCTTATGCTTTCTCTATAAGGTCGTTTAGTGTCCCTGTAGAATCCTATTCCTTGCCTTATGCTTTCTCTATAAGGTCGTTTAGTGTCCCTGTAGAAACCTATTCCTTGCCTTATGCTTTCTCTATAAGGTCGTTTAGTGTCCCTGTAGAATCCTATTCCTTGCCTTATTCTTTCTCTATAAGGTCGTTTAGTGTCCCTGTAGAATCCTATTCCTTGCCTTATGCTTTCTCTATAAGGTCGTTTAGTGTCCCTGTAGAATCCTATTCCTTGCCTTATGCTTTCTCTATAAGGTCGTTTAGTGTCCCTGTAGAAACCTATTCCTTGCCTTATTCTTTCTCTATAAGGTCGTTTAGTGTCCCTGTAGAATCCTATTCCTTGCCTTATGCTTTCTCTATAAGGTCGTTTAGTGTCCCTGTAGAATCCTATTCCTTGCCTTATTCTTTCTCTATAAGGTCGTTTAGTGTCCCTGTAGAATCCTATTCCTTGCCTTATGCTTTCTCTATAAGGTCGTTTAGTGTCCCTGTAGAAACCTATTCCTTGCCTTATTCTTTCTCTATAAGGTCGTTTAGTGTCCCTGTAGAATCCTATTCCTTGCCTTATTCTTTCTCTATAAGGTCGTTTAGTGTCCCTGTAGAATCCTATTCCTTGCCTTATGCCTTCTCTATAATTTCGTTTAGTGTCCCTGTAGAATCCTATTCCTTGCCTTATTCTTTCTGTATAAGGTCGTTTAGTGTCCCTATAGAATCCCATTCCTTGCCTTATGCCTTCTCTATAAGGTCGTTTAGTGTCCCTGTAGAATCCTATTCCTTGCCTTATTCTTTCTCTATAAGGTCGTTTAGTGTCCCTATAGAATCCCATTCCTTGCCTTATGCCTTCTCTATAAGGTCGTTTAGTGTCCCTGTAGAATCCTATTCCTTGCCTTATTCTTTCTCTATAAGGTCGTTTAGTGTCCCTGTAGAATCCCATTCCTTGCCTTATGCCTTCTCTATAAGGTCGTTTAGTGTCCCTGTAGAATCCTATTCCTTGCCTTATTCTTTCTCTATAAGGTCGTTTAGTGTCGCTGTAGAATCCTATTCCTTGCCTTATTCTTTCTCTATAAGGTCGTTTAGTGTCCCTGTAGAACTCTATTCCTTGCCTTATCTTTTGTCTATAAGTTCGTTTAGTGTCCCCGTAGAATCCTATTCCTTGCCTTATTCTTTCTCTATAAGGTCGTTTAGTGTCCCTGTAGAATCCTATTCCTTGCCTTATGCTTTCTCTATAAGGTCGTTTAGTGTCCCTGTAGAATCCTATTCCTTGCCTTATGCTTTCTCTATAAGGTCGTTTAGTGTCCCTGTAGAATCCTATTCCTTGCCTTATTCTTTCTCTATAAGGTCGTTTAGTGTCCCTGTAGAAACCTATTCCTTGCCTTATTCTTTCTCTATAAGGTCGTTTAGTGTCCCTGTAGAATCCTATTCCTTGCCTTATTCTTTCTCTATAAGGTCGTTTAGTGTCCCTGTAGAATCCTATTCCTTGCCTTTTGCTTTCTCTATAAGGTCGTTTAGTGTCCCTGTAGAATCCTATTCCTTGCCTTATTCTTTCTCTATAAGGTCGTTTAGTGTCCCTGTAGAATCCTATTCCTTGCCTTATGCTTTCTCTATAAGGTCGTTTAGTGTCCCTGTAGAATCCAATTCCTTGCCTTATGCTTTCTCTATAAGGTCGTTTAGTGTCCCTGTAGAATCCTATTCCTTGCCTTATTCTTTCTCTATAAGGTCGTTTAGTGTCCCTGTAGAATCCTATTCCTTGCCTTATGCTTTCTCTATAAGGTCGTTTAGTGTCCCTGTAGAAACCTATTCCTTGCCTTATGCTTTCTCTATAAGGTCGTTTAGTGTCCCTGTAGAATCCTATTCCTTGCCTTATTCTTTCTCTATAAGGTCGTTTAGTGTCCCTGTAGAATCCTATTCCTTGCCTTATGCTTTCTCTATAAGGTCGTTTAGTGTCCCTGTAGAATCCTATGCCTTGCCTTATGCTTTCTCTATAAGGTCGTTTAGTGTCCCTGTAGAATCCTATGCCTTGCCTTATGCTTTCTCTATAAGGTCGTTTAGTGTCCCTGTAGAATCCTATTCCTTGCCTTATTCTTTCTCTATAAGGTCGTTTAGTGTCCCTGTAGAATCCTATTCCTTGCCTTATGCTTTCTCTATAAGGTCGTTTAGTGTCCCTGTAGAAACCTATTCCTTGCCTTACGCTTTCTCTATAAGGTCGTTTAGTGTCCCTGTAGAATCCTATTCCTTGCCTTATTCTTTCTCTATAAGGTCGTTTAGTGTCCCTGTAGAATCCTATTCCTTGCCTTATGCTTTCTCTATAAGGTCGTTTAGTGTCCCTGTAGAATCCTATTCCTTGCCTTATGCTTTCTCTATAAGGTCGTTTAGTGTCCCTGTAGAAACCTATTCCTTGCCTTATGCTTTCTCTATAAGGTCGTTTAGTGTCCCTGTAGAATCCTATTCCTTGCCTTATTCTTTCTCTATAAGGTCGTTTAGTGTCCCTGTAGAATCCTATTCCTTGCCTTATGCTTTCTCTATAAGGTCGTTTAGTGTCCCTGTAGAATCCTATTCCTTGCCTTATGCTTTCTCTATAAGGTCGTTTAGTGTCCCTGTAGAAACCTATTCCTTGCCTTATTCTTTCTCTATAAGGTCGTTTAGTGTCCCTGTAGAATCCTATTCCTTGCCTTATTCTTTCTCTATAAGGTCGTTTAGTGTCCCTATAGAATCCCATTCCTTGCCTTATGTCTTCTCTATAAGGTCGCTTAGTGTCCCTGTAGAATCCTATTCCTTGCCTTATTCTTTCTCTATAAGGTCGTTTAGTGTCCCTGTAGAATCCCATTCCTTGCCTTATGCCTTCTCTATAAGGTCGTTTAGTGTCCCTGTAGAATCCTATTCCTTGCCTTATTCTTTCTCTATAAGGTCGTTTAGTGTCCCTGTAGTATCCCATTCCTTGCCTTATGCCTTCTCTATAAGGTCGTTTAATGTCCCAGTAGAATCCTATTCCTTGCCTTATTCTTTCGGCGAAACCTTAAATTTTATGCTCATCTTAAATAACTGGTAGGAAATCATCGACAACGTGGATTTCCGATATCTGTACTTTACCATCATTAATATCATCGTACAACTGAGTTTTATAGCTCTTACTCTCTCTCTCTCTCTCTTTCTTTCCATTTATATCTACCTACATCCATTTACTTATGTGTTTCACTCTCTCTCTGGCTCTGTCTCTCTCTCTCCCTATTTCTCCCCAATTATATCAATGAACATCTATTTACTTATGTCTTTCACTCCCTCTCTGACTCTCTTTCTCCCTCTTTCTCCCCATTTATATTTATCTACATCCATATATTTATCTTTTTCACTCTCTCTGGCCCTCTCTCTCTCTCTCTCTCTCTATCCTTCTCTCTCTCTCTCTCTCTCTCTCTCTCTTTCTTTTTCCCTATTTATATCTACCTACATCCACTTATTTATCTCTATCACTCTTTATCTCTCTCTCTCTCACACACTCTCCCTCCCTCTTTCTCCCCATTTATATATACCTACATCTATTTATTTATATCTCTCTCCTTTCTCTCTCTCTCTCTCTCTTTGCCCCATTTATATCTACCTGCGTCTATTTATTTATGTCTCTCCCCCTCTCTCTCTGTCTCTTTCTCTGATTTATATCTCTCTACATCTATTTATTTAGATCTCTCTCTCTCTCTCTCCCTTCTCTCTCTCTTTCTCCCCATTTATATATAACTACATCTATTTATTTATATCTCTCCCTCTTTCTCTCTTTCTCCCCAATTATATCTAACTACATCTATTTATTTATATCTCTCCTTCTCTCTCTCTCTTTCTTTCCGTTTATACAGTATCTACCTACATCTATTTATTTATATCTCTCCCTCTTTCTCTTTTTCTCTCCATTTATATCTAACTACATCTGTTTTTTTAATACTCTCTCTCTCTCTCTTTCTTTCTCCCCGTTTATATCTAACTACATCTATTTATTTCACTCTTTCTTTCTTTCTCAAAGACCCTAATTCCTAAGAGTAAGGGGTAGTAAGATCAGATTGGGTTGCATTGTTAAGTTATCTTGAGTAATTTAAGAGAGAGGAAGGGAGTGAAAGAGTTGAACAAATAGACGTATTATTGCAAGGCCCTTGTTGTTGCAAATGAGTTATAGGAAACCGACAGTGCCGACGCTAGCCACAACCACTCCAACCACCCAGTGCCAGGGGACACTCAGGCCCCCTAACCTATTCCCCCTGGGATATGTTGTCTTCGTACAGTATTTCAGCGAGAGACGTAATATTGCAAGGCCTATGTTATTGCAAATGAATTATTCCACTTGTTATAGGAAACCTACAGTGCCGACGCTAGCCACCACCACTCCAACCACCCAGTGCCAGGGGACACTCAGGCCCCCTAACCTATTCCCACTGGGATATGTTGTCTTCGTACAGTATTTCAGCGAGAGACGTAATATTGCAAGGCCTATGTTGTTGCAAATGAGTTATTACACTGGTTGATAAATGGTATTTTAACACTATAGACAGATTCCAATCAAGCTTCAGTCACATTATTCACAACCTGCTTGAGTCATTATTAAGCCTATAGACGGCGCCACCATCTGGCATTCGACAAGTTTGGGGAGTATGCGACAGTCAGGTCGCTAACTTATAATAGGGTTAGGGCTCATGGCTTTTGCATTAGAGATAATGAAATACTATAATAGGTTATTTATTATAATTTTACAATAAAATCATCGGGATTAATCTAATACTATATTATTGCTAAAAGGGCACAGTCAGGTCGCTAACCTATTATAGGGTGAGGGCTCATGGCTTTTGCATTAGAGATAATGAAATACTATAATAGGGTATTTATTATAATTTTACAATAAAATCATCGGGATTAATCTAATACTATATTATTGCTAAAAGGGCACAGTCAGGTCGCTAACCTATTATAGGGTTAGGGCTCATGGCTTTTGCATTAGAGATAATGAAATACTATAATAGGTTATTTATTATAATTTTACAATAAAATCATCGGGATTAATCTAATACTATATTATTGCTAAAAGGGCACAGTCAGGTCGCTAACCTATTATAGGGTTAGGGCTCATGGCTTTTGCATTAGAGATAATGAAATACTATAATAGGTTATTTATTATAATTTTACAATAAAATCATCGGGATTAATCTAATACTATATTATTGCTAAAAGGGCACAGTCAGGTCGCTAACCTATTATAGGGTTAGGGCTCATGGCTTTTGCATTAGAGATAATGAAATACTATAATAGGTTATTTATTATAATTTTACAATAAAATCATCGGGATTAATCTAATACTATATTATTGCTAAAAGGGCACAGTCAGGTCGCTAACTTATTATAGGGTTAGGGCTCATGGCTTTTGCATTAGAGATAATGAAATACTATAATAGGTTATTTATTATAATTTTACAATAAAATCATCGGGATTAATCTAATACTATATTATTGCTAAAAGGGCACAGTCAGGTCGCTAACCTATTATAGGGTTAGGGCTCATGGCTTTTGCATTAGAGATAATGAAATACTATAATAGGTTATTTATTATAATTTTACAATAAAATCATCGGGATTAATCTAATACTATATTATTGCTAAAAGGGCACAGTCAGGTCGCTAACCTATTATAGGGTTAGGGCTCATGGCTTTTGCATTAGAGATAATGAAATACTATAATAGGTTATTTATTATAATTTTACAATAAAATCATCGGGATTAATCTAATACTATATTATTGCTAAAAGGGCACAGTCAGGTCGCTAACTTATTATAGGGTTAGGGCTCATGGCTTTTGCATTAGAGATAATAAAATACTATAATAGGTTATTTATTATAATTTTACAATAAAATCATCGGGATTAATCTAATACTATATTATTGCTAAAAGGGCACAGTCAGGTCGCTAACCTATTATAGGGTTAGGGCTCATGGCTTTTGCATTAGAGATAATGAAATACTATAATAGGTTATTTATTATAATTTTACAATAAAATCATCGGGATTAATCTAATACTATATTATTGCTAAAAGGGCACAGTCAGGTCGCTAACTTATTATAGGGTTAGGGCTCATGGCTTTTGCATTAGAGATAATAAAATACTATAATAGGTTATTTATTATAATTTTACAATAAAATCATCGGGATTAATCTAATACTATATTATTGCTAAAAGGGCACAGTCAGGTCGCTAACTTATTATAGGGTTAGGGCTCATGGCTTTTGCATTAGAGATAATGAAATACTATAATAGGTTATTTATTATAATTTTACAATAAAATCATCGGGATTAATCTAATACTATATTATTGCTAAAAGGGCACAGTCAGGTCGCTAACTTATTATAGGGTTAGGGCTCATGGCTTTTGCATTAGAGATAATGAAATACTATAATAGGTTATTTATTATAATTTTACAATAAAATCATCGGGATTAATCTAATACTATATTATTGCTAAAAGGGCACAGTCAGGTCGCTAACCTATTATAGGGTTAGGGCTCATGGCTTTTGCATTAGAGATAATGAAATACTATAATAGGTTATTTATTATAATTTTACAATAAAATCATCGGGATTAATCTAATACTATATTATTGCTAAAAGGGCACAGTCAGGTCGCTAACTTATTATAGGGTTAGGGCTCATGGCTTTTGCATTAGAGATAATGAAATACTATAATAGGTTATTTATTATAATTTTACAATAAAATCATCGGGATTAATCTAATACTATATTATTGCTAAAAGGGCACAGTCAGGTCGCTAACCTATTATAGGGTTAGGGCTCATGGCTTTTGCATTAGAGATAATGAAATACTATAATAGGTTATTTATTATAATTTTACAATAAAATCATCGGGATTAATCTAATACTATATTATTGCTAAAAGGGCACAGTCAGGTCGCTAACCTATTATAGGGTTAGGGCTCATGGCTTTTGCATTAGAGATAATGAAATACTATAATAGGTTATTTATTATAATTTTACAATAAAATCATCGGGATTAATCTAATACTATATTATTGCTAAAAGGGCACAGTCAGGTCGCTAACCTATTATAGGGTTAGGGCTCATGGCTTTTGCATTAGAGATAATAAAATACTATAATAGGTTATTTATTATAATTTTACAATAAAATCATCGGGATTAATCTAATACTATATTATTGCTAAAAGGGCACAGTCAGGTCGCTAACCTATTATAGGGTTAGGGCTCATGGCTTTTGCATTAGAGATAATGAAATACTATAATAGGTTATTTATTATAATTTTACAATAAAATCATCGGGATTAATCTAATACTATATTATTGCTAAAAGGGCACAGTCAGGTCGCTAACCTATTATAGGGTTAGGGCTCATGGCTTTTGCATTAGAGATAATGAAATACTATAATAGGTTATTTATTATAATTTTACAATAAAATCATCGGGATTAATCTAATACTATATTATTGCTAAAAGGGCACAGTCAGGTCGCTAACCTATTATAGGGTTAGGGCTCATGGCTTTTGCATTAGAGATAATGAAATACTATAATAGGTTATTTATTATAATTTTACAATAAAATCATCGGGATTAATCTAATACTATATTATTGCTAAAAGGGCACAGTCAGGTCGCTAACCTATTATAGGGTTAGGGCTCATGGCTTTTGCATTAGAGATAATGAAATACTATAATAGGTTATTTATTATAATTTTACAATAAAATCATCGGGATTAATCTAATACTATATTATTGCTAAAAGGGCACAGTCAGGTCGCTAACTTATAATAGGGTTAGGGCTCATGGCTTTTGCATTAGAGATAATAAAATACTATAATAGGGTATTTATTATAATTTTACAATAAAATCATCGGGATTAATCTAATACTATATTATTGCTAAAAGGGCACAGTCAGGTCGCTAACTTATTATAGGGTTAGGGCTCATGGCTTTTGCATTAGAGATAATAAAATACTATAATAGGTTATTTATTATAATTTTACAATAAAATCATCGGGATTAATCTAATACTATATTATTGCTAAAAGGGCACAGTCAGGTCGCTAACTTATTATAGGGTTAGGGCTCATGGCTTTTGCATTAGAGATAATGAAATACTATAATAGGTTATTTATTATAATTTTACAATAAAATCATCGGGATTAATCTAATACTATATTATTGCTAAAAGGGCACAGTCAGGTCGCTAACCTATTATAGGGTTAGGGCTCATGGCTTTTGCATTAGAGATAATGAAATACTATAATAGGTTATTTATTATAATTTTACAATAAAATCATCGGGATTAATCTAATACTATATTATTGCTAAAAGGGCACAGTCAGGTCGCTAACCTATTATAGGGTTAGGGCTCATGGCTTTTGCATTAGAGATAATGAAATACTATAATAGGTTATTTATTATAATTTTACAATAAAATCATCGGGATTAATCTAATACTATATTATTGCTAAAAGGGCACAGTCAGGTCGCTAACCTATTATAGGGTTAGGGCTCATGGCTTTTGCATTAGAGATAATAAAATACTATAATAGGTTATTTATTATAATTTTACAATAAAATCATCGGGATTAATCTAATACTATATTATTGCTAAAAGGGCACAGTCAGGTCGCTAACTTATTATAGGGTTAGGGCTCATGGCTTTTGCATTAGAGATAATAAAATACTATAATAGGTTATTTATTATAATTTTACAATAAAATCATCGGGATTAATCTAATACTATATTATTGCTAAAAGGGCACAGTCAGGTCGCTAACTTATTATAGGGTTAGGGCTCATGGCTTTTGCATTAGAGATAATAAAATACTATAATAGGTTATTTATTATAATTTTACAATAAAATCATCGGGATTAATCTAATACTATATTATTGCTAAAAGGGCACAGTCAGGTCGCTAACTTATTATAGGGTTAGGGCTCATGGCTTTTGCATTAGAGATAATAAAATACTATAATAGGTTATTTATTATAATTTTACAATAAAATCATCGGGATTAATCTAATACTATATTATTGCTAAAAGGGCACAGTCAGGTCGCTAACTTATTATAGGGTTAGGGCTCATGGCTTTTGCATTAGAGATAATAAAATACTATAATAGGTTATTTATTATAATTTTACAATAAAATCATCGGGATTAATCTAATACTATATTATTGCTAAAAGGGCACAGTCAGGTCGCTAACTTATTATAGGGTTAGGGCTCATGGCTTTTGCATTAGAGATAATGAAATACTATAATAGGTTATTTATTATAATTTTACAATAAAATCATCGGGATTAATCTAATACTATATTATTGCTAAAAGGGCACAGTCAGGTCGCTAACCTATTATAGGGTTAGGGCTCATGGCTTTTGCATTAGAGATAATAAATACTATAATAGGTTATTTATTATAATTTTACAATAAAATCATCGGGATTAATCTAATACTATATTATTGCTAAAAGGGCACAGTCAGGTCGCTAACCTATTATAGGGTTAGGGCTCATGGCTTTTGCATTAGAGATAATGAAATACTATAATAGGTTATTTATTATAATTTTACAATAAAATCATCGGGATTAATCTAATACTATATTATTGCTAAAAGGGCACAGTCAGGTCGCTAACCTATTATAGGGTTAGGGCTCATGGCTTTTGCATTAGAGATAATGAAATACTATAATAGGTTATTTATTATAATTTTACAATAAAATCATCGGGATTAATCTAATACTATATTATTGCTAAAAGGGCACAGTCAGGTCGCTAACCTATTATAGGGTTAGGGCTCATGGCTTTTGCATTAGAGATAATGAAATACTATAATAGGTTATTTATTATAATTTTACAATAAAATCATCGGGATTAATCTAATACTATATTATTGCTAAAAGGGCACAGTCAGGTCGCTAACCTATTATAGGGTTAGGGCTCATGGCTTTTGCATTAGAGATAATGAAATACTATAATAGGTTATTTATTATAATTTTACAATAAAATCATCGGGATTAATCTAATACTATATTATTGCTAAAAGGGCACAGTCAGGTCGCTAACCTATTATAGGGTTAGGGCTCATGGCTTTTGCATTAGAGATAATGAAATACTATAATAGGGTATTTATTATAATTTTACAATAAAATCATCGGGATTAATCTAATACTATATTATTGCTAAAAGGGCACAGTCAGGTCGCTAACCTATTATAGGGTTAGGGGCTCATGGCTTTGCATTAGAGATAATGAAATACTATAATAGGTTATTTATTATAATTTTACAATAAAATCATCGGGATTAATCTAATACTATATTATTGCTAAAAGGGCACAGTCAGGTCGCTAACCTATTATAGGTTAGGGCTCATGGCTTTTGCATTAGAGATAATGAAATACTATAATAGGTTATTTATTATAATTTTACATAAAATCATCGGGATTAATCTAATACTATATTATTGCTAAAGGGCACAGTCAGGTCGCTAACCTATTATAGGGTTAGGGCTCATGGCTTTTGCAATTAGAGATAATGAAAAGGTACTTAGATAAAATAAGGTTATTTATTATAATTTTACAATAAAATCATCGGGATTAATCTACTACTACTATTATTGCTAACCTAGGGCACAGTCAGGTCGTACACCTATTACTAGGTCTAGGGCTCATGGCTTTTGCAT
>JBAIZL010000021.1:1588664-1666164 GCA_036971475.1 Prosapia bicincta | reverse complement strand
AACACTTTTGGCTTCTTGGATAATACAAGACAGAGTTTTTAAGCAGGTGGTTCAAACATAATGTTACCTAACATTATGTATATAACTGTTACATTATAAAAGCTCAGATATGTGTAAAAATTGCAATGTTGCCAAATTGAATCTACCGTAAACATTTCACAAAATGTCAGCGTTTGTCGCTTATTAAAAACTTTTTTTTACTTACGGATCAAAGATTCCTGTTACAAAAGTTTACAATTTATAAAACATGCATTAAATTCACATGCTTGATGGCTAGACTATATGATAATATTTGCTCTAAAGGCATTAAAAATTAAATGACTTCTCATGAAATCCTGATTTTGTATAAGGCTTGTACACAGTAGGTTATTGCAAAATATCGCTAGCAGTTTCCTGACGCAATGGGACGGAAAATTTAGCGTGAAGGAGTTCTTGATACAACAATGACTTCACTGAGGTGGCATCGCGTCAACGTCTTGCTCCAGGATCTCTGGATAAGTAGATTCATGCTGGTTCATTGCTTAATGTAGAACGTGATTTTACACAAGAAAATGTAGAAGATACATTACTGGCTTCAACATAAAAATAAAATTTCAATGAATTTAGAGAGAATACGGTCATTCAAAATGCAAGTAATACATACGCTGCATATGTAAGTAAACAAGAGGTAGGCAAATACGTTTTAGTCAATTCCAGCGCAGGTCAACAAAGACAAATTTTATTTTAGTTACTTTTTATTAAATAATTACAATTAATATAAATACATAACCTATGCGTTAAAACAGCTGTTCTACCACATACCCTATGACATCAAATCAGCTGTCTTATGAAATCATATGTTATCATTTATTTGAAATTAAATGGGACGAAATAATTATATTGCATACCTTTCCCTTTTGTGAAAAGTTTTCTGACAAATGAAACTAAAATCAATTAATTAAATTATTGAAATAATATTTGAAAAACTTTATCTAACATCACGTGTCATCCACTACAAGTTTTAAAAAAAGGTATTTGATTTTGGTGGATGAATAAAAAAGTATTTTATTAACGATTGAGTGTTAAATTTGCACGTTCTGCTCTATAAAAAGCCTCCTAAACAACGCTATTGTAAAACCAATTACCCATTTAAGTTATGGATATTTTGAGTGGTAGTGTAAATCTTCGAGGAAGGAACACGAGTCTAAAAGCCCTATCTTAGACATAATAGTTCTCTGGATCGAATTTTGAAAATATGAAAACTCAGCATATGAAATATGCATATGCAAATATGAAAAGGGTTCGAATATGGAAAGAAAGGGTATAAATAATTCTCAACATATAGAAAACGACCCAGACACTCCACAGACTGTTGTGTCTGAGAAATGTCAGCGAGTGGTTTATTTTTTTAGAGCTTCCTATAAATAACAAAAAATATAGTCCAGCAGTTGTGATAATCGATAACCTCCTATTCGTGACAGGGACATAAGGGAAAGTAGATGCAAATATTGCTTTATCTGTTGTTTATCTTAAATTATTCAACATTTTTGTTTTAATTTTAGACATTTAAAAGCGCGTTGTGATCTTCTTTTTGTCACGTTATTCTTTTAGGCGTTTAATATGTTGTTAATTTAGATGTATTTTAACGTTACTATAAAGTTTGTTACTTTTTTTATTCCGTGAAATTATGTTTCATTGATTGTTTCTGTGCTCCTTTCTTATTATTTGGACATATACTTTACATCTTACACTTTCATTTGTTTTTTGTCTTACGTTCTTGTAGTTACTCTTTAGTCCTTGCTTTTTTTATTGTGTTTTCACCAACTATCAGCACTGATTTTCAGTGTCTTTTTATTAGTTGTTACTATCCTATCATATATAAATAAATATAAATATAAATATAAATATATATATATATATATATATATATATATATATATATATAGTTCAAATTTTCAATCGTTAGTAAAATACTTTCTAATCATCCACTTAACTTTAACTAAACATTTTAAAACTTGTAGTGGATGACACTTGAAGTAATTACAGATTTTTCAAATATTAATTCATTAATTAAATTTAATAATGAATTAATTTTAGTTTTATATGAGAGAAAAACTTTTTATAAAAGGGGCAAAGTATGCAATATAGTTATTTCGACCCATTTTGTCTGAAACGAGTGATAACATATGATTTCATAAAACAGCTGATTATATATTTTAGGTTATGTGGTAGGAGAACTGTTTTAACGCATTGGTCAAGTTACTTTATTTATATTAATTGTAATTATTTAGTAAAAAGTAACTCAAATAAGAGTTTTATTTGTTTACCTAAGTATTGAATTATTTTGAATTTTTTATCTATAATATTTGTTCTATTCAACTCATCATCATTGACATTTCAACGCTCCATTCTTTTGGCATGTGTAAAGAGAGACTGTAAAAATGGTAGTCTAAGTTGTTCAACTTTAACTTAGAAATTATGTAAATATTTGTAATGTTTTATAAAGTCTACTGAACTATCTTAAAAAGCTAATAAATATCAGATATTTCCAAATCTATCAACTCAGTTATCAGTTTGCGAAGTCTCGGTTATGAAATAAGCCACTCAGGTGGGTTCTAATTTAATACTAGAATGAATTAGTTAATGTAAAATCTCAAGTTCCACTTTGAGGCCCTTGACGAAGCAAAGCTACGTTTTTGAGTTATTTCATTGAAATATGGTTGGTAAAGATGCCCGTTCAACTATGGAACTGCCGCAACAGATAACATAATACCACAAATGTGTACAGCTCTTCTATTTCTTAGCTAAGTCCGAGGATATCGCTGACAACCGGTTGGCGATCTACTTTGAGGCCCTTGATGAAGCAAAGCTAAGTTTTTGTGTTGTTTCATTGAAATATGGTTGGTAAAGATGCCCGTTCAACTATGGAACTGCCGCAACAGATAACATAATACCACAAATGTGTACAGCTCTTCTATTTCTTAGCTAAGTCCGAGGATATCGCTGACAACCGGTTGGCGATCCACTTTGAGGCCCTTGATGAAGCAAAGCTAAGTTTTTGTGTTGTTTCATTGAAATATGGTTGGTAAAGATGCCCGTTCAACTATGGAACTGCCGCAACAGATAACATAATACCACAAATGTGTACAGCTCTTCTATTTCTTAGCTAAGTCCGAGGATATCGCTGACAACCGGTTGGCGATCTACTTTGAGGCCCTTGATGAAGCAAAGCTAAGTTTTTGTGTTGTTTCATTGAAATATGGTTGGAAAAGATCCCCGTTCAACTATGGAACTGCCGCAACAGATAACATAATACCACAAATGTTATTCAAGAATGGAACGACAAGTTTGGGAGATTTAATCCTAGAATCAAAGAACTGATTGGTCGTTTCAAAACGGAAGCGGACAAAATAACCTGCTCTTACATGAGGACAACACTAAACCTCGGAGCAAAGAGAAGATGAGCAACAATCAGGAAGCACAAAGAAGTGGTGACATAAGGATGAAACAATCAGGGAGCACAAAGAAGTGGTGCCACATAAGGATGAAACAATCAGGAAGCATAAAGAAGTGGTGCCACATAAGGATGAAACAATCAGGAAGCACAAAGAAGTGGTGCCACATAAGGATGAAACAATCAGGAAGCACAAAGAAGTGGTGACATAAGGATGAAACAATCAGGCAGCACAAAGAAGTGGTGACATAAGGATGAAACAATCAGGGAGCACAAGGAAGTGGTGACATAAGGATGAAACAATCATGGAGCGAAAAGAAGTGGTGACATAAGGATGAAACAATCAGGAAGCACAAAGAAGTGGTGACATTAGGATGAAACAATCAGGGAGCAAAAAGAAGTGGTGACATAAGGATGAAACAATCAGGGAGCACAAAGAAGTGGTGACATAAGGATGAAACTGTCAGGGAGCACAAAGAAGTGGTGACATAAGGATGAAACAATCAGCTAGCAAAAATAAGTGGTGACATAAGGATGAAACAATCAGGAAGCACAAAGTAGTGGTGACATTAGGATGAAACAATCAGGGAGCAAAAAGAAGTGGTGACATAAGGATGAAACAATCAGGAAGCACAAAGAAGTGGTGACATATGGATGAAACAATCAGACAGCAAAAAGAAGTGGTGACATAAGAATGAAATAATCAGGGAGCAAAAAGAAGTGGTGATATAAGGATGAAACAATCAGGGAGCACAAAGAAGTGGTGACATAAGGATGAAACAATCAGGGAGCAAAATGAAGTGGTGACATAAGGATGAAACAATCAGACAGCAAAAAGAAGTGGTGACATATGGATGAAACAATCAGGGAGCAAAAAGAAGTGGTGACATATGGATGAAACAATCAGACAGCAAAAAGAAGTGGTGACATATGGATGAAACAATCAGGGAGCAAAATGAAGTGGTGACATAAGGATGAAACAATCAGGGAGCAAAAAGAAGTGGTGACATATGGATGAAACAATCAGACAGCAAAAAGAAGTGGTGACATAAGAATGAAATAATCAGGGAGCAAAAAGAAGTGGTGATATAAGGATGAAACAATCAGGGAGCACAAAGAAGTGGTGACATAAGGATGAAACAATCAGGGAGCAAAATGAAGTGGTGACATAAGGATGAAACAATCAGGGAGCACAAAGAAGTGGTGACATAAGGATGAAACAATCAGGGAGCAAAAAGAAGTGGTGACATAAGGATGAAATAATCAGGGAGCACAAAGAAGTGGTGACATAAGGATAAAACAATCAGGGAGCAAAATGAAGTGGTGACATAAGGATGAAACAATCAGGGAGCAAAAAGAAGTGGTGACATATGGATGAAACAATCAGACAGCAAAAAGAAGTGGTGACATAAGAATGAAATAATCAGGGAGCAAAAAGAAGTGGTGATATAAGGATGAAACAATCAGGGAGCACAAAGAAGTGGTGACATAAGGATGAAACAATCAGGGAGCAAAATGAAGTGGTGACATAAGGATGAAACAATCAGGGAGCACAAAGAAGTGGTGACATAAGGATGAAACAATCAGGGAGCAAAAAGAAGTGGTGACATAAGGATGAAATAATCAGGGAGCACAAAGAAGTGGTGACATAAGGATAAAACAATCAGGGAGCACAAAGAAGTGGTGACATAAGGATGAAACAATCAGGGAGCACAAGGAAGTGGTGCCACATAAGGATGAAACAATCAGGGAGCAAAAAGAAGTGGTTACATAAGGATTAAACAATCAGGAAGCACAAAGAAGTTTTCAGCTTACCTTTGGGATTCAATTATTTGAAATAATTTTGAGTTTGTAAACATTGATTTCAGACATGTTTTGGATTTCATGTTAACGTAAATACATCATCAGATAAACCAACAAATTTATGCTTTCGGACAAATCCAACGACTTCTGGTGCAACGAATAACTAAAAACTATGAATCAAAATAAATAGAAAGTGGCCAAGTTTACTGTCCAAGCGAGCAGGACTCTTAATCCCTGTAAATAAACTTATTAGTTTCAGCCTCTATTTTTTAAATTTTATCCCTTGAATTTTTAATTCAACATAGATAGATGGCTTTCATATTGTCAATTGTATGGAGCAATCATCACAATAAAATGAATTCGAATACATCATTGCTTGTGATGTGAACAAGGCATGTTTCTTTTGGGGATGATGATTCAATTTTCCGGACCCTCTCTTGATTTGTTTGAATCTTTTAAACAAAATTGAGCTGTTATTTGTTCATTATTTTAGTCTTATAATTTTATCAGTTTCTCTATTTTAATGTTATTTTTCTGATAATTTATATCTAAGTATGCCTATGAATTATTTAAATTTAGCCTTTTGGCTTAATTTTTTGTTCACTTTTGTGATTCTAGTCTAATTATGATTTGAATATTTTGTCATACATACTCAAGACTTGGTGCAAGACAATATATGATTAAGTAGTTAAATTTATATAACAGAAGTGGGGCTTACACATTTTTGATGAAACACAAATTTCATTAATCAAAAGATGATTTCAATAACCACGTTGCTTTTATAAGTAATACATATACAATTAAAATTACACAAAATATATTTTTTGTTTAGGCCTATATAGCGAAAACAATTGTTAAAAAGTAGTCTAATAAAAAGTAACACAAAAAACAACAATATGAAAACTCGATAATAGCTCTATAAATATATCATACAGTCTAACTAATTAAGGTTAGGGCTAGTAGCTAAATTTATTGAAAATTTATAAAAATTACGATTCAATAATTAAAACACGTTATAAGTAAAAACTTACCAAAAACATATCGGTATTACCAACGATGAAATGATATTAACAAGTAATTTTATATATATGTATCGCAATAGAAAGAGAAAGTGTTATGAAAGTAAACTAAGAAAGTACTGCAAATCAAGTTAAAGTTAATATTTACAGTTTCTTTAAATAGACATGAAATGATCAGTGTTTCTGATACTTTTGATTGTATGTTTATTTATAATTATTTAACAAAGCTGCGGTTATGACACAGAAGTCTTATAACACGGAACATTCTTTAATAATCTTTAAGAGGAATAAAAATACTATATCTTGCACCTTTCATTTCATAACCTTGATTTTAATTAATAAGTTTTATAAATTGTAGTAAAATTTAAACTTTTCTTAAATGTATAAAATCATGTAAAGCAATTGATTAATTATTTAAAAATTAAATCCCGATAATGGTTTTCAAGGTTTTGTAAATGTAGCTATTAATGTTGTTTGAATATTGTTTAAAAGGCTACATTATATTCAAAATCGTATACAGAATCTTAAAATTCCAAAGTTCACTTTTCCAGCTGTTTCAACAATTACAATCGGTACAACTACCTCATCCTTGCGGAATTATTCCGAACTACTAGCAAGGTTTGCAACAAATATGTCAATTTTTTTGCTAGAACGGTGCAATTATTAATATTGTGATTTCTAGTGAAATGATTGTGAATAGTTTCGGTATGTGTGCGTGTGTATGTGTCATGTGCAAGTGAAATTTATAATCGTTTCTTAATTCCAACGTAAGGTAAGTGTAGCTACTAGAATTGTTCGTAGAAAAGATAAAATGTAATCGACTTCTGTCGGAGGTTATATTCATCTCTTTAGGTTATCCTAAATGTCTTGGGAAAAGGATTAATTGTTCCCAACCCCTAATGGTGTATATTATTAAAATTAAAAGCCTAATCATATTAATCAAGTTACATTTAGTGTAAACGTCAAACAGAGTGATAAAAAAAATAATCTTAAAGGGCTCTGGTAAGTCTAACCTAGAAGAAATACAACCTAAGATACCTCCAATCAATTCTAGATTCTTGCTATTGGGTGAAGGCAATTTAATAACTGGAACAAATATGTATGTCTTACGTGTACTAAATTTAGGCTTGTATTTAATTAAAAAAATACTATATGTGCTTCAAAGAACTAAAATCAATGCTCATATTACTTTTTTATACCTTTAAAGTAATTGAAATATAAAAAAATAATTTGTTAAATATTTATAACTATTAGTTATATTGGAATAATTATTGGGAATTTTAAAATTAACCTATAAAATATTTTGCTAATTTTTATTTCATTATGAGTTTCTTGATAATGATAAATAAAACTATAATTTATGTACTGCACTTAATACAAAATCTTTTTTATAATAATTAAAATAAGATTACATACTTAGCTCATAATTATTTTTAGTAGTAATTTATAACAGCAATCCATGTACAACAATGTATTTGTAATTTGTAATCAAGTTTTATTTAAAAGGTTAATTTAATTAGAATTAGTTTATATATATATATATATATATATATATATATATATATATGTTAATCACTTAAACAATAGTTTATGACTATCCGAACTTTAAATTTTGTAAATTTGTTATATATACGTTTTATAAGCTTTACATTAGTGTTTCTTTGAAAAATAATTCTATTTTGAACATTGACATAGTTAAATTGTAACATATTATTCAAATTTAAAATAATATTGCTTTGACTAACTTCTGAAAATTTTCTAGTATTGAAAATAATTATTATCTATTTTTGAATGACCGTTTAAAATTGGAAAAAGTAAAATTTACGATGTAGTTTAAGACTACTTTAAATCAAATTCAAACCATTAATTAAACATTAGGTTACGAACACGACTAAGTTATTGAATATGGTGTATACAGCTAAATTATAAAAATATATTTAATTGTTATTAATGTTTATAGTGTCAGGTTATAATAGTCCATGCGGGAAGCACGTGGCTCAACATGCAAATGAGCTTGTCTCGTCCCGCGATTGGTTAATTTGCATTAGCGTGGTAATTGGAATGGCTAGAGTAGTTGTTGCATCCTCCAGTAGAGATCAGAACAGACCTATCTTTTGTTTTAATTCTGGAGGGTTCAGTGTTTCTCTGCTAGGAGTGTTGTCAGAATTTATTCATGTTTAAAACAAAACAGATCTGGTATAGAATTAAAATTTTAAATGATTGTAATTTATTATTATAATGATACACTGAAATTACAACAAGTATAATTATTGTATTTTTTTAATACACTGATTAGCTTCTTTCAACACAGAGTTTTGTCTTTATGAGTTTTGGTTGATGTTACAATCAGAATTATTTTCATTGTTTGTAATTGTGTTATGGTAATACTTTAGAAGAATGAGAAAAATTTCATTTGTTTTCATTTTCACAAAGGTTAGTCAAGCTTATGTTCAGAGCAAGAAACAGTAGATTTTAGTTTAGGCAATACATAAGTACTGTGACATAAAAGGGACTAATAATGGTGTACACATAACATCACTAGATAATATTTTTAGAAATAATTATGTACATATAATTGCAATATGCTACACAACATGATATATGCCTACAAAGAGTTTATATTTTTTAATAATATTTGTGAAAATGAAAACAAAAATAGAATTTAATCCTAATTTTGTCAAGTATTATTTACCTTGACGAAATTGGGATCAACTTCAAATTACTAATAAACTCATAAGTTGATAATTTGACAGCATAAATTAAAAAGGGCACCATACAATATAAGGAACCAAATTTAGACTCTTCTTAATGAATTTTAGAAAATTATTCCCCATTTTTATTATACAGTATACTTTAACCACTGATTCTCTGCAAATGTTTTTTCACACTGTTTCAGTAACTATGAACGGTAATTATTTGTAGGGTTTGAAGTGGTTGTATGTTAGAAAATGTTCTGTTTTTCTATGAAATACTTACAGAAGAAACACAAAAATACTAATTTAGTGTGATAAACAAGATGATAACAATGTACTTCTAGAGGAAGACATGTTTAAGAAAACGTTCGGATTTACCCTTTTTAAACAGTTTTAAATAAAGATATTATAAGTTTAAACTTTTCACACAATAATTTAAACAACATTTAAAGAAGAAATACAGTTTGTAGTTAAAAATAAGTTAGCTGACTAAAGTGAAGACCATATTTAAATGAGATAACCTTTTATTAAGTTATGCCTGACATATTTATAATAGCATATGTAACTTGATTAAGTAAATACTCTTATGGGAAAATACCTTTTCTCTTGCCTAGGCAAAATATTAAAAACATCTAGATTTTTATAAATGTAAGTTCTAAATTTATAAAAAAAGCATTTTCACTTTTAAATTACAAGACATTGTTATTTTAGTTTTTGAGGCAATTTGACAGTAATTTAGACAAGATAATTCAAGTGTTACAAAAGGATACAAATTAATAGGCTACCTTTATTTCACACCTTATGTTTTATTATTTTAAAAATTTGTTTCTAAGTATGAATTTCTTTATTATTTGATTCCATCTTCACGTGAGCTCCTAGTTATTAAGTGTAAACACTTGTACATATGTTAGATGTAGATATACACATACTAACATATGTAGAAGTGATTGTATTTTGAATTTCTTTTATTACAAGTTTCTGAGAGTTCCAGATAAAGTGTTTCTGGTCATTTTTCTAGGTTTTAGAGTCCAAAGTTGACCTTACCATTGGTTGATCAGCTCAATCACAATAATATTCAAACAACACTTATAATATTTATATTTTAACTATAAAACAAAAGATTGTTTAAATGTACCAAAAATATTGTTTAAATTACTATTCGTTTTCACTTTATAAAATTATTTATTTGATTAGAAATATTGATTAATTTAACATAATTTTTAGAAAACCCAATCTATTTGAAACTAATTTTTTTCAATTCTAAAATGAAAATACAATTGTACCAGACAATTTAGTAGGCCATCATCTATATATAGATTAAAATAAGATGTTGGCAATCCAGACTCACTTGTCTTACTCCCTAGTGTTCCAAAAGTGCTACAATTATTTATTAAAGAAAACCTTTCCTCAAAATATACTATTATTTATTTACGTTAAAATAGCCTCAATATTTCTACGTATTTAATAATAACATTTATTTGGGAATGAAGGAATACTGTAAAGATTTCTATTTTCTGGTTTGCTACAAATACATTATCAGTAGCCCTACAAGATTTCTATTGTCTTAGGTAATTTTAAAATTCTAAATAGGCTACTTTGTTTTGTATTGCAGTATTCAATCAATGCTTGAATGAAGCTTAAATATTATAAGAAGGATTTTAAATCCTAATTCCGTATAATGTTTACAACCTCGCAGTTCTGCTTCGTTAAAAATTGTGCAAATTTGTGTAGCCCTCTATTCTATAGATATTGCTACTGTAAGAGTGAATGGTGGATACCTTTAGGCAGGGCAAATTACATAAGTCTTTCAGTTGGTCAGAGCAATACAAAAAATTCTGATTTGTAGACAATTGTAGGTATTTATATTAGCATCACATAGGCCTTAATTGTTTATGAAATCAATATAATAATTGTAATTACAATGTTAAAAAGTCGACATAATATTAAGATATAAAATATTGAAAAAGGCGTGAGAGAAACCAAAATATTATGTTTAGAGAATAGCATTAATAATAAAATATAACTGAGCCTAAAATTAAGAGTGATTAAGACAACACAATTAGTTTACAATCAAAAGATAACAAATATTTTCAATTAAAATTATGTTTTGAAATACCAAGCTTCTCTTTCAATTACTGGTTATATAGGTCTACATGAAAATGAAAAACAGTATTCATTAAATACTTTAAATTATTACAAAACAAAGACATTATACATTTAATAAACATTGTGATTGCTGTATCTATATTGTAAATTTTTGACCAGTACTGTGCAACAGTCGAAACATATGCATGCTTAGGATGTATATGAATATGTTAAATTATATTTTTGGTTTGACGGCTGTATTTTAGGGTTTATTACAAATTTTGTTTCAGTTCTCCCTTAGTAATTTGCATTTACATAATTATTCACTTAAATAACCAGCAGTTAAGCCAGAGAGTTTGTATGACTCTTTATTTTCTCTGAATTAATCAATTCTTGTTCTCAATTGTAATCTGTTAGTCAACCTCAGACAAGGAAGTCTTGTTGCAAACTAAAAACAATTTTTGTTCCTAACATATAACCTATATGTGTTAAGTGAGGTTTTGGCATTTTTCATACCTCTTATTTTCAAATGGAATAAAAAACAACCAATTGCATGTGAGTGTAGAATGCTTTCATGAATAAAAATGTGAGATTTAAAACCATAGTAAGGTTTATCAATAACTAAAAACTGAGTAGTTACTGAAAAAAGTAGCCTATCATTTTTTTAATGTAACAAATGTAGGGTTTAGGCTGACAACAGATTTAAGATACAATATTTTTGTTTAATATAAAAACAAAACTCTTTAGGTATTAAAGTATTAATAACAGACTACAGGTTAGATTGATAAAGTTTTGAAGTTTGGATTTCTATATGAACAATTTGCAATAAAGTCTGAGGTGTTAGAAATTTCAGTTTTGATCATTTTCTATATATTTGCGACTTTCAACAGTAAATAAATTAAATAAAACCAGTGTTCTGAATGAGCGACATAGTAACCCGTTGAGATTCAAATCTTTTCATTGAATAGTTCTTACAAATCCTTATTTCAAAAACTGTTGTTGATAAATCAGACATATTTTAGAAACAATTGCTCTCACTTATGGAAAACTTCTAACCAGCCTTTAAGCAAACAAACTAATTTATTTTTTTAAACATCACCAAATTATGAACCACAATTGACCATTTGTTACATAATTATTTGATGATTTAATAGCCATTATTGTTTAGGGTTTTAGATAATTTAAATAAGTTTAGTGCTTAGAATGTATTTTTGAGTGTCATATGTAAACGGGATAAAAGTAATTCTAAGCTTTCATTTTATGTTCTGGTTTTTTAAGATCCATTAAAGTTCATAAAGAACGTGTTTGGGGATTCTATAAGCTGTAAAATTAATTTGAAATATAATAGTTGATTTCATCTTCACATGAGCTACTAGTTTTTAGCTAAAAACACTTGTAAATATGTTACATATTTGTAAATAAAACATATATACAAGTGATTTTAGTTAATTTGAAATATAATAGTTGATTCCATCTTCACATGAGCTACTAGTTTTTAGCTAAAAACACTTGTAAATATGTTACATATTTGTAAATAAAACATATATACAAGTGATTTTAGTTAATTTGAAATATAATAGTTGATTCCATCTTCACATGAGCTACTAGTTTTTAGCTAAAAACACTTGTAAATATGTTACATATTTGTAAATAAAACATATATACAAGTGATTTTAGTTAATTTGAAATATAATAGTTGATTCCATCTTCACATGAGCTACTAGTTTTTAGCTAAAAACACTTGTAAATATGTTACATATTTGTAAATAAAACATATATACAAGTGATTTTAGTTAATTTGAAATATAATAGTTGATTCCATCTTCACATGAGCTACTAGTTTTTAGCTAAAAACACTTGTAAATATGTTACATATTTGTAAATAAAACATATATACAAGTGATTTTAGTTAATTTGAAATATAATAGTTGATTCCATCTTCACATGAGCTACTAGTTTTTAGCTAAAAACACTTGTAAATATGTTACATATTTGTAAATAAAACATATATACAAGTGATTTTAGTTAATTTGAAATATAATAGTTGATTCCATCTTCACATGAGCTACTAGTTTTTAGCTAAAAACACTTGTAAATATGTTACATATTTGTAAATAAAGCATATATACAAGTGATTTTAGTTAATTTGAAATATAATAGTTGATTCCATCTTCACATGAGCTACTAGTTTTTAGCTAAAAACACTTGTAAATATGTTACATATTTGTAAATAAAACATATATACAAGTGATTTTAGTTAATTTGAAATATATTAGTTGATTCCATCTTCACATGAGCTACTAGTTTTTAGCTAAAAACACTTGTAAATATGTTACATATTTGTAAATAAAACATATATACAAGTGATTTTAGTTAATTTGTAACAATGTTGTACACTTTTCTTGTATTAAGTGTTGGATAATAACATTAAACAGTCTTCAGTTCCATACAACTTGTAATATTAAATAAAAAATCCAAACTATTCTTATATATGAAAACATTTACTTTGCTACTTTAACATTAGTTTATGACTATCCAAACTTTAAATTTTGTAAATTTGTAAAAAGTTACTGAGACAGAATGTTTTCAATCCCTCCATGGCGATCTTCATCAGTATCTTCTGCTTGGAGATGTTGGGTTTGTAAGTGTTGACGGTTTTAAAGGCAGGTTTTCAATAGTATCAAAGAGAATGTGTGATTTTTATTGGGTTTGTTAGTTTAATATGTTTGTACTTTGTGTTTTTGTGTGTCTGTAAATTTCATATTTTTCTAGTGTGTTGAGATGTGGTCCTTTTTTGTTGATGTTCAAGAATGTATAAAATATATAAATATTCTCCTACAATGAGTCGCAATTTTGTTAGTAGGAAGCCTACAACTTGGTATTGGCTTTTATGGATAGAGTTTAAATGCAAAATATAGGTTTAAAACATTATGTTGCCTATAGCATCACTTACTTTTTTCATTATAGAGGGCAGCTGTTTCTGGAGATGTACCTCATTATCATCTGAGAACGGTCCATATCTCCATCAGATTGACAATGGGCCATATCTCCTGAAACAGCCATTCTCAATTATCAGAAAAATAAGTGCTACTATAGGGCAAGTTACACTTACTAACGTGTTGAAGTGTTTTTTAGGACATTTTTATTAAAAAGTATTTGTCTACCAGATAACTTATTAAAATTAGTGTTTTTTTAATAATGAAATGGGCACCTCTTCTTAAAACTCAATTCTTCCATACAGGACATAGTAGAGTTAAGTTTTGCTGATGCTGCTCATACATTCTCAGTACTGTTCAGGATTGTATATATTCTACATACCCACCTTAAAATACACATTAATCATGGTTACAGGCAAGAAGGAATCTCTTTTGACCGTAAAATAATGTTACATTGTCAAACTTATTTCCATCACATAAATTCATAGGGAATCTTATTTTGGCTAGATGGGCATCCGCGGAAGAAAATGAGGTACATTTTATTGTTTGGCACTTTATGCTTTATAATATTTAATAACATGGAACACAATTCAGAGATTTATTTGCTTCTCCTTGCTTTTAGAGGTATAATTTTTATATCACAAATACAATCATTTATTATCAGAATGGCCATACACAAACACCTGGTAAATTCTATGTAAAATCAGAACAGAGACACAATCATTCTTCTTGTATCATCATTCTTGATTTCAGAGGCTGATTTTAGTTTTGCATAACATATTTTTGCTCTTGTTTTGTGACCTATTTGTTCAGTGGCAACATTTCATTTAATATTTTCACTTAGGTTAGATTCTTTAAGTTTTTCATTATAACCTTCTTGCTTACTGTATATATTCACCTAAGGCTTCCCAAAAGAGTAAATAAAGATTTATTCAAAATATTTGGAATGTAGTTGAACTTAACTAATTCTTAACATAATACTTTTTATTTTAAAACTTGCAGTTCTTGCATTGTACATCTTGAGGTTTTTGTATAAATTATACTTTTTATTTTAAGACTTGCAGTTGTTGTATTGTACATCTTGAGGTTTTTGTATAAATTATATTTTTAAATTTTTTTTAACTGTGGAATTTTTAACTTCAAAGAGGAATATATGTATTTTTAAATACATGGAATGTCATTTAGAATTTAGTCATTTCTACTTCCGATCAATACAGCATTGATTTTTAAAGAAGAGTTGGCCTACATATACTTTGTACTTCTGTGAATTATCATATCTCTATATAAAATATGTTTGCAAGCTTATGTTATTAATCGATTTATTTTTAGATTTTACATGAAAGAGTGAGTCTAGTTAAAACCTGCGATATCAATTTGTGCATTAAGAGGTTTTTTTATGTATTGCCGGCTAATTACCTCTGTCTATGTTTAATTTCCCTATGTAAAATAAAATAAATCAAAACTACCTTATAAAATATCACTTTTACCTGGGACATCTGTACATCAGTTACGTTGACACTTTTATGTTCTAAGCCAGATTAGGTTTAAAATTTTGAAAGTATACACTGTATAGTGCTGACACTCTGCGTAGTATTACAAATACAGTTTTGCTCATTAATAACACCATATTTCCTCATTACACTTTTGCTATTACTTGTGACCAGACTTAGAAGTCGTAAGACGAAAACGTTTCCTCCAAGTGTAAGTTAACAATTTAACAACTTTTAGTTAACAAAAAGTCTGGTCGCAAAAAAGTAATAGCAAAAGTGTAATAAGAATTAACAACCAGCTCATCATGAACAACAACAAGATTTCGATACCACATTTTCTTAATCACTTAAACAATAGTTTATGACTATCCAAACTTTGAATTTAGTAAATTTGTTAAAACTTACTGAGACAGAACGTTTTCGATCGCTATGTGCCGATCTTCATCAGTGTCTTCTGCTTGGAGATGTTGGGTCAAGCGGTGACGGTTTTAAAGATAGGTTTTCGATAGTATCGAAGAGTATGTGTGATTTGTATTGTAACCTACCTTTAAAACCTTCACCGCTTGGCCCAACATCTCCAAGCAGAAGACACTGATAAAGATCGGCACATAGCGATCGAAAACGTTCTGTCTCAGTAAGTTTTAACAAATTTACTAAATTCAAAGTTCGAATAGTCATAAACTATTGTTTAAGTGATTAATAAGATTCACCGAACGTAATGAACTATAAAATTCAAGAACCATATTTCCATTTTGGTTGTGGCTCTTCCCTGACATTAGACATTTTACTCATGTAGTTTACTATATAATGAATGTTTAAAGTCTAGATAGTATTAACAATTATCAGTTAATAAACACAGATGTGACAGAGAATGCCAGGTAGTTCAACCGATTAATTTGTCAAATAACATAGCAAAACTCGACAAACACAGTGAAATAACAAATATTGGCAATTTGCTTGTTGTAATCCTTTTCATTTCACTAATTAACTATAAGTTTATTACACCTTTGCAATTACTTGTGACCAGACTTTTTGTTAACTAAAGGCTGTTAAATTGTTAACTTATACTTGAAGAAAACGTTTTCGTCTTACAACTTCTTCAGCCTCGTCTGTAAATTGTAAGTTAACAATTTAACAACCTTAAGTTAACAAAAAGTGTGGTCGCAAGTAATAGCAAAACTGTAATAAGTAATTAACAACCAGCTCGTCATGAACAGCAACAAGATTTTGATATATTAACTATAAGTATTATTGCATAATTAAGCGAATACTTTTGAATTTTCGTGCAGAAGGGCTTAGAAACATTTGTTTCATTTATGAAGCTGACCTACTCAGTAGACCTTCTTCATGCAAGTAGAAGATCAGCCTCGTAATGAAACAATTGTTCCAAAACATGTCTGCAAGTAAGTTCAAAAGTATTTGCTTAATCACACAATAAAACTTATATAAATATTACCAACCTTTCGGTACTATGAATGTCTCCCCTGCCTAATTACGCTCCATTCATATAATAAAAACTCATGAAGCAGAAAATAAATTTCAAAATGCAATAATTTCTTATTTAAAATTATCTTCTAAAACTGAAATATGTGTGATACAAAAACAGCATGACATACTCTGTCTTGATCAATAATTTTAGAGTAACTGAAAAATTCTATGAAACCAGTTTCAAATTTGCCATGGTAACAGTAAGCTATAAGTACAAATATAGCCATTACTGTTGCCATGGTAACAGTAAGGTTATACCTGTACAAATGGCTTCTCAGAAACAGATAAAATGTTCATATTCCTCAGTACATAGCTACCTATTACATAACTCACTACACCCCAAAATTACTTCACATATAATAATAAATACTACACAAAAAAGACCTACAGATGGGATTCATATCTCAAGTACAATGACCAAAATATTTATTTACAACCTTGAATGAAAACATTATAAATAACAACAAATACACCAATGAAATAATATATTGACAGAGAAACTTTGATGGAATCCTAATCTTATTCAAATGCAATAAAAGACAGATTCACACCTTTCACAAATGGATAAACTGTATACACAAGAACATATAGTTCACACAATCAACTTCCTAGACCTCATAATTAAAAAAACAAAACAACAAATACACATTTAAAATATACAGTAAACCCACCACCACAGACAGAGTTATACACAACAGCTCAGCCACTCTATACAACACAAACATGCCGCCTTTCACTCAATGATACCCTGACTAATTAGCTAATTCAATAACAATGAAAACAGAATTAACAAGTAATAACATAACACACATTACTAAAAACAATAGTAATAAACAAAAACAAACATACATAACATTAACAAAGAAAAAAAATAGCTTTCAATCAAAAAACTGTGATATTAAGTAGTTTTTAAAACATCCAACACAATCAAACAAAACCCGCAAAACATAATAAAGACTCCAGAACACACACAACAGCAGGAGTTTACATCTGCCTCAGCTTCTACAGAGGTCAAACAAAAGAAACTTTACCACGTGATACAAGGAACACATAAAAGACATGAAAAACAAACACAAAACAAATTTCACCATACATCACAGAGCCTGCTATACACAAACATTGTCACAAATCTAAAAATTCTACACTTCATCAAGAAAAGAAATAAACTAAATACAACAGAAAACTTCAAAATATACAAACACCACAAAAACCAACTACAACACATTCTAAACGATAAAAACACTGTCTCAAGCAAACTTTGTATTCAAACACATAATTAACAGCCACTCTATGAACAACAATACATAAAAGAATATAAAAGTACCACATACTCATATTAACAACACACCTGAGCAACTTTGTTACTTACGGAATTGAACAATGCACTGATCTAGTGTGAAACGCATCTGATGAAAAACATGAATAAGTAGTGTTTTTTGCCTAGTGTATTCAATAAATATATATTTAATTCAGTTATTTTCTTTCTTTAAGTTAATAATGTCTTCCAAACATAACATGCTTCTATTAGAGAAGAAAATTAAAATCCTTGACTAACATAAAAAAAAGCTCAGTGAAAGAATTAGCTATGGTACTTTTAAATAGGAAAAACCCATTGTTAAAACATTAATAAAATTGTTAAAATAAATCAAAAATCATAGATGATATAAAGGAAATGCTAGTCCTGTAAAACCCATGAACAGAACCAAAGTGAATGATGTTGTAAATGCTATGTTCAAGTTTTTTATGGGTGCTTGTGAAAAGATGCGGCAATGTCATAACCAATGATTTAAACGGAAGGGTTAACAGCTATGGACAAATTAAGAAACAATAATTTCAACGCATGTAATGATTGCCTGGAGATTTTTTTAATGTGGCTAAAATCTGGTTTTAGTTTTCAATATGTGTGATAAAGAAGATTGGAAATAAAAAAATCATGATGTGGTTGAAGGATACGAATATAATAATATAATAATGTATACAATGTTTATTGAGTGTTACTTTCAAAAACTCTAATAATAAGTGAGGGAAATGCATTAGCGGTAAAATTTCTAAATAAAGGCTCACTGTGTTTATATGTGCAAACATGGATAGAGAAATTGTTTAACCTCTAGTGATAGGAAAAGCAACCTGTCCTGGACCTTTCAGGTACTTGGACTATAATCTGCACCTGGTGGTTTAGAATTTTATTAAAAAAGCCTGGATGATAATAGTTGTATCTAGATAACTAGTTTTATGAAAAATAGCTAATTTCTTTTACTGGAGAAATGAAAAGTGTAGCCCATAAGGTCAACTTAACCTTAAGCAATGATACCTGCTAACTGTAGATTGAATTGAAACTGATGTATTTTTGCCCAAGCACAAATTTATAGTAATTTAACCCCCCCCTCCTACAATTAATCATACAGAAAGTTTGCGCTGCAGTCACTGTACCTCTGCAAATGTTTCTAAACTCATAAAGCATGTTTATGTTCTTGCGATAAACAATTGTAACTCTCGAAATTTGTAGTCCATTACATTCAGTGAATCTTAATTAATCAGTTTAACATTAGTTTAGGACTATTTGAACTTTAAATTTTGTAAATTTGTTAAAACTTACTGAGACAGAACGTTTTCAATCGCTCCGTGGCGATCTTCATCAGTGTCTTCTGCTTGGAGATGTTGGGTTAAGTGGTGACGGTTTTAAAGGCAGGTTTTTGATAGTATCAATGAGTATCTGTGATTTGTATTGTGTCTGTTTGTTTTAATATGTTTATAGTTAGTGATTTTGTGTGTCTGTATATTTCATTTTGTTCTAGTGTGTTGAGATGTGGGCCTTTTATGTTGATGAGTAAGATTTCTAGGTTATGGTAAATGTCTGTGTATTTGTGTCCTGTTTCTTTTATGTGATTGTAAAATGCTGAATTAGTGTTCTGTTTGTGTTCTTCGACTCTTTGTTTAAAGCTGCTACCTGTTTGCCCAATTATAATTTTTTGCATTTGTTGCAGTTTAGATTGTACATGACTGGTGCTTGTAGTTTATCTTTGTTGTTGTTATCATGTTGTATTTTGTACTGTAAATTGTTTATTTACATTGTAAATTATTCTATTTTGTATCCTGTTTTTTGAAATATATGGAGTATTTTATTTGATCTTTTGTTTATTTATGGTATTGTGATGTATTTGTTTTCCCTGTCTGTAGTGTTAACTTTAGTGTTTTTTTGTATATTGTGCCATAGTTTGTCTATTATTGTGGTGTTGTATCCATTTGTGTGTGCTAAATATATAATATTGTCTAGTTCTTTGTTTATGTTTTCTGTGGTCATTGGAACTTCTTTAAGTCTATGAAGCATGGATCTGAAAGCAGTGTGTTTGTGTTGGATAGGGTGGTTTGAAGTGTTGTGCATAAGCGTGTCTGTCGTTGTGGGTTTTCTGTAAATGTTGAAGCTGTGTTTTCGTGTGTGGCTTTTTGTTATGGTTAGGTCGAGGAAGTTTAGGCTGTATTTTATTAGTGTAGATTAGAAGTATTTCGCATTATCAGGTGTTACCTCTGTATAGTGTTATGATATCATTGACGGATCTGTGCCAGTAAATGATTTTGTGTGTGTGTGAATGTGTGTGTGTATTGTTTGTGAGTATCTTGGTGTTTTATACGTGTTGTAGGAAAGTTTCGCTTAGGATACTGTTGATAGGACTTCCTATAGGTAGGCTTCTGGTTGAGAATAGAAGTTTGAGTTGTGGGTGAAATAGTTTTGTTTGGTGATGGCTTGGAGGATGTTTGGGATTTGAGTAACGTGGGTTTTTGGTGTGTGTTTCTGTATTGATTGGGTTTCTAGGATGTTGAGAGCACCAACCGGGTATTTTGGTTTAAAAATTTGTTATGTGGAGTGATTTTTTATTTTATTTATGAGGTTTGTACTGTTTTTTATGTGTGTTTCTGTGTTCAAGTTAATAGATTGTCTGATTATTTTGTCCGTGTATTTTGCTAGTTTATGTGCATTTTGGTAGTTGATGATGGCTCGGATGGGGACATTCGGCTTGTGAATTGTAGGGAGAGCACGGTTATATTTCATGTTTTTCAGTTGTTTAATCTGTTATCCTATTTAGCTTATGAGAAATTCTCAGTTCATACTCAATATCAGAAAGAAAATAACCGAATATTCATATGGATAGAAAAACAAACTCTTAGTTCACCTCCTATCATCTAAATAGCCCAGACAAGATCATTTTGCACCTAAGAACACATAAAAACACAAACCATAACATTCTATGAAACTTTATACAACTTACTAATTTCCACTATCCATAACTACACAAACATGTAAACTGGGCTAAATATTTTGAAACATATATTTCCATAGTGAACTATCAATCAGAAAGTGAATATATCATTTCTCTTTTGCATTCTCAAATAGTCCCATAGCATCTCCAGGTTTGAAAATTATCTTTCATCTAAATAAGTTGATACTGAACATGATTTAATACTTAGTACTTGAAGATTATTTATAACAAGTAGTATTTACCTACATACACACTTCAAAAATAATTGTAAGAATAATAACAATTATTTTTTTACACTGTGACAATATACTTATATGAATTGTCGAAGGGGAATGCCGCAGGTCTGGATTTTGTTTACTCATAGCGCAACCTGCTTGGATTCAGTTTACATCTTCAATCAAATTGAAGCAATTTGAAATGAAATTATTTTTAATCTACCTGGTATTGGAAATTGTAATTACGTCACAAATACTGTAGGCTTGGAGATGGACACACGCCTAATTGCTGATTTATTGTTTTATTTTTAGAGTATGAAGTTTGTATGAAGTTTGTATGCTCTTTGGTTAGTAAATAAATTGATAACTCTATGGAAGTTTGTCATTTCTGATAATACATCTTTATGAATAGAACAAGCAGTCAAAGAATCAAGTCGTTCTTGGTGTATACAGTTCCTTAAACACGTTTTTACTATTTACAACATATGCTTATTTTAAACACTGTCATTTAACTAGTGTAGCAACTGGCTATAGTAATTTTCAGAGCATGTATGTTTTGCAAATTGAATCTTGAAAGGATTGTTCAACAAAAACCTGAAAAGCTCTCTCAAAGAAATTACATTCTTAAAAATCTTATTTTGATAAAGTACAATAACTCATTGATCAACTTTTCTTTAGCAATAATATATTGCAATTTGAAAGAAAAATATGTTGACTAGAGAGACTGGAAATATTTCTCTGTACGAATCAACATTTTTGGGTTAACAATTGAAAAACTTTAACATAATTTTGGAATTCTGAAATCGATCTTTCAGAGGATTTACATTAATATTACACCCTTGCGTCTGCAAGCACACAAATTATCTTTAAATCGCTTGTTTGGGAGAAGGGGAGGGGAGATATTATAAAAAATTTTGACCAGATTTTTTTCATCAGAAAAAAGTTGAAAAATATTTTAAAACTCTTCATTTTAAAATAATGGTTTCAACCTAAAACCATCTTTTGCAGTAGTATCGTCACACCCGCCCTCATTTTCTGTTGTTTCAAAAATGAAATTCAGTATTTAAATCCCTAAGGCTGCGAAAACTTGTAGCTTGATCTTCCATCATGTATATGAAACAGTTTGTAATCTTTTATTATAAAGTGAATGAAATACATTGCTTTGTTTTGGCTGTAAGAAAAATAAAACAAAATCCACAAATGTTGTCAAAAAAACCTAACAAATTTTATATTTTTTGAGCAAGCATTTTAAATAATTAAATTCTATTTATCAGTATAATATTGTATACAGCATTGGTAAATTTATGGGTAGAAAATGTGTAGGCCCTACTACTGTAATAACTTGTGTTTTTAATTTCAAGTCTATAACCTCTTCATTATCCTCTTGTTCATTAGTATCGTCTGAAATATTAGAAAATATTTGTTGCAAATTCACAAAAATATTACAATATCTGTTTTCCTACCATTTATATGTAATCCTTATGTAATTTATTTTAAATAAAAGAACATGATATACTAGTTTTCTTGAAGACAAATGATCTCAAAATGAAAAGTCACTATATGTCCAGAATGAAGGATATATATAAACTATTTCAAGAGTTTTTATAATAAAGGGAGTGGAAAAAATTCTGACCACTAGGTGACTTTAGATAAACATTAAAAGCAATATTCCAGATATAATATTTAAAAAACTGTAGCAGATTTACTTAGCAAATGGGAAAGGTAAAAAGATGGATCTTGTGAAATTATTAGGCCCTTATTCTCACAGTACTAGAGCTAATTTATTCTCTTCAATTCTTTAACCCTTGATTCATTTACATAAAATAGTAACCAAAAGTCTAAATGCACATGAACTGTAAGGCGAATAAATATGACTCTAAGTAAGATGTATTTATCAAGTCACTTTGGGTGCAGCCTTTTCTCTGATGATCCAGACACATAAACTGTTGAGACTTGAAACACTTAAAACATGTCATTCTCCACTTTTATGATGGACAAAATGTACAAATCTTCCTTATATCTGCTTCTTGATGTTAATTTTGGACAGCTGGAAGTATTTCAACAAGGAAATCCTTGATTTTCAATTTTAATTGGCACTGTAAAGTCATCATTCGAAGTATTTCTTGTAGCCATGGAAGCATACACTTTCCTCAAAATCTTTCACTTTGCAAAATTTTATCCTGAAACTGGTTTCCTTACTGTAGAACCAAGTTATGCATACTAATAAGTTGACTAAAATTTCACTACCCTACCATCAATATGTTTTCAACTCTTTTCACATGTCATCATTTGAACTCATTTTGTTAGTTCAAATAAAACCATTTACACATATACATGCAACAATTTACCAACCTACGCAAAAAACTGTGCATCAGGACTCTTAAGAGTTGAAAGAAACAAAGGTCATAGTAACCAAATTCCTCAAGTTAACCCAAGAAACAATCAATGATTACTGTAAGGACAATGTGATCAATAAATAGAGGCTAGATAAGACCCTGGCTGGTTATGAACCCTTAAAAACTAAAATGTCTCTGAGCAAATGCTTATGCATCTAAGGTTAATTTCAATATAATTTCAAAGTTATGATTAAATGTTAGATGTGAAATTCTGCACACTTTCAAGGAAAAAGTCTGAAATTTAGGGCAATCTGAAATTTTTGTTTATCTTAAAAGTTTCATTGTGCTTTCATTTATGGTGAAAGTAATCCATTAATAGAAAATCATAAATCTGGTGGTAAATAGAATGATTAAACATTTTATGAGTTAGAAATCAATATTTTCTACACAACACTTGAATATCTAGAGTAGATATGTCAGAGGAAAACAGACAACACTAATAATTATCTCCTTAAAATGTTTCTGAAATGGATGGGTGTATTCGAAGTTCAATGTTGAACTATCCAAGAATTTATACGTACATATAAGAATTTCTTAAAAAAACTTTAAGCTTAAATAATATTCATTTGTACTGTTGTTAAATAATATTAATGTAGCTAATTAAAATGTATGTATTTGGTAACTAGTGTTTGTTTTACACTGTGTTCTATATTGTTACATCATTTGCATCCCTACTTCAATTCTATTTGTGTTGTTACACTGCACAGCTTAACAGTGTGTGTTATTATTTCTGCCCATATAAACACAGATTATCACCTTTTTAAAAAAATGTTTTTGTATGACATATGAACAAGAGATGCTTATATTCTTATAAATCAAATTCTCATTGTCAAATATCATTTCTTAAATACGTTATTCAATTAGTATTTTAATAAAATATTTTGAAGTCTCCAGTCTCTCATCTCTCACTCCAGTCAAAGCACAAGACATTCTTGTACATTAAATATAATAGTTTGAAGTTTTTGTGTTGTACATCTTGAGGCTTTTTTATAATGTTCTTATTGATATAACTTAAGAAAATACCACTACTTAATGTTATTTTTCAACAGATGGGTTTCACACCAGATCAGTGCATTGTTCAATGCTGTGAGGTTTGAACAAGACTGTTACTCAGGTGTCACTTTGAACAATGCACTGATCTAGTGCAAAACGTGTTTGGTCAAAAATAACAGTAAGTATTGGTTTTTTGCCAAGTGATATCAATAAGAACAGTGAATAAATTACAGCACAGTTCTGTCTATTTGAGTTATTCAAAGTTCTAACAACAGTTTATATAATTATAGCCATATACAAACTTACCCACACCATAGTAATACAATGAATCTAAAGTCATGTTTGTAGTATAAATAATGGGCTACGAATGGCATAGAACTAATTAAATAGATGGTTAATTTAATATTACCATCATCATTTCCACATCAGGGTAGAAACAAATACAATTACCCATACACGACTAATACTAATGCCAAATTAGTAATTTCATTTAAAATTGTTTCAAAAGCTGATCCCAGAAAAAATAAATGTTAAAGTTTTTGTGTATTGCTTAGTGCTGTGAGTCTTGTCTATGACTGCTGAAATATATCAGTAAGTAGTGATTTTTGTGCCAAGTTATATTAATAAAAATTTAATAGCAGAGTTTTAACGGCAGTGTTTAAGGGACAATGTCCTGTAAAATTTGTTTCCCTGTCTTGAGATTCCTTTCATTGAATGACTCGTATGACAATACTCACAGTCTTCATTTTTTATACACCCTGTTGGGGTAAGGGTGGTGTTTACACCCTGTTGCACTTTATAAAATCATTCCAAAACCAAACCTCTCTTCTTTGCTACTGATTCCTCTTCTTGCTAATTCCTCACCATTCAACTAGATATTCATTCTTAGTTTGTCTGGCATCATATTACTTCTCACACAATATTCTAGCTTCTACTCCAATCTTATATTCTTTGATCAGTAGTAGTGCATTCCTTGATTAAGTCTTTCGTCCTTTGTAATCAAACTACCTACAGTCACTCAGTTACTTTCTCAAAGGTTCATAGTATTCATTTGTCATTAACAAGTAATATAAAAATTTTTCTTTAAAGTCAATTCCAACTTAAGCCAACAAAGAAAATATTGATTTTAGTTTTTTTAAATCTTATATAAAGTATTAAGTGGCAAAATAGAAAGCTAATTTCCTTGAAATTTTTCATTTTTTTTCTATGTAGGGTGTTGGACTGTTATTTTTGTTTGTTACTATTTATAAGCTTTCTTTCTTGTAATGATTGCATTGTGTTATAGCTTCTTTCACATTGTCCATTTTTGAGGAATGTTCGATAAATGTTAATCAAGTTTGTTTGTTTTATTCTTTTCATTCAATTTTAATTCTTTAGCATTATTTATGATATTGTGTGGCAACCATGGCAACAATTTAAGGTTTTACAATGGAGGTTTCAATGATGGGAACAGAAAGAATTCATGTATTTCTTTGAGAAATACACTTCTAGCCATGTGAAAGTTGGCTCAGTTTCAAAGCTCTAGACTTTGAACGTGAAGATACTCAGTTCAAATCCAGCCCAGGCCCCCCAAATTTTTATAATTTTATAAATATTTGAAAAAACAGTTGTAACATCAATTGTCATCCACTACAGGTTAAAAAAATGTATTTGAATGTGATTGGATATATAAAAATGTATTTTATTACTATTTGAAAATTTTTACAAGATATATACAAGGAGTGAAAAATAACTTTTAAATCAAAAAAGAAATTTCTTAGTTTAATTCTAGTTAACTATATACTTCTTAGAACTATTGCAGACATGTTTACGTTCATATACAGGGTGACACACAAGATGGGAACTTTTGATTCTGATGTTAGCAGCAGTGCAAGGGGAGGAGAAAATAGGGGGGGATTGCAAAATAGCATTAAACAGTAGATCATTCAAGAATGTGTAGTAGTTTATTATCGATATAGTGACATCATAACTCCTAATACTACACAACCGAACAATACGAAATATACAGACACTTCAAACCACACCCTATACACATACTCAATACACAATTACATTACAACTCACACGCACTTTTTGACATCATAACTCCTAATACTACACAACCGAACAATACGAAATATACAGACACTTCAAACCACACCCTATACACATACTCAATACACAATTACATTACAACTCACATGCACTTTTTGACATCATAACTCCTAATACACACAAAATACACCCTCATCACCAAAATATCCCACCCCCGCCCTAACCTACGTAAACCTTGAGATCAGTTACAATCTGAGTTGACAATGGGACACATCTCCCGAAACGGCCGTCCTCAACAAGCAAAGTAAGTGCTACTATAGGCAACTTTAAAACATTTAAAAGTGTTTAGTGATTAGTTTATGACTATCTGAACCTTAAAATTTGTAAATTTGTGAAAGCTTACTGAGTTAAATTTGCAGAAATTTACAAAATTTAAAGTTTGGATAGTCATAAACTAATGTTGAAGTGTTTAATAAAGATTCATTCGAACATAATAGACTACAAAATTCAAGAAGTATTATTTATTGGTTCATGGCTTAGGAATGAATAGAATAATAAGGAATTAAGTAAATAAAGATGTCAACATAATACAGTAATTTTGGTGGGTGGTAATGTAGGTGGCTTGATAAGTAACACATACAAAAAACCTCTAACCACAAATATTTTTATTTGTCTGGTCTTATGTACATTTCGGTCACCAAGTAACCATCCTCAGAGACATGACAATACATACTCTGAGGATATATTGCCATGCCTCTGAGGATGATTACTTTGTAACCAAAATGTACTAAGACTAAAGTAAAAATATTTGTGGTGACAGGTTTTTTGTGTGTATTGTTTAGTAATAATAAACCACAGTAAATTATTCCAAGTAATTAGTGATAGGTGACTTGTCATTAAAACATTATAAACCTCATTCTAAACGTGTTTTACATTGAAGTTGTCTGTTAGACCAACAATCCACTCATGTTAGTGAGGATCATTCAATTCTATCTCAATAGGAATATTCTTTTGCTAAATAAACATCTTTTATAAACAACCAATGTTAAGGCAATAAACATTAATAAAGCTATTCCTGCTCTTAAAGAGGAAGTGAGAGTTCTAAAAGGAGAGTCGATTGCTTTCTCCAAATAATTTCTTTACAAACTGTTAATGAGATTGTCAAATACTAACATTTTTTGCTAAACATAGCCGGAATGGGAATCACTGTCTGGTCATAGTTCAGGAAAAAGAAGCCTAGCTCAAAAGCAGAAACAAAAGCTGTATTCACGGTAATATCTTAGGTAGCAGTGAATCGTAAAAATCAAAGTGGTACTTTCAAATATTTTATTAAAAACAGGAGAGATTTGATAATCGTATTGAAATACAGGTTTAAATGTTACTGAGATTCCTTTATCTGATGGCCATAGATAAATTAGCTTCGATCCGTGATTTCCAGTCTGTCTTTTTAGCTTCTTTTCAAATAACTTACAATAGGTTGGAAACTATATTTACTTAATTCAAAGAGTGTCTAAGAATATTTCCACTAAGACACTTACTATCAAGACCAAAACTGTCATCAGTTTGAGTCTTTGTGAAAGATGGCATAGTGAGTGAAGTCACAGGCTTGTTTTGGCGAGCATAGCTATTTTGTCATATTTGCTTTGTTATCATGAAGTGAGTGGTTATCTGATATATTGTTCAGTCTTTTGATGGTTTATGTTTATTAATTTTAGTCTTTGTTTTAGTTATCATTAATAGTATGTGTAATAAATATAATTAACTAAAAACACCTGTACATATGCTACACTTGCCTGTATTAGCACTTACTTTTATGATTGTTGAAGACAGCCAGTATTGTAAACCTAGACTGAAATCAAATAAAATTTGACAATAGGACACATCTCCCAAAATGGTCATCCTCAACAATCAGAAAAGTAAGTGCTTCTATAGGCGAGTGTAAAATATGTACAATTGTTTTTAGTTAAAAACTCATTTGAAGATTCAATCAGTTAATACAATTATATTTATATAAATATATTTACGTAAATATATAAAAACTAGTTCTTCTCTAGCTTGATAGTCATTTGACTATTAAAGAAACAGATATAGAATTAAATTCTGAAACTAAATCACTGATTGCTGACAGTTATATAGAAATTAATTGCATATAACAAACTATAAATGGCATTGACATGACCAAAAGCTTAGCTATTACTTATGCAAGCATATAATGATATGATGGTATAAAAGTAATATTTTATATTTTACAAATAGCAGTTCTAAATTAATTTCTGCTGTTTCATACAAACAATATGGGCTTGAATATGGGTTTAGACTTGATATAGTTCTGAATCTTGTGAACACTTCAAGAAACAAATTTTACAGAGAACTACCATATATAGAACCCAATAGGAGATAAAGGAAGAATTAGAAAACATTGAGTAATGTCCTACATTAAAAATATTCACAACTACACCATTTATCAGTGCGAAGCATAACTTAGCAAACTATGACTAAGTGACTGTTTTATAAACTTCTAGAAATAAAATAGGAGAAAATTCCTAATGTCTGTAGTAACAATATGAGTTTAATGTACATAGAGTACCATGTATTTATAAACTGATGGCTTGTATGTAACTAACATCACATTACAACTTCTACACAATTTTTAAGTTATTAATCTAAATGTTAATTTAATAATTTTTCCAATAGCTAATAAATTTTAACAATTCTAAAGATTTGGCTAAATTGTTTATAACTACAAATTTTGTATAATATTTTTATTTAACTCCCTTTTGATAGTATTATAACGATACATTTTTATAATCACTTAATCACTTTTACATTAGTTTATGACTATCCGAACTTTATAAATTTTGTAAATTTATAAAAACTTACTGAGACAGAATGTTTTCAATCGCTCCGTGTCGATCTTCATCAATTTTATAGGAAACCCACAACGACAGACACACTTATCCACAACACTTCAAACCACAGTATCCAACACAAACACGCTGCTTTCAGATCCATGCCCAATAGACTTAAAGAAGTTTCAATGACCACAGAAAACGTAAGCAAAGAATTAGACATCATCAAATATTTAGCATTCTCAAATGGAAACAACACCACAATAATAGACAAACTATGCACAATATACACAAAAAAAACACACTAAAAATTAACACTTCAGAGAGGGGAAACAAATACATCACAATACCATACATAAACAGAACATCAAATAAAATATCTGACAAAATTCAATAAACAGGATACAAAATAAGATACAAAACTAACAACAATTTACAATACAAAATACAACACGACACCAACAACAAAGATAAACTACAAGCACCAGGCATATATAAATTAAACTGCAACAAGTGCAACAAATTCTACATTGGGCAAACAGGTCACAGCTTCAAACAAAGAGTGGAGGAACACAAACAGAACACCAACTCAACACTTTACAATCACATAAAAGAAACAGGAAACAAATACACAGACATTTACCATAGCCTAGAAATCTTACACATCAACCAAAAAGAACAACATCTCAACATACTAGAAAGAAAGACATTGATGAAGATCGCCACGGAGAGATTAAAAACGTTCTGTCTCAGTAAGTTTATATAAATTTATAAAATTTAAAGTTTGGATAGTCACTAATGTAAAAGTGATTAATAAGTTTCATCGAAAGTAATGGACTACAAAATTCAAGAGATATACATTTCTAACGACAAAATAAATTCATTAATGTTGCTTATATGTAATTTATGCTATACCTTATTATAAGACTTCCTTATCTACAATATTAGTTATTCACCCATCTACTGTTTATACAATAAGACTTGATGGTGCACTCTAGAGCAGGCCACATAGAACTGACCATGTGAAAACATCTTAAATTATTTCTAAAATTTATAAATATTGCACTTGTGAATGCTTAATGGTCTTGGCAAACAAACTTTTATATTCTTGAATGTTATAGTCCATTACATTCGGTGAATCTTATTAATCACAAACAATAGCCACAAAATCATTTACTGGCACAGATACGTCGATGATATCATAACACTATACAGAGGCAACTCCCGTCAATGCGAAAAACTCCTCACCTACACTAATAAAATACATCCAAAACTCCACTTCACTTCAGAAATTGAAACCAACTGATCCCTAAACTTCCTCGACCTAACCATAACAAAAAGCCACACACAAAAAACCAGTTTCAACATTTACAGGAAACTCATAACGACAGATACACTTATCCACAACACGTCAAACCACCCTATCCAACACAAACACGCTGCCTTCAGATCCATGCTTCACAGACTTAAAGAAGTCCCAATGACCACAGAAAACATAAACAAGGAACTAGACACAATTAAATATTTAGCATACACAAATGGATACAACACCACAATAATAGACAAATTATGGTACAAAATACAAAAAAAACACTAAAATTAACACTACAGGCAGGGAAAACAAATACATCACATTACCATTCATAAACAAAACAACAAACAAAATAGCCCACAAATTTCAAGAAATAGGATACAAAATAGCATACAAAACTAATAACAAAATACAACACAACACCAACAACAAGGATAAACTACAAGCACCAGGCATATACAAACTGAATTGCAACGAATGTAACAAATTCTACATTGGAAAAACAGGTTGCAGCTTTAAACAAAGAATCGAAGAACACAAACGGAACACCAACTCAACATTTTACAACCACATAAAAGATACAGGACACAAATAAATAGACATTTACCATAACCTAGAAATCCTACACATCAACAAAAAAGAACCACATCTCAACACACTAGAACAATATGAAATTTACAGACACACAAAAACACAAAGTACAAACATATTAAATGAACAAACACAATACAAATCACAGATACTCTTTGATACTATCGAAAACCTATCTTTGAAACCGTCAACGCTTGACCCAATATCTCCAAGCAGAAGACACTGATAAAGATCGCCACATAGCGATCGAAAACGTTCTGTCTCAGTAAGTTTTAACAAATTTACTAAATTCAAAGTTTGGATAGTCATAAACTATTGTTTAAGTGATTAATAAACTTTTATATGTTCTTATTGATATCACATGACAAAAAACCTCTATTTAATGATATTTTTTCAGCAGACATGTTTTGCATTAGATGAGTGCATTGTTCAACGCTGTGAGTCACAACATTAAATGTTGGAGTTATGGCTGTGATTCTCAGTATTGAACAATGCACTGATCTAGTGTAAAACTTGTCTGCTGAACAATATGAATAGATAGTGGTTTTTTCATAAGCGATATTAATAAGAACATTTTTAAAATAGCCTCAAGTTGTACAACACAAAAACTGGAACCTTTCAAAGGAAATTAGATGCTTTTGAAGGTGATATTGGTATGCAAGGAATCAGAACTATTTAAGTTTATTCTTATTTGTTCTAACTTTAAGTACTAATTGTAGCTTCAATGAAATGTTTTGAACACTATTTAGATAATAGTGTACAGTCCAGGATAAACATTTATCTAACCTCATTAACTTAGACAATTTTACACATCTGAGCACTTACATAAGGCATTTCTGTGGGGGTGGGGTATCGGGCTAGAGATGTAGGTGTAGTTTGATAGACTATTGGGGGTCAAGATGTAAAAAAGTGTATGTATGTTAAAATGTAATTGGGTTTTGTATGTGTGTTGAGTGTAGGGTGTCATGCTCCAAATATCCCATCCCACCCTAACCTAAAACAATGAAGAGGTTAGTTATGGTCTGAATTGGAAATGGGACTTGTCTCCCAAAATGGCCGCCCTCAAAAATTATAAAAATAAGTATTACTATAGGCAAGTGTAACATATTTACAAGTGTTTTTAGTTAAAAACTAGTAAATCACTGTCAGATGAAGTCAATGAATAACCATAATATAATTCCTTAATTTTGTAGTCCATTAAGTTCAATGAAACTTAATTATTTACTTTAACATTAGTTTCTGATTACACAGGCCAACAAAAAATTTCTTTTTGAAAACTTTTTTGACTTTAATAGTTGATTTTTATAACTTTTTATGTGCTGAATCCAAATCTGGTCTTAGTTTTTTTGTATCACCCATAGTATTTGAGCAATCTGCTTTTTGTTATATAGTTTAAAACCTCTATATGGTATTCGGTAAAATTAATGAAACTAAATGTTAAATCACAATCATGGTTTTTATTTACAGTAGGTTGAAATAATGATACAGTGTAGTAATGTGTGTTTCAGTAGTCAGATGGAATTGGTTTATACTTCCTTTCTCTTTTTTCTTTGAAGCTTCTTGAGTAGCTTTTTCTGCGATGAGTCGCATGTTGAGCTTCTCGGTGAAGTGACCAACATTAGTACCCCATCATGTTGATGTTCCAGTGGCCCTGGTTGTGTTTTTTCATCAATTTAATATGTTGGTGAAAACGCTCACCCTGCTCCTCACTAGCATCTCCCAAATGTTTTGGGAAGTAATCAAGATTACTGTTCAAAAAGTGAACATTCAGGCTCATCAAACATCCTAATTTTTTAAAACTTCTTTAACATGGTAGCTACAATAGTACCATACTGTGGGTCTTTTGCATTTCCTAAGAATTTTGTAACAACTTGCTTGAATGATACACATGCTTCTTTCTCATTCATCGTCATTGAGGTTTCAAAGGTAATATCTAACATAATTTTTCAAATGTCGGGTCCTACAAAGACGCCTTCTTTAAGCTTAGCTTCTGAAAGGTTTGGAAACTTTTGGCAGAGATAATTAAAAACAAGTTCCATCTTTAGGCAATGGTTTTACAAATGGTTTCATGAGGCTTAACTTTATATGCAGAGGTAGTAGAAAATGTTTTTAGGATCTACATGATTTTTGCTTAGAATGTTCTTCTCGCCAGGTTTTAAAGACACTGGCCACAAGAAACATGGGAATTTAGTAAAACCACCTTGCTGATCAAGAAGCATGCATGTTACTTTTAAATCCCACATATCATCCAACCATGAGCATAATAGCCAATTTCATTTAACACTATATCTAGGTTTTCATAGCTCTCTTTCATATGTACAGAATGGTCAACAGGTATAGATGCATAAGTGCTACCATTGTGTAGCAAAACGGCTTTTTAAACTAGTTTTGGTTGAATCAATAAACAGCCTCCAGTCTTTTTTGTATTCAACACCGAACTCGTTCATCAGATCTATAATGTCTGTTCAGTACACTAAAATCGCCTTCTTCTTCAAAAAAGGTTGAAAACTACTTCTCTCTGTTCCTATACACATATATGCTCTCCAACTGCCAACAAGTTCTTTTCTTTTAGTCTAGAACCAAGCAATTCAGCTTTCTCTTTTGTTAACCCAAGATCCCTAACCAAGTCGATAAGCTCGATCGGCCTCAACAGTTTAGTAAAAATATAATCCCCCTTTTTTCTAGACAGTAAATGTGTTTCAGCAATACTGTCAACTCTTCTACAGCCAGAACAAATATTTTACAATTACATTTGAACTATATAAAAACTGATAAATTCTTTAAAAAATAACAAAATATAATAAATGTATGTGCAAATGTGAAAAAAATGGTAGGTGATAGAGCTTAATAATTATCATATTTGGGTTTAGCACCCTAAAAAACATAAGAATAAGATGTTTTAAGAAAAAAGCATTTTGATCGTTGGCCTGTGTTATTTGAACTTTAAATTTTATAAAAACTTTCTAAGACAGATCATTTTTGATCTCATCAGTGTCTTCTGCTTGGAGCTGTTAGATTAAGCAGGGGCGGTTTTAAAGGCAGGTTTTCGATAGTATCAAAGAGTATGTGTAATGTTTATTGGGTTTGTTCATTTAATATGTTTGTACTTTGTGTTTTTGTGTGTCTGTAAGTTTCATACTGTCCTAGTGTGTTGAGATGTGTTTTTTTTTGTTGATTTGTAGGATTTCTAGGTTATGGTAAATGTCTGTGTGTTTGTGTCCTGTGTTTTTTATGTGATTGTAAAAAGCTGAGATGGTTTTCTGTTAGTGTTCCTTGACTCTTTGTTTGAAGCTGCGACCTGTTTGCCCAATCTAGAATTTATTGCACATGTTGCAGTTTAATTTGTATAAGCCTGGTGCTTGTAGTTTATCTTTGTTTACAAATACTCTCATGGAGTTTTCTTCCAGCTCTATAAAAAATATTACACTTTGCAAATTCAATGAATTTTATTAAATTTTTAAAATTATTAACTAGTATAAAAGCATTTTTTCTTCTTATTCAACACAATGTTGAAAATATTACTAAAAAATGTTTTGGATGCAATATGATTTAGAATCCAAACAATTAGTCAAGAAAACTAAGCTAAGCCCTACTGTATCACAATTCTTTCAAAGTTGCAGATTTGAAAAATTATCCGTTCTTCTTAAAATAGATGAAAAATCAAACTTTTGTTCTATTTGATTTTTTTTACATTATGTACTATTTTCTTGAGCTGTGGCAATTTATCACACTTGCAAAATTGTTGGGAATGATTGTTCCTTACAAAAAAAAAATCTTGAGGTAGGTCTTCTTCTGTTGGTAGAGAATGCTTCTGAACCTAAATAATTTCTTCTTGGTTTTTGGCCCACGGCATTGAACTTTTAGTCTCCATTCTTGTTAGAATATTCTCTTTGCACAAGTTGCTAGTCAATGCTTGCAAGAGTTTACTCATCTTCATATTAAACATCACTAACATTTTCCTTTAGAGATATAAGCTCTATAATCTACCAATACTTAGCAAGAATTAAATCACTCTCATAGCCAATTGGATGTAGATTCTGAACACAGAATAATGTCCTTCTAAGCTGCCTACATTATCAGTTTTTCTGAACACAGAATAATGTCCTTCTAAGCTGCCTACATTATCAGTTTTTCTGAACACAGAATAATGTCCTTCTAAGCTGCCTACATTATCAGTTTTTCTGAACACAGAATAATGTCCTTCTAAGCTGCCTACATTATCAGTTTTTCTGAACACAGAATAATGTCCTTCTAAGCTGCCTACATTATCAGTTTTTCTTTTACTCGAGTTATAAAAGAAAATTATTGCTGGCTTCACATAAATTTGTGAGTGAATAATTTTTGTGTTATGCATTGAAAGAGCTCATTTAATCTTCTTTGCCTTATACAATACCACTGTGTGAACTTCTTTAAAATCAGAAAGACAGATACTGACAAGCTCGTCGTTCATGTCAAATAAAAGTAAAAGGAATTTGTTTTTTAACCCTTTGGTAGACATGTGGTTGAAAGTAACACATTAAAAAACACAGTCACCCCTGTAGCCGAATCTGTTTCGTTTCTATAAATATATAAAACAATTATATTAATTTTGAATCTGATTTATTTAACATTTTGGTAAATAAGTTTGAACAAAATTCAATTTTTCAAAGTTTGAAAAAAATAAGATTTGAATATTTTACTTTTACCTTGAGAAACTGAGAATTTTAGCTGCCTTAACCATGGACATGGCCCTCCAAAAACCAATTAATTTTAGCCAACAATTGTGTAATTTTAAGGGCCAAAAACCTCTGGGCTGTGCCCTTCCCAATGCATTTATCTTCTACACACCTGGCTGTAAAATAGTTTAGGGTAATAATAAATTACAGTTAAACATTTGTTATATATATTTATTAGAAATAATAAGAAAAGAAATATTTGAAAAATGTAACAGAGTACTTTTTCATAATGAACTATCCCTTACAAAAATCCAATAGCCGTTTTTAATAATTTATTGTTGGATACTCTCTATTCAGTGTTCACACACTAGTAAAGTATGATCAAGGGAAAGCTTGTTCCTAGACATGTTGTTACAGCACTTCTAGATGTGACTGTTGAATAACATCTGGTGAGTCATTTGCCACAACTTATTCACCCTTTACATCATCACTGTTCTTTTCAATAACATCTGGTGAGTCATTTGTCACAACTTATTCACCCTTTACATCATCACTGTTCTTTTGAATAACATCTGGTGAGTCATTTGCCACAACTTATTCACCCTTTACATCATCACTGTTCTTTTGAATAACATCTGGTGAGTCATTTGCCACAACTTATTCACCCTTTACATCATCACTGTTCTTTTGAATAACATCTGGTGAGTCATTTGTCACAACTTATTCACCCTTTACATCATCACTGTTCTTTTGAATAACATCTGGTGAGTCATTTGTCACAACTTATTCACCCTTTACATCATCACTGTTCTTTTGAATAACATCTGGTGAGTCATTTGTCACAACTTATTCACCCTTTACATCATCACTGTTCTTTTGAATAACATCTGGTGAGTCATTTGCCACAACTTATTCACCCTTTACATCATCACTGTTCTTTTGAATAACATCTGGTGAGTCATTTGTCACAACTTATTCACCCTTTACATCATCACTGTTCTTTTGAATAACATCTGGTGAGTCATTTGTCACAACTTATTCACCCTTTACATCATCACTGTTCTTTTGAATAACATCTGATGAGTCATTTGCCACAACTTATTCACTCTTTACATCATCACTGTTCTTTTGAATAACATCTGGTGAGTCATTTGTCACAACTTATTCACCCTTTACATCATCACTGTTCTTTTGAATAACATCTGGTGAGTCATTTGCCACAACTTATTCACCCTTTACATCATCACTGTTCTTTTGAATAACATCTGGTGAGTCATTTGTCACAACTTATTCACCCTTTACATCATCACTGTTCTTTTGAATAACATCTGATGAGTCATTTGCCACAACTTATTTCGAAATATCAGTACCAACACTTGTAATCCGGACACTACTTTGAACACACACAGCACATAAGAATCCACTGGCTACACTCCCATAACACATGATACCCTATAAACTATCTGCGCATATCACATGAGGCTCCCTGGCTACACCCCCATAACATATAAAGCCCCACTTGCTACTGATGTACCCCAAACTACTTTTATTATAAACAGTAAAGACACATGCTTTATCAGTGACAAAAACTAACTGATTAGGCAGAATAGATCATATACAAAAGATAATGATGTGTTCTCTCCAATCTTTCCAAAAACTCGTGTTATAGCCAAACCAAAAACACAGGGCTACACATGTAGCAAAAACAATATGAAATTTGCAAATCTTAAATCATATTGAGATTTGAATCTGTACAGTGCTGCTTCTATAAATATTGCTGTACTTCAAACATAAGGTGTTATATACAGTACTATTGCATTGTTATGCACTGCAGTTATAATTTAAAAAACCTGTTAAATTTAATGTATTACAATTATTTGATTCCATTTTTCACTTGAACTACTAGCTTTACATTAAAATACTTGAACATATATATTTACATTTTAAAGCTACATATAAAGCTTTTAAAGCTGTACATATATTGATATTTTACAGCTGTCTAGAGTAGCAGTTACTTTAAAGTTTAGTGGGGATGGCCTTTGTGGGAGATTTATTCCATTGTCAACTTTCAGTAACTGTCCTCTTAGTTGTTTTAGATCAATAATTGTTCTAAGTTGGAAGCAAAATGGTGTAGGGTACGGATGTTAGTTGAATTGAATTTTTTTATAGCATATTAAATGTTATGATTTCAAAAAATTTATGTGAGTAATAATGTATTTGGATGTTGGGTATGTGTGTTGTGTATAGCTTGAATTGTTTGTATATTTCATACTGTTTGGGTTTGTGCTGTTGGTTATTTTTGTTTATTTGTTTAGAATTTGTAGGTTTGATGTTATGTTTGTGTAGTTGTGGATATGAGATGTCCAGTAAAGTTTGATTTAGTAAACACTTGTAAATGTTTACAAGTAAATAAATGTTTTATAAGTAAGTGCTTCTATGGGCAAGTTGTAAACATTTACAAGTTTTTAGTGAAAACTAGTAGCTCACGTGAAGATGGAATCAACAAATTTGATTTAGTATTTTTGTTTGCGAGTGCTTTTATGTGATTTTGGTAGCATGTCTATTATGACCTTCCTGTTCTACCTATGTGGAAACTGGAGCAAGAACTGCAAGCTAGGAGCTAACTTCAATTGCAAATAAAATAGTGAATTACAAAATGTTTTGATGTTGGGACCTAAATACCTTATCTTTTGTACTGGACAAAGAGGCAGAAACAAACTTGAAACAATGAACAGATCAAGGATAAAAAATATACAACTATAATTATGCTTGCCTATACACACATATATATATATATATATATATATATATATATATATATATAGATTTTTTGGACTAGGAGACTGACAGACTTACCTTGGTAAGAGTCCACTCTGTAGTCTTGAAATAGTAACACATAAAGGCACTTAAACAATGATATATTTCGACCACACAGTGGTCTTTATCAATCGAAGAGAAAACACAAAAAGAAATATGAGAGAATGAAAAATTTTCATTCTCTCATATTTCTTTTTGTGTTTTCTCTTCGATTGATAAAGACCACTGTGTGGTCGAAATATATCATTGTTTAAGTGCCTTTATGTGTTACTATTTCAAGACTACAGAGTGGACTCTTACCAAGGTAAGTCTGTCAGTCTCCTAGTCCAAAAAATCTAAATAATCTTTACCAACCAAAACTAACCTAAAAATATATATATATATATATATATATATATATATATATATATATATATATATGACACACTATAGCTATGTACCAGCATTAACTTAAAACTTGTATCATAATTCCTTCACATTATAAATAGGTCGTAGTCCTCACATCATAAATTGAAACCAAAAATTGTATATAACACTACATTATGGCACACATTTGAAATATAAAACCTATTATAATTTGAGTAATCAAAATATATTAAGTGATTAACAACCAGCTTGTCATGAAAAACAACAATATTTCGAAATATAAAACATCACCAAAACTCAACCAAATACATTATAATATCAAAATACATTTTCGATTCGTCTCAATATTTAATTACATGACATAAAAACATCTCACAGAACATAAAAGTAATCTAGGATCACATATAACACAACACAAAGTGACAATAACTAACAGACAATAATAATACTAAGATCAACTAGTCTGGTTAGCAATTCAAAGAATTTAACAACTCACTGATTTTGCAAAATATATCTTCTAAAGATATCAATATCACCTAAGTCTTGTACTATCAAGCAGTGGGTTTGATTAGTCATAGTATAATAATTATTATTATAGTTTGTACATTAAAAATTATAATATAATTTGTCTGCATGAGGTTTTTACTACAAATGTGTTTCATATACTGTAACTGCAGTATAAATATCCGTGTCATTAATTAAGCTAAAGATTTTAATTTTTTTAAAACTATTACTACCTGTTCAAGAAATAAAGCTGCTCTTCATGGAAAGAAAAAAACAAAATGTCTTTATAAACTGAATTTCATATAAATTTAATATTATTGAAAAAAACAATTATTTAAAAAAAACAAAATAATGAACAAATTATGTATGCTCATTTACTGTTAATATTTCAATTATAAGACTTTTGAATAAAATAAAACTAAAGTTGTACTATTAATTAATACTCTCCTGAATCAATTAGAGTGATTACATAAATAATAACAATGACAACATGGTGTTAATATAACACAATATCTTGTAATCAACAAAATCCTTTAAAAAGAATTGATCTGTCCAGCCTCAAATATAGTAAATTATTTTTTTACATATCTTACCATCAAATTCATTTATAGTATTTTGCATCTGTTTTACAATCACTACTTAAAAATTTCAGGAGCATTTCATATCTTTACAGAAATTACAATTCGCTACATCTATGTTCATTTACAAAAGTAATTACATTTTTATTATTTTATAATCTATTATAGAACTTTTAATAAAATATTTTATACATATTCGAGATAATGCAAGATAAAATTTCTAAAACTGTAACTAAACTTATCATTCTACAGAAAATACTATTAAATATTATGAAAATTGATAGGGTGAATATATGTGTAATAGTCAATTCGTAAACTGTCAGGTGCTGCTTCCGCAGAATGCTGCACTACTTCAGACGTAATATGTTATATACAGTACTATTGTATTTCCATTTATTGACAATTATGGTGCAGTTAGATTAAAAAATTGGTTTAAAGAGTTATTGCAGTTTGTTTTAGTTTTAAAATAATGATTTGTGGAAAAAACTAAAACAAATTTTAGATAATATTATGTCCTTCATATTGTCTTAATTATAAAATTTGAAATGACATTCTTAAAATATAATTCTGATAATGAAAGCTTTAAATAAGCAAAAAGATGTATATATATATATATATATATATATATATATATATATATGTATATATATATATATATATATATATATATATATATATATATATGTGTGTGTGTGTGTGTGTGTGTGTGTGTGTGTGTGTGTGTGTGTGCGTGTGTGTGCGTGTGCGTGTGCGTGTGCGTGTGCGTGTGCTGCAACGGACCGAGCCAACCTACGCACCATGCCGTCAACCCTACCGTCGTTGACCAGCACGCGCGCGCAAGCCGCCCACCAAAACGACGCCCGTTGCAGAGCAAGAATTTTGAAACGAGCCGCTCGCAGCCGAAACCACGAACGCTGTGCAATGCTCGCCAAAATCTGCCAGAGAACAAGTCACTGGACTTAAAAAAGAAAAAACCTAACTTGCTGCGGATTCTACCCTTAGCGGGTAAGTCGTCCCGGGGGATGGGTTCTTTTGAAAGACATCTAAACGGCGAAATGACCATATCAACTGTAGGAGAGTGTAAGAAACTTGTTTAAAACAATACTCAGTTTGTTTGCAAGTTAGTTAAAAAATCTTTATTTTTTAAATTTGAAAATTTAAAATTTACTATTACAATGCACAGTCTGCAATTTATTTGACTTAAAAATTTATATCCTTTGTATTGGTTCTTAACACAGTTAAAAAACCATACTGCTTATTTTAGTTGACATTTAAAATTTAAATTAGAATTTACGATTTTAATTTCCTTTCAATCAGAGTATGCCAAAGCGTAAAACTTTGCTCTACTTGACGGTCAATCTTACTTGTCGAAAATATAACCCTTTACTATCTGTCGTAATTTTATTTTATGTTCCCAGGTTCTCAACCTTGCGATTTTAAACGTCAATATATGGTTTTGTGTACTTAACTTTTTACTGAAAATTTTAATTGTTACAAATTACAAATATTCGTTGATTCAAGCAAAGCCTTACTTTTCAACACACTCCGAAAGATCCCTACTTTTCACATTTTGTTCTATTTATTTAAACTCTCTAAACACACTACTTTATTTTATGGCCATATTTTACATAGCCATTTAAATGATAAAATTTTTTCTATATCTTTCTCAATTTAAAATGAGCAATTTTAAAATTCAAATTCTATTTACTTTATCAGGTAAAATTTCAAACAATTTTACCAACAACCTAAAACCAATTTCATAAAACATATCAAATTATATAAAAACCAATTATGAAATACATACTAAAACAGAAATTACATATAAAACCTATAGCCATATCTCCTACAAGATTATCAAAATATTTACTGAACATCAAATAATAATTTATAAAAACTCTTAAAACATCTGCTGAATAAATTCAAACACCTTCCCATATTGAAATTATAATATTTAAATACATATTTTAATTCAAAAAGTTTACTGAAACCTATTTAAACCTTTTTCAAGCATATCTTCACTCATTTACAAAATCTACAAATTTATTTAAATTCATTTAACCCTTTGATTAGAAAATATTTAACCCTTTGATTAGAAAATATTTAACCCTTTGATTATCATTTGGTTAACCCTTTCTTCATTAAAATTTTAAATACTGAGTTTTGTTTACAACTTATTTAATCATAGTTAAACCCTTTTAATGTAAAATATGTAACCCTTTTGTTCTCATTTGAATTAACCCTTTCTTCATGACAATTATACATACTGAAGTTTAATTTAAATTTATTTAAAATTCATCAATGCAATTTCTGAAGGAAATTGATATTTAATAAATTTTGTATACCTTTGCTAAATGGCTACAAGCCCATTTGCCTTTATTTTAGAACTTATATTTTTAAACCAATTTGCAAAAATTTCAATTTTCTTTCTAAGTTATTCTACCACCAAGATATTACTTTAAATACACATAAATCATGAAATAAACAATATATATATACTTATAATCACACAAAAGAAAACTTATATTAACATATTAAAATTGGTTAGCTAGACCCACTTACAAATTTAAAATCTCTTGTTTAATTTAACCCTTTTATTGTACCTTTTAAAAATTTAAAATCTACCCATATTAAAATCATGTCCCTTTGTTCTTACTCAAACCTTGGTTTGATTCAATTTATTTTATACACATATATAATTTCACCCTTTTCTAAATAAAATCAAAAACTTACATTCAAAAGCTTCAATTTGTTAGAACCCTTGTTTATTTTAAAAGAAAACAATTTATGTCAATTTGTTTATATGGAAAAATGTCGTAATGACTTCTTCTAAATAAATTACCAATTTAGTTTAATTTAATTATCTGAAATAACACTCCTGTTATAGGAGCACCTGAAACTAAAACATAGCCTTCCAATCAGCTGTTGTAAAACAATGGCCTTTTGTCCGCCATCTTGGATATTTACTTTTAGCAAATTATATTTAACTTCAGTTCAACACATCTTTTATTTAATTTCTTTACTCTTTCATAATATTTTAAACTCTTTAATTAATTTAAATCCTTTATTCGATTTGCTTATTTAAAACCCTTTCCCTTTACATAAGTTATAATCTAAAATTTCTATTTCCCTTACATACATAAAATACAACATAAATTCTGCATTTATGGCAACGCCATCTTGAAACCCCCCACTCTTTAAAACAAAGCCACCATCATTTACTTGTAAAATTTAAAGTTTACTGTTAATGATTTGAAAATTTATTTAAATTTTGTAACATTTTCCCAATTTAGAAAAAATTCTTCAAATTAAAATTTTAATTTGCAAAAGGAAAACAGTTTAGATCTGACCTGATTTCACACAAAGCATGGCTTGCCTATCTTCTCCCTCTCTTCTCCGTCTCTCCTCTTGTCCTCCAACGGGGTGGGGAAAATCCGGCGTGGCTGGTGCTTTGTTCCCACTGAAGAATACTTGGATGCGTCCCTCGCATTGCCGCCATCTTTGAAATCCTCCATCCCTTTGTGTGTTTTCTAGGCCTCGGGTAGATCCGCTCGCTTCACCCTTTGGTTGAATCCTTCCATCTTCTTTCTTCGATGCTATTCGCACCTCTTTTGAAATTCAATGGTTACCAGTAAAATTTTAGCTTTAAGCCCTTCTTTTAACACTGTTCTTGGGCATCTCTTAATACAGAAAATAAAAAGAAAAATCTTTTAAAAACGTTTACCAATTTAGTTAAATTTTGTTTAATTTTGTTTGAAATTTAGACTCACACTTTTTTAAACTGTTTGCTAGGTTACACTGTTCACATCGCCTTGTCTTTCTAGCACGGCTACAACACACACATTTAACGACGCTCGCACATAATTTGATGGAAAATTTATAGGAAAACCCCTTTCGCTGCGATCTTGAAATGCGAAAGGGGTCCCATTACGAAACTACTGCGTCACGACATCTCAACGAAGCGAACTGTCTCTAGCCACTCATAGTTTTTGAACTATTTACGGTAATAAAACTATTGTTCATTATTTTACCGGAGCTACACCCGACACCGACCTTACCCTTCGAGAGTCCTGGTTTAGCTGGGGCTCCAACAGACGCGAAGCCTGCTCAATCCCCGGGCAAACACCCCCACTTGCAGACCGTTCCCACGGGTTGTCAACCAATCAGGAGCTTAACTTGATGTCGCCTGATCGACTCGCGCACATCTTTTGTACTTTGGTGTAACGGCTCGCAAAAATGATAGACCGATCGATTTAATCCATTTTTTCGATCAAGCCGTATAACTCCTTAAGGGTGCTTCTGATGGAAATTTACTATTCTTTACTTTTGATTTTTCTCGTCTTGCTTTATCTCTGGAAATGTCGATGGTAATTCTAGGCCAATTTTGACCATCTTCCCCTTGCAAACTGCCTTAACTTTAAGTTACAAACCCTTCCCACGGTGGCTTGGTTTGTTTTACTTACATAAACTTTAGACTCTTTATGTTTTACATATTATATTTTTGCGGCATGTATTCCTGAAGAATATTGCCCGCCGCAATATCCCCCTTTAAAATTGAGACAAAATAAAATTTTTTGCAAAGTACCTTCAAAAAAAAAAAAAAAATTTACTTAAAAAAAATTTTATTTTTCGAGATTTATCTTTTCTCCTATTTTATTTGTGGGTGCTAGCTAACTCTTAATCTACCTTACTTATATATCTATTTGTCCTTGGTCCTCTTCTACTTCTTCTCACTGAAACACTTAAAAAACTTTCACAATATTAATAAGTACAACCCTAAATACATACATTTTTATAAGACTCACAACTCTCACTGTTCACTCACAGGCTTGATACAATAAATCTGATCTTGTTTTCTCTTTGCTTGATTTTTTAAAAGTTAAAAAATTTAAAATTTTTCTTAAATTTTCCATTTCTTAAATTTCCTACATTTATACCCTCATTAGTGGCTTTATTTTAATTTTTCATTACATACTTATAAACATTTTACATTTCTTATAAATAAACTACAAAATATCTAACCAAGTTCTTACAATTTATCAGCAGTTACTTACTTACGCTCCTTATCTTGAGTGAGGAACGATGTTCAGGTGTTCCCCTCTCACTCTCGGGCGCTGTCTCTATCAGCTGGCGTTATCTTGCCTACGCATTAGTCGGCCGCTCCACACAGCTGTGACCTTGCGTAGTAAAGCTACTTCCTCGTATTTTTTGCTTGGGTCAATGCTCTTACTGTAAACACAACTTTGGATCGATATTTGTTGCTCTAAGGCAACATACATTTTTTGTTTTGACGTCAGGTCAGCTATCTGGCTTCAATGTTTATTGTTAGTCTACGTATAATTTTATATCCTTAACATCGTACCTTCCCCTTACTTTATTTGTAACAATATTGGCCACTTCATAGGTCTTACGCCCTAGTTTCCTGGTTATTTTAAATGGGCCTTCGTAAATCAATAGTAACTTTTCTGTCTCTTTTCTTTGCACATTGGAGCGGTTATGCCTTGTGATTAATACTAGGTCGTTGACTTGGAAGTGCGTCTCCTTACAGGTTCTATTTGTCCTTGCCGCTCTGTAGTCTCCCTTAGTCCTAATTCGCTGAAATACTTTCTGAAGCATCTCCCTCCTAGTCTCCACTACCGCATTCCTACAATCCTCAGGGATATATCCTTCCCATACATAGTTTGTTTCCACTCCCCAGTGGACCATTGCCGGCGTGTAGCCTGTGATCTCGTGTGGCATTTGGTTATGATTTTTTTCTATGTATTGCAAGTATTTTTGCCACGAGGATTGTGCATTACTACAGTATGTCCGTAAAATTCTTCCCAAATCTCGATTTATACGCTCGGCTAAATTTACCTGGGGATGCCGAACAGGGATAAGAATGTGTCGCACCCCTACTGCCTCGATCCATTCTTTCCACTGTTTGGAGGTAAATGCCGCGCCGAAATCGGTAAGAATTTTAATCGGTTTTCCCACTGTATTAAAATACTCAGTCATGCGGTCGATGGAGGTTTTGGAGTTCGGGCTTTTCACAGCGTATAATTTTAGGAACTTTGAGAACACGTCAAGGATCACTAGTACGTGTCTCGCCCCTCCTATACTCCTGGGTAGGGGCCCTAAGAAGTCTACGGCAACCATTTCCCCTGGTTGTTGTGTAAGGATTGGTCTTGTTAATGCTTGTGAGTACCTGTTAGTGTGCTTGGCGTATTGACATATTTTGCATCTCCTTATCACTTCCATAACCCTTTGGTACATATTCTTTATATAGAAGCTCCGACCTAGCATTTTTGCCAATTTATTTCTCCCAATGTGCAAGTACACCTGGTGTACTTCGTTTATGAGTGGCTCAATGTTCCCTTCTGGAATCACTATTTTATTTTTTCCTCTCACTTTAAAGCACAAATATCCTTCTATTACCTCGTATCTCGGGTACCTTTGTATATTTTCTATTATATTATTTAAATCTATTTGTTCCCTTTGTCCTTCTTTCCATGATAGGATTATTTGTCTTAAGGGTCTCTCGCTTTTCATTTCATTTAGCCTGATAACTGCCTGCTCGTTTTTTAGTTTTCCGATCCCACTTTGTGCCTGGTACATGCGGCTGACCGTATCGCAAGGTATGTTCTCCTTGCCAGGGCAGTGAATAACGGAGGGTTGGTATTCTTGGATCGCTAGTGTCCATCTGGTGATGCGAGAGTTGGTGAAGTTGCAAGTGTTTAAAAATTGCAATGCCTTGTTATCAGTGATGATGTGCAACGGCGCTCCTAATATAAGTGGTCTAAATTTCTTGAGGCCGTGCACTATGGCCAGCAGTTCTTTCTCGCACACGCTGTATGACAATTCTGCTTTCTTGAGGGTCCTACTAGCGAATCCAATAACCGCCAAATCCCCGTTATCGTCCTTTTGATAGAGTTGACTTGCTATCGCTATGTGGCTGGCATCCGTTTGTAGGAAAACATCCTGCCCAGCTCTTGGGTGTGTAATCGTTACTGCCTCGAGAAACAACCCTTTGACACGATCAAAAGCCGCCTGCATGTCTGAGTTCCAAATCCAGGGTTGTTGCTTGCGCAGGAGCTTTAAAAGAGGTGAGGTTTCCTGTGAATACTTGCTCGTAAAACGAGCATAGTAATTCACAAATCCTAGAAACGATTGTAACTGCTTTTTATTCTTAGGCACTGGGAAATCGTGTATTGCCTGTAGCTTCTCTGGGTCTGTTCGTACCCCTTCCTGAGTAAAGATGTATCCTAGGAATTTCACCTCCTCCTGACAGAAAAATGTTTTTCTTGGATTTATGGTCAAGTTTCCTTCCCTGAATTTGGTGAAGATCGTTCTTAAATGTTCGAGGTGTTCCTCGAACGTCTCAGACAAGCATAACAGGTCGTCGACGTATGCTAGAATGTTTTCCTCTAATTCCTGTCCCAGCGTCAAATCCACCGTCCTAACCAATGCCGCTAAGGAGTTCTGTAGTCCGAAAGGCACTACCTTGAAGTTGTACACCTTGTTGTTGAAGAGGAACCCCGTATACTTCTTGGAGTCATGTGTAAGAGGTATTTGCCAAAAACTAGACGTGAGATCAATCTTGGAGATATACCTCTTACATCTTCCTTTCCTTAGAATCTCGTCAATCGCTGGTGCGCTTTCGTAATCTGGTACAGTGATGTCATTCAGTCTCCTAGCATCAAGGCATAGTCTGATGGACTTGTCTGGCTTGAGGACCATTACCATCGGGTTGATGTATGGCGTTCTTGACCTCTCAATGATGTCGTTGGCTAGCATAACGTCGATTTCCTGTTGGACCTGTTTCCTATAGTTTATAGGGATCGGATAACTCCTCTTTATAAATGGTTTATCCTCATATATTTTCAATTTATGTTTATACTTATTTGACCTTCCTGGAGTCTCGCTGAATACCTCATTGTATTCTTCTATTAATTTTCCCAGCCTTTCCTCCTGAGTCTTTGTGAGAATTGAGTTATTTTTATCCTGCTGCTGTATTGTACTCAGGTTTCTTACATTGTATAGTCTATGTGGTTTCAGTGTTTGGCCATTTTTAAAATTTTTGTGTTTCTTTCTCTTTACTCTACTCTTCCAATCTACAACTCCTAATCTCCTCCTCATCCTGTATCTGGGTCTAGTTCGTTTTGCCTTGTCCTGAGTTCTCTTTTCTCCTCCTTTTTTCTTCCTATTACGTTTGTTTTTCTTTTCCTCTGGCTCGCTCGCATCCTTGTTTCCTTCCGGGATTTCCGCATGGTCGTAGGAACATCCTGGGCCTCCTTGTCTTCTCTGTACCTTTCCTCCTATTTCTTCCTCTTGTCCTTTATACTTTTGATGCCTACTTTCGGCTTTCTCGGGCTCTGCCCTTTTTACCGCCCTAGTTCCACTTGTGTGACCTTCTTTGCGCCTCCCTTCCGGCACATTTCCGCTTACTTTGCCATCGGCTCCTCTTCTTTTGCTTAAAGCTGCTGCTCCCTTCTTGCTTTCTTTTTGCTCTATTTCTTTTGCCTCCTGGCCTTCTGGTTTTCCCTTTTTCTCCTTTTTACTACCTCTCTGTACTATTTTTGCATTTGGTTTTTCCTTTGCCACTTCTGCTCCAACATTTCCTTCAGATTGGGATCCATGTCCCAATCCCCCCCCGAGACTCGGCCACTCCGGGTTCTCGATAGGGGTAACGACGTCAGCCTGGTGTACGGCTGGCGCCAGTACAAGCCCCTCTTCTTCGCTTGTACCAATCCATCCCACCTTGTCGATTTTTGCTCTTCTACTAATCTCTTGGAGCTCTCCTGGATGGTCTTGTGCAGATCTTACTTCTTCTCCTTCCTGAGCTTCCAAGTTAGTAATGGCTGTGTTTGGATGGTCTTGTACATGTCTTACTTCTTCTCCTTCCTGAGCTTCCTGATTTCGAGTTTCTTCCAGTTGGCTTGCATTTCCGTTTCCTTCTTGGATCTTGGCAAGGTCACTGGAACTCTTTGGGCCTCCCTGTTTTGCAGCTTCCTGCTGCCTACTATTTTTCTCATTCTCTTCCTTTCTTCCTCCTTTACTGTTACTGGGTAGCTGTTCTACAGCATCCTTGGGCTCAGCCCCACCCATCGCCCTGTTTCCACTCTGTTCCCTTTTGCCTTCTCCTTCCAGCACGTTTTTGCTCGCTTCTCTGTCAGATATAACTCTTTTTGGCCTCTCTTTTTCTCTTACTATCCTTTTACCCTTCTTTATACTACTAATACTCTTTTTTATTCCTTTGTTCCGGGTCTCGGTTTGAAAGTTGTCCAAGAATTCTATGGCGTTGACCACGGACTCCCGATGAGCTCCTATGCAAGCACTGCTAATTTCCCTTTCGAAGTGTGCTATTACTTTGCTCACCAAGTACCTCTCAGGTATTGGTGGGTCCAGGTTCCTGGCCTTGTTAATCATCACCACGAAGTAGTCAGACCTCTTGTATGGTCCCATCTCGTTATACTTCCCAGTGTCTAACTGCCGCCGTATCTTCTCTTGCGCAGCAAATCCCCAGTACATGTTAAGAAACTTGCTCTTAAATTCCTCGTACTGGTCTTCTGGCCGTTGCACTGCCAGCCACCAAGCTTTTGCTGTTCTTTGTAGATTCCTTACAATCATTTGAAGCTTGGTCTCCTCCTCGAGCATGGGGTCGATTTCTTCGAAAAGCTCTTCCATCTTTTTTATGAAGTCAACTGGATCTTCATTTTCCTTCCCGAAGAACTCGATCCTTTGGATTCCCACTATCTGATGGTAGGCCCACACTCTCGGTTTCTCCCTGTAGACGGTTGGTCCTGGTTGTCTGACGTTGCTTACTTCCTCTTGTTCTTTCTTTACTTCTTCCTTCCTCCGTTCTTGCTCTCTTTCTTCTTTTTCTCTTTGCCATCTCATTTTCTTTTGTTCCCACTCTTCCTCTCTCTCTTTTCGTTCTTGCTCTCTCTTTTCTTCTCTCTCTTCCCTCTCCTTTCGCTCTTGCTCTCTCTTTTCTTCTCTCTCTTTATCCCTCTTTGCTTCTCTTTCTTCTCTCTCCTTTCGCTCCTGTTCTCTTTCCTTTCGTTCTTGCTCTCTCTTTTCTTCTCTCTCCTTTTGCTCCTGTTCTCTCTCCTTTCGTTCTAGTTCTCTCTTTTCTTCCCTTTCTTTATCCCTCTTTGCTTCTCTCTCTTCCCTCTCCTTTCTTTTTTGCTCTCTCCTTTCTTCTCTCTCCTTTCGCTCTTGCTCTCTCTCCTTTCGCTCCTGTTCTCTCTCCTTTCGTTCTTGCTCTCTCTCTTCTTCTCTCTCCTTTCGCTCTTGCTCTCTCTTCTTTCGTTCTCGCTCTATCCACCACTCCAAGAACTTCTCTATATCACTCTTCTCCTGCTGCTTTGGTGATGCCATCATCTCTGTTTTATTTTATTTCTTCCCTCCTTTTTTTTCCTTTTTTTTTTTTTCAGTTTATATATAATCCTATCCTACTCCTTCTACTCAGACTATGAATATGTTTCCTTACATATTCCTTCTTCCGTTTGTTGTCGCTGGATGTCGTGCGTGTGTTTCTTATGTGCGCGTTCGTCTATGTGTTTGCTTCTTTTTACTTACTGCTAATTACCCCTACTTTACTTTCTTAACTATTTTAAACTATTTCTCATACTAAACTATTTACCTCTTAATTTCATCTTCTTATCTTATTTTTAAATTAATTTACCAGTGTTTTAACCTAGAACTGCAATATAACTCTTTTCTTTAACATTTTATTTTTTATTTCTTACACTTCCTAGGTCGAATTTCGCCATGTCTTTTTATGATTTTAATAGAGACCGAAATATTTATACGGGAAAGTCCGCAACTCTTCCCGTCGGTCCCACTCGTTGGGGCGCCATCTTACTAACTGCAACGGACCGAGCCAACCTACGCACCATGCCGTCAACCCTACCGTCGTTGACCAGCACGCGCGCGCAAGCCGCCCACCAAAACGACGCCCGTTGCAGAGCAAGAATTTTGAAACGAGCCGCTCGCAGCCGAAACCACGAACGCTGTGCAATGCTCGCCAAAATCTGCCAGAGAACAAGTCACTGGACTTAAAAAAGAAAAAACCTAACTTGCTGCGGATTCTACCCTTAGCGGGTAAGTCGTCCCGGGGGATGGGTTCTTTTGAAAGACATCTAAACGGCGAAATGACCATATCAACTGTAGGAGAGTGTAAGAAACTTGTTTAAAACAATACTCAGTTTGTTTGCAAGTTAGTTAAAAAATCTTTATTTTTTAAATTTGAAAATTTAAAATTTACTATTACAATGCACAGTCTGCAATTTATTTGACTTAAAAATTTATATCCTTTGTATTGGTTCTTAACACAGTTAAAAAACCATACTGCTTATTTTAGTTGACATTTAAAATTTAAATTAGAATTTACGATTTTAATTTCCTTTCAATCAGAGTATGCCAAAGCGTAAAACTTTGCTCTACTTGACGGTCAATCTTACTTGTCGAAAATATAACCCTTTACTATCTGTCGTAATTTTATTTTATGTTCCCAGGTTCTCAACCTTGCGATTTTAAACGTCAATATATGGTTTTGTGTACTTAACTTTTTACTGAAAATTTTAATTGTTACAAATTACAAATATTCGTTGATTCAAGCAAAGCCTTACTTTTCAACACACTCCGAAAGATCCCTACTTTTCACATTTTGTTCTATTTATTTAAACTCTCTAAACACACTACTTTATTTTATGGCCATATTTTACATAGCCATTTAAATGATAAAATTTTTTCTATATCTTTCTCAATTTAAAATGAGCAATTTTAAAATTCAAATTCTATTTACTTTATCAGGTAAAATTTCAAACAATTTTACCAACAACCTAAAACCAATTTCATAAAACATATCAAATTATATAAAAACCAATTATGAAATACATACTAAAACAGAAATTACATATAAAACCTATAGCCATATCTCCTACAAGATTATCAAAATATTTACTGAACATCAAATAATAATTTATAAAAACTCTTAAAACATCTGCTGAATAAATTCAAACACCTTCCCATATTGAAATTATAATATTTAAATACATATTTTAATTCAAAAAGTTTACTGAAACCTATTTAAACCTTTTTCAAGCATATCTTCACTCATTTACAAAATCTACAAATTTATTTAAATTCATTTAACCCTTTGATTAGAAAATATTTAACCCTTTGATTAGAAAATATTTAACCCTTTGATTATCATTTGGTTAACCCTTTCTTCATTAAAATTTTAAATACTGAGTTTTGTTTACAACTTATTTAATCATAGTTAAACCCTTTTAATGTAAAATATGTAACCCTTTTGTTCTCATTTGAATTAACCCTTTCTTCATGACAATTATACATACTGAAGTTTAATTTAAATTTATTTAAAATTCATCAATGCAATTTCTGAAGGAAATTGATATTTAATAAATTTTGTATACCTTTGCTAAATGGCTACAAGCCCATTTGCCTTTATTTTAGAACTTATATTTTTAAACCAATTTGCAAAAATTTCAATTTTCTTTCTAAGTTATTCTACCACCAAGATATTACTTTAAATACACATAAATCATGAAATAAACAATATATATATACTTATAATCACACAAAAGAAAACTTATATTAACATATTAAAATTGGTTAGCTAGACCCACTTACAAATTTAAAATCTCTTGTTTAATTTAACCCTTTTATTGTACCTTTTAAAAATTTAAAATCTACCCATATTAAAATCATGTCCCTTTGTTCTTACTCAAACCTTGGTTTGATTCAATTTATTTTATACACATATATAATTTCACCCTTTTCTAAATAAAATCAAAAACTTACATTCAAAAGCTTCAATTTGTTAGAACCCTTGTTTATTTTAAAAGAAAACAATTTATGTCAATTTGTTTATATGGAAAAATGTCGTAATGACTTCTTCTAAATAAATTACCAATTTAGTTTAATTTAATTATCTGAAATAACACTCCTGTTATAGGAGCACCTGAAACTAAAACATAGCCTTCCAATCAGCTGTTGTAAAACAATGGCCTTTTGTCCGCCATCTTGGATATTTACTTTTAGCAAATTATATTTAACTTCAGTTCAACACATCTTTTATTTAATTTCTTTACTCTTTCATAATATTTTAAACTCTTTAATTAATTTAAATCCTTTATTCGATTTGCTTATTTAAAACCCTTTCCCTTTACATAAGTTATAATCTAAAATTTCTATTTCCCTTACATACATAAAATACAACATAAATTCTGCATTTATGGCAACGCCATCTTGAAACCCCCCACTCTTTAAAACAAAGCCACCATCATTTACTTGTAAAATTTAAAGTTTACTGTTAATGATTTGAAAATTTATTTAAATTTTGTAACATTTTCCCAATTTAGAAAAAATTCTTCAAATTAAAATTTTAATTTGCAAAAGGAAAACAGTTTAGATCTGACCTGATTTCACACAAAGCATGGCTTGCCTATCTTCTCCCTCTCTTCTCCGTCTCTCCTCTTGTCCTCCAACGGGGTGGGGAAAATCCGGCGTGGCTGGTGCTTTGTTCCCACTGAAGAATACTTGGATGCGTCCCTCGCATTGCCGCCATCTTTGAAATCCTCCATCCCTTTGTGTGTTTTCTAGGCCTCGGGTAGATCCGCTCGCTTCACCCTTTGGTTGAATCCTTCCATCTTCTTTCTTCGATGCTATTCGCACCTCTTTTGAAATTCAATGGTTACCAGTAAAATTTTAGCTTTAAGCCCTTCTTTTAACACTGTTCTTGGGCATCTCTTAATACAGAAAATAAAAAGAAAAATCTTTTAAAAACGTTTACCAATTTAGTTAAATTTTGTTTAATTTTGTTTGAAATTTAGACTCACACTTTTTTAAACTGTTTGCTAGGTTACACTGTTCACATCGCCTTGTCTTTCTAGCACGGCTACAACACACACATTTAACGACGCTCGCACATAATTTGATGGAAAATTTATAGGAAAACCCCTTTCGCTGCGATCTTGAAATGCGAAAGGGGTCCCATTACGAAACTACTGCGTCACGACATCTCAACGAAGCGAACTGTCTCTAGCCACTCATAGTTTTTGAACTATTTACGGTAATAAAACTATTGTTCATTATTTTACCGGAGCTACACCCGACACCGACCTTACCCTTCGAGAGTCCTGGTTTAGCTGGGGCTCCAACAGACGCGAAGCCTGCTCAATCCCCGGGCAAACACCCCCACTTGCAGACCGTTCCCACGGGTTGTCAACCAATCAGGAGCTTAACTTGATGTCGCCTGATCGACTCGCGCACATCTTTTGTACTTTGGTGTAACGGCTCGCAAAAATGATAGACCGATCGATTTAATCCATTTTTTCGATCAAGCCGTATAACTCCTTAAGGGTGCTTCTGATGGAAATTTACTATTCTTTACTTTTGATTTTTCTCGTCTTGCTTTATCTCTGGAAATGTCGATGGTAATTCTAGGCCAATTTTGACCATCTTCCCCTTGCAAACTGCCTTAACTTTAAGTTACAAACCCTTCCCACGGTGGCTTGGTTTGTTTTACTTACATAAACTTTAGACTCTTTATGTTTTACATATTATATTTTTGCGGCATGTATTCCTGAAGAATATTGCCCGCCGCAGTGCGTGTTTGTTTGAGTATCATCAACTCTTTGAGAATCGCATACTAGAATGACATAAAATATATACTATTTTAAAAATGCAATAATTAAAAGAAGGTTTAATTTTAGTTAGGTTTCATAGAATCTTATTTAAGTTGCAAATAATTAAATTGTTACTGTATTTTAAACACAAATTGTTTTTTGAACTCAGTAACCAATAGTGTTTTGTAATTTTTGTGGTAGCAGATGTAAATATAATATATTTTTATTTTATAAACAAAAGGGACATTATTACTTCTTTTTATTGGTACAAAATTTTAATAACTTTTCGAACTGTTCTAATGATTCTTAATTGAACTGTATGCTATGTTGTTGTGTAGCCCCGTATTTATTTTCGGATTACTAAATTTATACACAATGTCTACGCCCACTCTTGCTATATTGAGATGGCTTTCTATTATTCTTGTTATAGAATAGAAGTCACATATTGTATTGACTGTGCCAACTTAAATTTTAGTTAATCACTTTTACATTAGTTTATGAGCATCCAAACTTTTAAATTTTAGTATTTTTGTTATAGATTTATTTGTTTTTACATCAATTTCATTTGTATTATGCATTGCTAAATCCATGTGATTCCCTTAATATAAAGCAAATTTTACATCTATCCTTTTTTTATCCATTATAGATATAGCACATCTAAAAGAGTGTGTAGTCACATTTTTAGCACATATTTTGGCCATAGTATTATTTTAAATATGTTTTTAATTGGGTTTTTGTTGTCACCACTGTATTGCTCATCTAAATGGTTTCTTTTATCCATTGACAAACAGTACTGGAAATCATCAGGATGGTAAATTGTATCAGTATTGCCCAATGGGTCATCAGATTGGTCTGAGGTGTTATTACTATCGGCAAACATTCTTCATCAGTTCTTACTTACCACTGTCTAACAGTGAACATCTCAATCTATATAAGAAATGGTGAGAAAAACTCCCTAATACCTTTTCCAGTCATTTGATTGATCCTGAAATATATAAACAAGTGAAAGCAATCTGTTTAGTAAAATTACAAAGTAATTGATACTTCTTACTAATCAAGTACTTGTAAAAATAAATATTAATAGATAAAGAATGAATAAATGCAGTTACTTAACATAGTTACACACAACGTGGCAAACGGCTAATACAAAATTTATTTTATGATATTATGGTAAGTATTAAGATTAATAGTGGACATGCTATATACAGTCTTAAGTGTTTTTACTTTTTTATGCTACAATATTCAATATGGAGTTGTTGCAAAGATAAAGATAACTGCTTTAGCATTTTGATGTGGCCTACTCAATTTTATACACTTAAATGGACTATAGTCCATATCTTGCAATTTTTGTGCTATACATCTTGAGGTATTTTGTATGAGTTACACTTTTTTGTATTAACTTGCAAGAAAAACCACTACTTACTGTTTTATTCAGTAGACTCGTTTCGCACTAGGTCAGCGCATTTTTCAATGCTGTGAGCTACTGACAAGACTGTAGCTCAGGTGTGTTGGGTTGGTGTGAGTCTGTGGTGTGTTATTGTTCACAGAGTAGTTGTTATACTATTATAATTCAATGTTTATTATGACATTGGGCTATTATAAGATAACACTAAATAAACTCAGTAATTAACAGTTATAACAATATTAATATTACTTAAGTAAAACACTAATTAATTTTACAAAACTAATTGAATGTTGTTGGAGGAAAATAAGCTATACAAAGCATATTTGATTGTTGCTATATATTTGCTTGTGTACTATTTAATGCTATAACTCAGATTCATTTGAATTAAAAGAAAAGTGGGTCAGGTATAAGTTCTAACCGTATATTACTGTCTTAATTTATAATAACTTTTGATAATTTGGCTCAGACATGTAATAACGAAGCTTAAACAAAACACCTTTGTTACTTTCACGCATATGAAAGCTATTGAATTTTCATGGTCAATTAAATTTTCTATTTTAGTTCATAAAACCCAACAATTTATAAAAATATAAATAGCGTACATGTTATTTCATAAATACATTCACTGCACCATAAAACTATATTGTAACTTACAATAGTTTACAATATCTAATTAAAAATACATTATAGGCCTATACCTATATTAGAATGTAGAATAATTTCACCTTGATAAAGTGTTTATAGTAGAATAGTAGCTTATTGACCTTAGAATGTTGCTTTCTAAATATATCTTTATAAATAATTAGGTACACGAGTATTTTATTAAATATGAAGTATGTGATATCTAAGAAACTGTGTAGTACTGCTTGCATGTAAATGGGAAAGTTTCACAATACATGGATTGGGTATATTTGAATATTTATTTATGTTTTTTTTTTTATTATAATGGGACTATTAAGACCTGTAGCACAAAAACTTATTGGATGGACATAAACATATAATTTTGCATCAGGTTACGTTATGAGTCACACAGTGAATTAAATGCTAACATATGCTTTCATAGAACAGCTGATTTTATGTTATATGCTATGTTGTAAAACAACGGTTGAACATGTTACATTATTTATTGAACATTGTCCAGGAAAACGATTATCAATAGATATGACCTATATATTAGATATGACTAAATATATTAATTTATTTAAATTTCGATAAATCTCAATAGAAATAATTCAATATAACAATAATAATGTTATGTATTTTTTAACTAATTTTGGAAATAAAAACATTGTTAGGGCCATCTGATAACAAATGTTTAGGTAATTTCTCAAAATTTCTGTAAATGGGGCAGTAAAAGTTTTCACTTCTGTCAGCCTCCTCCGAGTGCCACAACCTAATAAAAAAAAGCCCTGACAGAATTTAAACAATATTGTTCTGTCAAAAGCAAACATAGCTATTAACATCGTACATAAATAACCTTTTATTACTATTTCCCCTGCATAATATGTAACATAAAATGTACTATGGAACGTTACTCTTGACCCTATGGGTAACCAGTCACCCATATATTATTTTGAATGAGTAAAAAGTAAAATTAATCATTAAAAGAAATTTGTAGATACATTTTTAAATTACACTTGTTATAATTACTAAAATTATATAACAAATAAGGCATATTTATAAATAATTTAAATGATTTATTTTATTATTTCTTTTACTCTGAAAATAATACCTATTTTTTATCCAAAAAATTATTATTTTCAGAGTAAAAGAAAGATTAAAATGAAACATTCACAGTATTTTAATGCCTTCTCAGTTTTATCACCCGGTGCTGCGACCTTTTGCCAAGTTCTTGTACCAACTGAAGACGTTTTAAACTACAGTACTTTTATATTTTTAAATACAGTTTTATCAGGACTGCAACTATTTTAGCTGAATACACGCATTTTGAAAAGTTATACATAGGTCATATGGGTAACATATAATTTAACACAACAGCTGATTTTATGTTACAGGTTATGTTGTAGAACAGCTGTTTTAATATTAATGTTATATTAATATTGAATATTTTTCATTATTTGATGAATACATCAATTTATATTTTAATAAATGTTACTAAAATTAATTCAATATAATGGTATTGGCCTATATTTTTTTTGTTCTAATTTTTTTAATTAAAACACTCGAACGAGTTTGATACTTTTTAAGAACAGAATTTCATTAAATTAGTTTTTTCTAACATGTAATAAAGATTTTCTATTAACTAATTTCTTTTATAATTAGCTAGAATCTATTAAAAGCTCCAATTACATCTTGAGATGAAGTATTATTCTCTTCTATCCCGGTGACGGCCACATTGTAAATTATTTAAATTACTAAAACTAAGTAAGGAATGTAATCCCAGGATATAGATGCTGTAAAGGCATGTTACACAAAAATACAATCCTGTTTTTTATTCAAGCTCTTCTTCTATCCCTTCAGCAGTGTGTCACACTCAATGGTAATTCCAAATTGGTAACTTATCAGGATCTGTAAAATAGGGTAACGGCACTTCATTAAAGACAAGTTTTAATAATTTGTTCCCTAGTAGAAGCCTAATAATAATGGCAGTACTATGTTTATAGCAATGCACATGTAGACTACTGGAATGTAGACTACATGTAGGGTACAAATAGGGTAACGGCACTTCATTAAAGACAAGTTTTAATAATTTGTTCCCTAGTAGAAGCCTAATAATAATGGCAGTACTATGTTTATAGCAATGCACATGTAGACTACTGGAATGTAGACTACATGTAGGGTACAAATAGGGTAACGGCACTTCATTAAAGACAAGTTTTAATAATTTGTTCCCTAGTAGAAGCCTAATAATAATGGCAGTACTATGTTTATAGCAATGCACATGTAGACTACTGGAATGTAGACTACATGTAGGGTACAAATAGGGTAACGGCACTTCATTAAAGACAAGTTTTAATAATTTGTTCCCTAGTAGAAGCCTAATAATAATGGCAGTACTATGTTTATAGCAATGCACATGTAGACTACTGGAATGTAGACTACATGTAGGGTACAAATAGGGTAACGGCACTTCATTAAAGACAAGTTTTAATAATTTGTTCCCTAGTAGAAGCCTAATAATAATGGCAGTACTATGTTTATAGCAATGCACATGTAGACTACTGGAATGTAGACTACATGTAGGGTACAAATAGGGTAACGGCACTTCATTAAAGACAAGTTTTAATAATTTGTTCCCTAGTAGAAACCTAATAATAATGGCAGTACTATGTTTATAGCAATGCACATGTAGACTACTGGAATGTAGACTACATGTAGGGTACAAATAGGGTAACGGCACTTCATTAAAGACAAGTTTTAATAATTTGTTCCCTAGTAGAAACCTAATAATAATGGCAGTACTATGTTTATAGCAATGCACATGTAGACTACTGGAATGTAGACTACATGTAGGGTACAAATAGGGTAACGGCACTTCATTAAAGACAAGTTTTAATAATTTGTTCCCTAGTAGAAGCCTAATAATAATGGCAGTACTATGTTTATAGCAATGCACATGTAGACTACTGGAATGTAGACTACATGTAGGGTACAAATAGGGTAACGGCACTTCATTAAAGACAAGTTTTAATAATTTGTTCCCTAGTAGAAGCCTAATAATAATGGCAGTACTATGTTTATAGCAATGCACATGTAGACTACTGGAATGTAGACTACATGTAGGGTACAAATAGGGTAACGGCACTTCATTAAAGACAAGTTTTAATAATTTGTTCCCTAGTAGAAGCCTAATAATAATGGCAGTACTATGTTTATAGCAATGCACATGTAGACTACTGGAATGTAGACTACATGTAGGGTACAAATAGGGTAACGGCACTTCATTAAAGACAAGTTTTAATAATTTGTTCCCTAGTAGAAGCCTAATAATAATGGCAGTACTATGTTTATAGCAATGCACATGTAGACTACTGGAATGTAGACTACATGTAGGGTACAAATAGGGCAACGGCACTTCATTAAAGACAAGTTTTAATAATTTGTTCCCTAGTAGAAACCTAATAATAATGGCAGTACTATGTTTATAGCAATGCACATGTAGGCTACTGGAATGTAGACTACATGTAGGGTACAAATAGGGTAACGGCACTTCATTAAAGACAAGTTTTAATAATTTGTTCCCTAGTAGAAACCTAATAATTATGGTAGTATTATGTTTAAAGCAATACACATGTAGACTACTGGAATCTGCACGTGTGCAACTTTTTATAAACATATTTATTTAAACATTGTTTAAACCAATTGACTATTAATAACTTAAATTTATGTTATAGAGAAAAGTACTGGCTTCAATAGTATTTTATAATTATGTAACTCCTATTAGTCCACACTCTCCTTATATGTAACTTGTCCAAATCTTCAATCTTTAATGAAATACTTTATTCATCCGCTCAAGTTCAAATACATTTTTTTAAAACTTGTAGTGGATGACACTTGATGTTAATATAGTTTTTAAAATAATTAATTAAATTTAATAATGAATTACTTTTAGTTCTATAGGGGAGAAAAATTTACAGGAAAGAGGCAAGGTATGCATTATAGTTATTTCTTTCATTTGGCTTAAAATAAGTGAACATATGATTTGATAAAACAGCTGATTTTATATAATCGGTTATATGGTAGAACAGCTGTTTTTACGCATAGGGTATGTATTTTAATATTATTAATTATAATTATTTAATAAAACGTAAATAAAATAATTATTTTTGACCTAATTAGGAATTGACTTTAAACTAGTTTTGTTTATATGACTTCTTTTTCATGTTAGTTTTTATATATTTCCCTCGTTTTATGGAAGAGTATATTAAGTCTCTTGACAGTGACGGGTTTGGAGACATTATTTCCTTTTGGTACTTTATGAAGGGTAACAAGCGTGTGTTGTGTGAGGTGGGACTATAATAGAATGTAAAGGAGCTATTATTTACTAAGGCGGTAAAAAGTTGTTTGTACCTACTGTCCCTAAGGGTTCGGAAGGACTAGATAATTACAGGTTGGAGGGACTGATTTCCTTCCGGAACTGAGAGCCCATGGACATTGTCCTTACTGTGCTTTATTCAGGTTTATATTAGATTCTAAAATCAGCTGTTAACCAAACTAAATCCAGTCGTTGAAAGTTTTTGTGAGTGAAGTTTGATGGACATATATTGATTTTACGTCTTGATAGATTGTATGTGATTTTCTCTTGGATTTGAAATAAAGTTGATAATAATATTGGTTATCGTCATGTAACTCGTGACAAATACGGCTGTTGCTAGTGTCTTATTGTGGCACTATTGTAGGGGTTCCTTTCGATTTTACGGCGTAAATCAGCATTGACTTCTGCAGTTACTCCTTTCCCCCAACGTCTTGTAAATCGAATTTAACCTATACACCTTCCCGCCAAATTTCCTCTAGATTATACATCTGTTTACGACATCCTTTACGGAAGTATATAAATTAGCCTTCTTATACTCAATCTTAAAATAGTTCTAAAAATGTTGAAAAATCTTTCATTAGTATCACGAGGTGTAATCAAGTAATAAAAGCTAATTGATAACATCAATAACATTTATTTTCAAAATAAAGACGTTTCGACAGCTAGTTCATCATCTTCATCAGGCCTGGCTCAGATCATTTAAACCAGAGTTAAAACCGGCATGAGTTAGGCCTGGTGAAGATGGGAAACTAGGTGAAAATAATTGTTGTTGACTCATATATCAACTGTATTTTATTAATATCAAGACTGAGTGTGAATATACAAATATCTTTAATTGGTTTTTAATATTACTGTACGTTTCCAAACAAGAATCTTCTTCAGGAGCAAATATTTTTAAAATTATATTTCCTTTGAAACAACATACATTCAATATTTTTAAACACCAACCAAACACACTCTACAAATCACTGACAGTGCGTCAGTATAAATAAAAATAAATTTATCATACAAATTCAATGTCAAATATTCACTAAAAAAAAAAGAAATACTGTACCATGCTATATTAGAAAGGAATATCTATATTACATCTTGCGGTTATAGTAGACCTATTACAGCTTGACGTTTTTCATACTGAATTTTTGCTATAATTTTTATTTTTCATTTATACTGATGTAGTGTCAGTGATTATGTAAATTCTTTTTACATTCCTTCTATTAGTTCTCACTCTCCCTATTTATATATATACATCTTGTTCAAATTTTCAATCGCTAATAAAATACTTTCTATTCATCCACTCAAGTTCAAATGCATTTAAACGTGTAGTGGACGACACTTGATGTTAATACAGTTTTTTCAAATATTAATTAGTTAGCTTTAATATTCGTGACACTTTGATATTACTTGCGACCAGACTTTTTGTTAACTAAAGGTTGTTAAATTGTTAACTTACACTTGGAGGAAACGTTTTGTTTTACGGCAAATAACATCTCAGAAACAGATAAAGACTCAACAAACAAATATCATCACACAGTTTAACATGTAATTAATTCAACTAAACATGTAATATCTAAAGCACAGACAAAATACCTTAAAGCAATAAGACCTATGGCACATACTCTACAAGCACTTCCTAAACTACATAAACAAGGAACACCAAAAAGACCAATAATCAACAGCCAACAATCACCCGCAAACAAACTAGCACGCCATATGGATAGAACTATTAGAAAGTACATAAAACTAGACACACACACACACAAATATAAAGAACACAATAGATCTAGTAAACAAAATAAAGAACATTGAAATCCCTCATAACTCAACCTTGGCATCGCTTGACATCACAAACCTATATACCAATATCCCAGTCACAGAAACACTAAACATATTACGAGACAATCTAAAACTTAACAACACTTCAGAAAATATCACAAAAGAAATCATACACATTTTGAACACCATTACACAACAGAACTACTCACTCACAACAACAAATATTACACACAGAAACAAGGCCTACCAATGGGTTCACCGATTTCAAGCATACTCGCAGAAGTATTCCTACAACACATAGAACAGAATAAAATCATAAATAACAACAAACACGCAGATAAGATAATATATTGGCACAGATATGTAGATGACGTTATAATACTATACCAAGGAAACATGAAACAATGCCAACAACTCCAAACACATATAAACAAAATACACAAAAATATCCAGTTCACTGCAGAGTTTGAAAACAACAAAACATTGAATTTCTTAGACATCACCATAACAAAAAATCAGAACAACATGAATTCAACATATACCGCAAGCCAACCATGACAGACACACTGATACACAATTCATCGAACCACCCAATGCAACATAAACACACTGCATTCAAACATTTACTACACAGACTAAATAAAATACCTATGTCCACAACTAACTACACAGAGGAACTAAACACAATCAAATAGTTAGCTCACAAAAACGGATATGACAATAATTTAATAGACAAACTACACAGAATAATACTCAACAAGAACAGTAACAACAACACAAACAACAAAAACACGAACACAAACAAATGCGTCACCCTCACATACATAAACAAACTCACAAATAAAATAGCACAGCAATTCAAAAAAGCAGGTTACAATGTAGCTTAAAGAACCACAAATAAAAGCCAAACAGCTATCAGACACAGCAATAATAACATTATCAACACATACAATATCCCAGGAGTATACAAACAAAAATGCAACCACCGCAATAAGTTCTATATTGGACAAACAGGCAGATCTTTTACCGAAAGATATAAAGAACACAAGAGCGCACGGCACACTACTATTGAATCCACCTTCGCAAATCACCTAATGGACACTAAACGCTCATGCAAAAGTATGGAAAATAACATGACCATCCTCCACTCATGCAACAAAGGCCATAAATTTAACACACTAGAACTGTATGAAATATATAGACATAGCAACACACATAAAAATGACATCCTAAATGAACAAACACGACATAGATCACAAATACTCTTCGAACACATAACTTCTAACTTTCAAAAATTGGTACCAAATAGCACAACTGCAGCAATCCTAGCGGCAAAAATACGAGCTCGTAAGACGAAAACGTTTTTTCCAAGTGCAAGTTAACAATTTAACAATCTTTAGTTAACAAAAAGGCTGGACGCAAGTTATATTAAAGTGTAATAAGTACTTAACAACCAGTTCGTCATGAACAGAAACAAGATTTCGATATTTAATTTTATTAATTAATTTTGCTTTTTGTTTTGTCAGTTAACATTGTAATTCTGTGATATGTATGTAAATATTTATATTCATTGTAATTATTTAATAAAAAGTCAGTAAAAAAGATTTTCTTTGGTGACCTAAGTAGGAATTGACTTAATGTTTTTGTTTATATTACTTAGAATGAAAATATTGGAAAGAACCCCAATATCACAAAAATGCGGTATTGGGGTTCTTTCCAATATTTTCATTGTAATATATTGTACCACTGTGCTCTTGATATTGTGTTTTATATTACTTGTTTGTTATTTTAGTTTATTAGCTGTTGGTTATAACATAGGCTAATCAATACATTTTAGTCTATTAGCTGTTGGTTATAACATAGGCTAATCAATACATTTTAGTCTATTAGCTGTTGGTTATAACATAGGCTAATCAATACATTTTAGTTTATTAGCTGTTGGTTATAACATAGGCTAATCAATACATTTTAGTCTATTAGCTGTTGGTTATAACATAGGCTAATCAATACATTTTAGTCTATTAGCTGTTGGTTATAACATAGGCTAATCAATACATTTTAGTTTATTAGCTGTTGGTTATAACATAGGCTAATCAATACATTTTAGTTTATTAGCTGTTGGTTATAACATAGGCTAATCAATACATTTTAGTTTATTAGCTGTTGGTTATAACATAGGCTAATCAATACATTTTAGTTTATTAGCTGTTGGTTATAACATAGGCTAATAATAATACATTTTAGTTTATTAGCTGTTGGTTATAACATAGGCTAATCAATACATTTTAGTTTATTAGCTGTTGGTTATAACATAGGCTAATCAATACATTTTAGTTTATTAGCTGTTGGTTATAACATAGGCTAATCAATACATTTTAGTTTATTAGCTGTAGGTTATAACATAGGCTAATCAATACATTTTAGTTTATTAGCTGTTGGTTATAACATAGGCTAATCAATACATTTTAGTTTATTAGCTGTTGGTTATAACATAGGCTAATCAATACATTTTAGTTTATTAGCTGTAGGTTATAACATAGGCTAATCAATACATTTTAGTTTATTAGCTGTTGGTTATAACATAGGCTAATCAATACATTTTAGTTTATTAGCTGTTGGTTATAACATAGGCTAATCAATACATTTTAGTTCCTGAAGACGAACTCTAATGTATTCAAAATGGTTGATGTGAAATAAATAATCAATATTTAATATAACGATTTTTAAAATATTTGGAATGTATTAAAATATAAATATCATTGACATATGGCATTTTATTATGCTAAGTAAAATATTTTTCTCTAAGCAAGACACAAAGAACAGAAATCTAAAGCAAATTTAATGTATTTATTAAATAAAAGTAGTTAGTTATTTAAAATAAATTGAATATTGCATTGCATTTTTAAAAATAACTTTATAGAAGATTTAGAATTGATTTGTGTTCTCATGAAATAATTGAAAAAAGACTTTTCTAACGGTGCGGCGAAGTTCACAATAAATTTACATAATTGGGAAGTAAGTTGAGCACTATGAGTGAAGAAGTTGGAAGTACACAAGGAAACAAGACGCGCCCAACAAATTCCACCTTTATACTTTACACTAAAACACTTTAAGGAACTTTATTTTGCTTTAAATCTGCAAAATTACTTAAAGGAAAATTGAAGTGGTTTTTCTGTTGAAAGAAGCCAGTTTCTTTTGGTAGAGACGAACTTTTTAATTATAAGAGAAATAACTGGACAGTTTTCCCCTCAGCAAACTTGTCTTGAGTAAACAACCTCTAACAACATAAAACTTCTTAAATCCTCTTCTTCAGCCTTAATCAATTCAAGAATCCGTTTAAAACTGATAAACGTAAATGGTAATATGTCTTTAGACATAATTTTTATTCAATCCTTCTATTGGTTCACACTATATATATATATATATATATATATATATATATATATATATATATATATATATATATATAAATAAATATATATATATATATATATACAGTATATATATATATATATATATATATATATATCTTGTTCAAATTTTAAATCGTTAATAAAATACTTTTTATTCATCCACTCAAGTTCAAATAAATTTTTGTTTACTTCTAGTGGATGACACTTGATGTTAATTCCGGGTTTTAAAATATTAATTCATTCATTAAATTTAATGAACTAATTTTAGTTTTATATGGGAGGAAAACGTTTCGAAAAAAGGTCATGGTATGCAATATAGTTATTTCTTCCTACTTGGCCTTAAATAACTGATAACATATGATTTCATAGAACAGCTGATTTTATGTTGTAGGTTATGTGGTAGAACAGCTGTTTTAACGCATACGTTATGTTACTTTAATTATTTTAATTGTAATTATTTAATAAATGTAACTTAAATAAAATTTGTTCTTCTTAACCCAAGTAGGAATTGACATAGGAATTGACATATATATATATATATATATATAGCCTATATATATATAGATATATATATAAAGAACTAAGTCAAAATACAAATACAAGAATTATAATTGAATTTACAATTTAAAGCTCTATGAATTGTAAATTCAATTATAATTCTTGTATTTGTATTTTGACTTAGTTCTTTATTAATACACAAGAATACATATTGCGATATATATATATATATATATATATATATATATATATATATATAGCTAATCTTTAGAGACAGATTGTGTGTGTGTGTGTGTGTACATGCGCGGGCTTAGGGGTTTGAGTGCGAGTATCTTACAACGTCAGCACTTCTCTTGGGCCGTACTAACAAATAAAATATACAATTTTTACAATTTATAAATTTGACTACAGTAATTCAGTGCTGAGAAACAAAAGCTAGAGTAATCTGGTAAATGTAATATTCAGTCTAAAAACATTGAACTAATGTGAAACACTCTTGAGAACGATCGGCGGTGTTAGTCAGGTTAATAAATATTGATAAATATATCTTAAAATGTACAACGAAATATTATCTGAAAAAATGTAAAATATTCTTTTGAAACACATTAGAAAAATTTAAAATAATATAAGCTACCGTATGCAAAAGTACAAATAGGCGTATTCCACTTGAAGTTAGAGATAAAATGAGGTGGGTTCTATTCTCGCTAAACACGTTCCATTTTTTCTCATTATTTTATTTTTATTCTTATTGATTTAATAAAATCAAATTACTATTTTTGTAATGCTATCAGCCAATATGACTATTGTTAAACAACAGGAAAGCATTGTGAGTTGAGGCAAAGACAAAAACACTCCTCGAAAAACGCCTAAGCATATTTTCTTGAAATCTATTCTTATTTGCTAACACAAGTTAGCGTTTAAATTTAAGTGAATTGGAAGAAGGAATTCATTTTTGTATGAGTTAAAAGTAAACGCCTGAGAAATTAATTATTCAACTATATAATTAAAATCGACTATTGTTTTGTTAAAGAAGGGAGCGAATGGAAATATGCAAAGTAAGGAACTGGTAAAAAATGAAAAAATAAATAAAACACAGGAATAATATTTAATAATTTGCAATCTCAGGCGAAGTGTATACAAGAAGAAAAGATCTCTGATTAAAAACGAGTGGTAGGGGGCGGAAGGGAGGGGGGACGAGAAGGGAGGGTGACTCAATTTTCTTTTTAAGACTTTTAATTGCTTCGGCCATCGTTTCCTCGCGGCGCTCGTCTTATTTTTTGCAACCCTCAGCTCGATTTTTCTCCCTCTCTCTCTTTCTCTCGAAGCGCCCCTCTCTCTGATAACGTAGCATTCATTCAGCCTCGAGAAACTTTTCTCCGTCCATGCGCAATGGAATTGCATTGCACAAAAAGAGGAAAATGTTTATTATTGATGTAAGAAGGGACGGCTCGGGCATCGGGAGCGCTGTATAGCAGTTACTTAGCTGGCTATGCAATATTAAGTGAGGTGAGTCCGGTCGTGCGAATGCCACTTTCTCTCTTCTCGCTTATTTCTAAAGTAAGGGCAAGCCCTGTATTAAGATTGTAAGACTCTTGTATGCAAGAAAATGTCAGCAAGTTAGCCTGCAGCCGAAACTAGTCTTTATAACACTCACTATGAAATATACAAATTAATAAAATATTCAACAAGAATTCATTGTAATGAGAAAAACCTTGAGTACATTGGTTTTATTATCCTGCCAGACATTAAACCTTTACACTAGGTATACGTGAAGTACATAGTTCTAATTAGATAGCACGAATTTAAAGGTTTTGTATACTATTCAGTTCAGAGTACACTTAGACAACAATTTTTATTTTCAAAACAAAAAATATAAAAAATATTTTTAAAGTCAATTCCTACTTAAGTCAAACAAGACAAATTTTATTTTAGTTACTTTTTATTGGATAATTACAATTGATATAAATCAAGTAACATAACGTATGTGTTAAAACAGCTGTTTCACCTCATAACCTATAACATAGAATCAGCCAAATTTGACGAAATAACTATATTGCATACTTTGACCCCTTTGTGAAACTAAAAAGTTACAATAATTAATTAATTTTAATTAATGAATTATTATTTGGGGAAAAAACTGTATTGCCATAAAGTGACATCCAATAAATATTTTAAAAATGTATTTGTACTTGAGTGGATGAATAAAAACTATTTTATTAACGATTGAATGTTTTTAACTATATATATGTATATATACATATATAAGAAGAGTGCGAACTAATAGAAAAAATTTAATAACATTTATGGCCACAGTGGAGTATTATATTTAATACTATACCCAATAACAAAATACAAGGTCATAATCAAACCATAAGTAATTTAGAAAATTATATTAAAGAAATATATATTTAACGGTCTATTACATCGTGATGTACGTTTCGATGACCAATTCGTCATCATCAGAGAGTAAACGTATAACTAAAAATTAGATATAAACAATGTCTTACAAATTCGTTAATTTTGAAGGTATTATTAAAAACAAAATTCGTGCGGGAAATACTTATGGATGGACTGTTTTAGAACACAAGGGTTATATTCTAGAGAAACCTATCTACGTTTTTGTTGAGGTAGTTTGTTTTGTAAATAACTTCTGAGGATAATTGTTGTGCAATCGAAATGTATATAACGTGATAAATACATGAAAAAGTTATTCGTGGTATGAAGGTTTTATGTATTTACATTATTATTTAGTTTTATATTTTCTAACAGGTTTTAATAGTTTTGTGAAATAAAATAAACGTAGAGCAGTAAGCCCATCTTTCTTAGATATATAGGCCTATGCTAAATCTATGTAGTTTCTGTATTTGAAAGATTTTCTTGTTTAAAATTATTCACAAAAACCTGAAAACAGTTTGTAGTGAAGCTGTGTAGTGACAGCTTATAGTTTGTATGCCCTTATTAGATGTTTGGTGTGCATTGACTGTTTTAAAACAGAGTAGGAGTGTTAGTTTAGTATTGCCTAATTTTATGGACAAGAAAACCTAAACTAGCACTTCTGCTTTTTGACCAACTTTAAAAAAATTTACTCGTCAATAAATATATTTCTCCTATGTTTATATTTCTAAACTCTAAAGTTTCTCTAAATATTACAAGTAAACCTATTTACCAAAAAAATTTCTATTTATGTCCTGATGAACGTTTCAGAAAAATAATCATCTTCAGAGGATATTAGTTCTAGAATAACTTAATTATATCAGTTAGGATATGTTATTCTTGCAAGATAGAAATAATAGCTTCCGTGGTTTAAGAAGTTTTATTTATTTATAATTAAAAATTACACTCCAGTTGCTCCAAGTTATTATTTATCTAAATACATTTTTAATATTCGTAGCCAAGGAGTAGTAATTTTTCTCAGAGGTAGTGTTTTATCTGAATTATTCAATTCCTTCCATATATTAATAGTGTTTTCAAATATTTCTTTCCATTTGACTTGAAAAATGTGATAACATATGATTTCATAAAACTGCTGTTTTAACGCATAGGTTATTACTTTATATTATTTGTATTGTTAAGAAAAAGTAGCTAACATAGATGTTTTCTTAGTTGACCTAAAAAGGAATTAATTATAACATATTTGTGTTTATATTACTTTGTTTTGTTATCATAGTTTATCTGCATCGCTAAAACTATTTTATCAAGCAAAGACGACAATAAATAATCATTGAACATTTTAGGAATACAAAATAATTGCATTATTTAAGTACGGCTGGTCTTTAAGAATGCTCGGCTTTGTGTTTGTACATATTGTATTTGTATTGTACAGTTTTATATTTTTATTATAGTTACTTTGTAATCGAACTCGGTTTTGTGTGATTGAAGAAATACAAAACTATCCGCGTCCAGTGGCGTGATGGCGTGCAGCGACGGCAGGTGTAGGCCAACCGTCGCGTCGCCCCTACTAATCTGACGCTAAAGTTTACACACGTTGAATGTCACGCTGTAACTCGCACTGTGACATGCTTTATGCGTGTGACATGCGTTCTCCTTAGATTTGTACGAACTCCTTAAGCTTTATTATATTCAAAGACTTATTCATAAAAACAATTATTATATTCAATTAAAATACAAATGCATTTAGTTTTCGTTAGATTTCTATATTTTGTTGCTTTATGATGGTAATACCTTTATAAGGTGTAAGTACTTTTAGAATAATGCTCTAACTGTCATCGATTGAGTTTTACGTTTCTGAATAATGCCTTCGCAAAGCCATCATCAGTTTTAACACGGTAATATGGTCTTTTAAAAATTCCTGTGTCTTGTCTTATAGTATACGGATTATATTTAGAATGTTAAATGCATCGGGAATTTTCGCACTTAATTCTTTTTGGTATTTAGTCCGAGCCATAAATCCATGATACAATTTTATACGGATTCGTGAATTGTCGTTAGCACAAATTAGAAAAGGATTCATTAAAAGTAATTACATAAAATTAATAATTATTTGATAAAACTGTATTGACAACAACTGTCGTCCACTACAAGTTTACATAGATGTATCTGCACTTAAACGGCGAATAAAAAGTATTTTATTAACGAATGAAAATTTGAACAAGATATATATATATATATAGACATAGCCTATATAGGGAGAGCGTGAACTAATAGAAGCAATCGAATCACATAGAAATAGCATAGGCCTCCTATTAAAAACCAACAAAAAGAGAAGTATGTACAGTATTTACAAAACGAATAAAAGAGCATAGGGGCGACCAACATACAACTATCACAGAACGAATAAAAGAGCATAGGGGCGACCAACATACAACTATCACAGAACGAATAAAAGAGCATAGGGGCGACCAACATACAACTATCACAGAACGACTAAAAGAGCATAGGGGCAACCAACATACAACTATCACAGAACGAATAAAAGAGCATAGGGGCAACCAACATACAACTATCACAGAACGAATAAAAGAGCATAGGGGCAACCAACATACAACTATCACAGAACGAATAAAAGAGCATAGGGGCGACCAACATACAACTATCACAGAACGAATAAAAGAGCATAGGGGCGACCAACATACAACTATCACAGAACTAATAAAAGAGCATAGGGGCGACCAACATACAACTATCACAGAACGAATAAAAGAGCATTGGGGCGACCAACATACAACTATCACAGAACTAATAAAAGAGCATAGGGGCGACCAACATACAACTATCACAGAACGAATAAAAGAGCATTGGGGCGACCAACATACAACTATCACAGAACTAATAAAAGAGCATAGTGGCGACCAACATACAACTATCACAGAACTAATAAAAGAGCATAAGGGCGACCAACATACAACTATCACAGAACTAATAAAAGAGCATAGGGGCGACCAACATACAACTATCACAGAACTAATAAAAGAGCATAGTGGCGACCAACATACAACTATCACAGAACTAATAAAAGAGCATAAGGGCGACCAACATACAACTATCACAGAACTAATAAAAGAGCATAGGGGCGACCAACATACAACTATCACAGAATTAATAAAAGAGCATAGTGGCGACCAACATACAACTATCACAGAACTAATAAAAGAGCATAAGGGCGACCAACATACAACTATCACAGAACTAATAAAAGAGCATAGGGGCGACCAACATACAACTATCACAGAACGAATAAAAGAGCATAGGGGCGACCAACATACAACTATCACAGAACTAATAAAAGAGCATAGGGGCTACCAACATACAACTATCACAGAACTAATAAAAGAGCATAGGGGCAACCAACATACAACTATCACAGAACTAATAAAAGAGCATAGGGGCAACCAACATACAAATATCACAGAACTAATAAAAGAGCATAGGGGCAACCAACATACAACTATCACAGAACTAATAAAAGAGCATAGGGGCAACCAACATACAACTATCACAGAACTAATAAAAGAGCATAGGGGCGACCAACATACAACTATCACAGAACTAATAAAAGAGCATAGGGGCAACCAACATACAACTATCACAGAACTAATAAAAGAGCATAGGGGCAACCAACATACAACTATCACAGAACTAATAAAAGAGCATAGGGGCAACCAACATACATCTATCACAGAACTAATAAAAGAGCATAGGGGCAACCAACATACAACTATCACAGAACTAATAAAAGAGCATAGGGGCGACCAACATACAACTATCACAGAACGAATAAAAGAGCAAAGGGGCGACTAACATACAACTATCACAGAACGAATAAAAGAGCATAGGGGCGACCAACATATAACTATCACAGAACGAATAAAAGAGCATAGGGGCAACCAACATACAACTATCACAGAACGAATAAAAGAGCAAAGGGGCGACTAACATACAACTATCACAGAACGAATAAAAGAGCATAGGGGCGACCAACATACAACTATTACAGAACGAATAAAAGAGCATAGGGGCTGCCAACATACAACTATCACAGAACGAATAAAAGAGCATAGGGGCAACCAACATATAACTATCACAGAACGAATAAAAGAGCATAGGGGCTACCAACATACAACTATCACAGAACGAATAAAAGAGCATAGGGGCGACCAACATACAACAATCACAGAACGAATAAAAATAAATGTAATCATCTTGAATTCGCTGATTAAACTAAAATTAAATAATACTTAACTAAGCGAATACCTAATGGCTTACTTGCTGATGCGTTTCGAAACAATCGTTCCCTTTACGAAGCAAATCTTCTACTCCCTGTAGTAAAGTGTCAGTAAGTAAGTCCATTACATATTCACTTATTTAAGTATTTTTTAATTATAGATTAAAAATAGCTTATATTTTGAATAATTAAAACAAAAAAGAAATTTATTGTATAATAAACATATAAATGTCGATATATTATTACCTGTATTGTAAAAAATATAAATAACAAAATATTATAATTATTATATTATGCAACAAGGACGTTACGCATGCTTCTATGAAGACATGTCAAGAAGGAATGCAAGTTGAAATTCTTAATATAGTCAACTTTATTTCTGTTTGGAATAGGCTATTTGTATAAGTTTGAGTACATTTTTCTGTCTCTCCTAACATCAAAACATTATTCTTCGTTGACTACTTTTAGAATAAATCCATTATCAAAACTGTAAACTGGAGTAAATTAGTAAATTGTGGAACAGTATATGGCTCCTTCTAAAATATAAATAGTTAATAAAAATGTTGTTTGAGTAACAACAATTACATTTAAACAACATCTGGCAACGTTTTAAAATTTTATATATTTTTATAAACAAGAACTTAAGAACGAAAGACGAATGTTTAGAGATAAAAATGCGTCAAGAATTTTTTTCTCGGCGACAAAGAGTGAATGCAGAAGAGATAAATCGCCGGGATTAAATGATAATGAAACGTTTGCAGCTAAATCTCTTCACTTTTGATTTATTCTTAAAGCCTGCAGGAGAAGAAAGGGTGGACTTTGTGGGTGGTGGGATGGGGCGAAGATTCTTCGAGGGGGATGACGATGCTGTCAAAATCAGTGGATCAGTAAAATAATTTCTATAAGGGTTGAGTTTTATGCCTGCAACCCTTTTAGAAGACGCATAGACTTAAAAATGGAAGCCGCCCTCGGGGTTTCAACTGAAAAGAATATTAAAGCTGACATTCCTTTGGCCCTGGCTCTAGGGAAAATGATTGAAAAGTTCTTCCAGAACAAATACTCCAATCTTAGCCATGCAGTAGCAATGATGGTAATCTTATTAAATAAGTATTTTACCTGTACACATTTTAATTGTTCTAGATAATTAGATAGTTTGTTCAATTGCACTTAATAGACAAAATAACAGTTTATGCAAATTTAGATTATGCGTCGCGTACAACTTACAAGTTTTACGGTTTGAAAATTTCACATCATTCATTTGTTTCAAAAAGAAATATTGTAAAATGTAACTTATTAGGTGTATTTGTCAAAAGCATTAAATTCACGAAATATTTAGTAATTTAAAAATAAAGAAATATTTATTACAATTTAGTAATATTGACGTCGCAATGTTAAAATAATAGGAGTCAATAAAATAATGATAACTTATTAGTAATAATAAACTTTTATTGTAGTGAATTAAATTATTATTACATTATAATTTATTATTTAAATATATAAATCATATATTTTCTATACATAGAGAAATGATAAGAATAAATGAATGTTTTGCGTATTTAAATTTGAAAATTCAACATTTGTATATATTTTGCTTATAAACTTTATTAAGTGGTCCTAATAAATTACAATAATTAACAAACATAACTTGATTCTGTTATATGTCAGTAAATTATATTACCGCATTTATCATTAAGGAATTAAAAAATGATAAATCTTTGTTTAGAATTTTAATGCGTATTCAAACAGCCTAAAGAAAGAGCAACAAACCACACAATACATACTTTAGTTTAACCTTAAAGGAGCTAAATAAAGAAATTAATATATTACAGCTTTAATTTTTAAACTTAAAATTGTAAAACTAATCATAACTCAGTATAAATATTTACATAGTATACTTTAAAGTATAATAAGTAGGGCCTAATAAATAAGTAGGGCCTAATAAATAAGTAGGGCCTAATAAATAAGTAGCGCCTAATAAAAAAGTAGGGCCTAATAAATAAGTAGGGACTAATAAATACGCAGGGCCTAATAAATAAGTAGGGTCTAATAAATACGCAGGGCCTAATAAATAAGTAGGGCCTAATAAATACGTAGGGCCTAATAAATAAGTAGGGCCTAATAAATACGTAGGGCCTAATAAATAAGTAGGGCCTAATAAATAAGTAGGGCCTAATAAATACGTAGGGCCTAATAAATGATCCCAATTAACAAATAACCTATAACTCGTCAATAATAAGTTAATGATGATAATTTATTTTTAATAATTTTTAAAATCTATATCATTGTTTTCATTATTACAAAATATAATTTTTAACACGTTTATAATAATAATAGTTTAAAAAATAATGATGTCTTCAAAAATAATGATAAAATTTGGACATGAAATTATTATTATTACGAGTATGTGGGATGTAGTAACCATAGTAGTAACATCGTTTGAAGACATGTCTCTGTTATTTTAAAACAGCAATTTCAAAAATTACATTTAATTTCAATTCTTATAAACAGCATTTTCCATGTATTAAAAAAGTAGTGTTAAATAATGTATATCTACAAAAGATTTATTATATAATTAAAGCATTAAATGGGTTAACCTAAAACGTGTGTTGCTATATCAATATTAGACTTGTTACTTTGATGGCGAAAACGTTAAAAAAGTTTTTCAAGCGGTTTTTTAATTTTTGGAAACGTTTTTAAGAATTTGTTACAAACTGTTTACATGTAACTATTTTGTTAAAAAAAGTGTTTTATACTTTAATCAAGTCGCTTGCAAATTGTTTTAATATTGCTCTTTTGAAATCTGTTTTTGTCTATTTGGTAATTTCTTTCTGATGATGATGTGAAAATTAGATGTGTTTATTTATCGTGGTTTTGATAGGTCGAGTGATATGATGAGACTTGAACTGAAATTTGGCTACGGGGAAAGATAGGTACGGGTTCATCAATGAAGAGATGATGTCGCTCAGTAGGGTATAATAGGGGTGGACTAGGATGTGGAGATATGGGCATTAATATGCTCTCGGTGAAGCATGTCTTTGGGTATGAGAATAGTATCGCAACTCACATCTGCTTAATTGATATTAACCTTGAGCTGAATTAGGAACCTGTTTAATTTTTTAAACATTATTTTCGTAGATATTTAGTGTTTTACTAAAAGTATTTTACTCTTATTGACAGTTGAAAAAGTGTTAAATGTTCCAATACTCTATTAAAGTTTTGGCAAAAGCTAGGCCAGGTAATAACAATAGTGACCTATTTTATTTGTATTATATTCGATGGAAACTGCAAGGTAACTCAATGTCTTGTTTTATTTTTTTGCTCGATAATATTGTCGCTTTAAAGATAAAATAAGGTAGACTAAATATGGCACATAAAAAAAGATAAAAGGAGTGAGTCCAAAACGTAATGGAGAAATGTATATATCTAGCCACCCACTACAATGACCGTATTCGATAATTAGTCACATAAGTCAGCGAATGTTTTTATGTGTGTTAGGCCCTCATATAGTACGGTTTTAAGTTTTGTGGCGTTTGTGCCACTTACCGCTAAAGCCAGATAAAACTCATATCTGACCCACGGCCTCC